>CAWUFW010006657.1:600000-1116503 GCA_963921515.1 Calotriton arnoldi
ATCACACAACCTTTGACATCAATGACAGCACAGGGTGTCTCCAAAAACAGAAATGTTGAAAACTGCCCAAGAAAAAGGATAATACAAAATCTCACATTTAACTGAACGCAAACTGTACAAACCTATCAAAAGAGATAATACTGGAAAATATAGCAATTCCGCATAAAAAAGGAGAACTCTACTGTGCACAGAGAGGCTACTCTCTCACCTGAAGAGACAACAGCAAGCCCCACTTTCTGACAGGTGTGCTTTTCGTACCCTCTTACATTCTCCAATGTTGCCGTGGCCGCTCCTCAGCTAAGGCGGAGGAGCGTCGCCCCACAGGAAAAATAAAATGATAATAACACGTTATTATCATTTATTTTTCCCGTACTGGCCCAGTTGTGTTTTGTTAAGGGGCGGGGCAAGGCTGGGCTGTCAGCCAGCAGGGGGAGGAGGGCATAGCCAATAGGTCTCGCTTTTGGGACCATATAAGTATTTAGTTATGCAGCACAATATCCTTGGTGCAACAACATCAACTGTTGCATGGCTAAACACTTATAAGGTCCCAAAGGCGAGACCTATTCGCTATGCCATTGCTTGTGTTTTAATGTATTGTTTATAAACTGACATGTACTTCTCAATAAAAATATACAACAACAAAAATAAAATGTAAATATTTTGGTAAGTACTAAAGGTAAGTATTACGTGTATTATTTATTTATATATATATATATATATATATATACATATATATACATGTGAGCAAGGCGGCTTGACCGTCGAAACGTGTCAAGGTCTATTTGGACAATAAACTTGGTGTTGGATATCCACGGTGTCAGCGCCTGTTTGTACGAAAGTAAACGGGACTGGAGATTATATTTCTTGTGGATATATATATATATATATATATATATATATATATTGTTAATACTTTCCAATATTAATTTTACAACGCATATGTCTTTAGCATGCATGCCTTTACCACAAAATTTAAGTGTTTTACAGGTACATGCGCACACACACACACACACACACACACACACATATATATATATATATATATATATATACACACACTGGAGCCAGTGACACGCAGGAGGACCCTTCCAACAAGTGTTCACGGTCATCAGTGGCAAATGCAAAGTTGACTATTTCCAAGGGATTGGAAACCGTGAGCCGCCGCAAAACCGAGGGAAACAGAAATACTGCTGTTAAAGAACAGTCCATGACTTCATGGAGAGGCATAGTCACTGTACTGTTGTCTCCGTGTTTGCTGCCGTCGGAAAACTGTGACTGGAAGTAGGGGAAAAGGGACTGCTTGTTTGCCTTGAATAATGCTGGGGTTGTGAACCTGACTACGCTTTTATTAACAGCCGCACTTACCGTGTGTAAAATCTACAATCTGGGTTGAAGAGGACGTTCTCCCGTGCGAAGAACACAATGCATGATGGGACTTGAAGTTTTTCAAAGTACTGTGTGAACGTTTTCTAAAGTGAATGCGGATCAGGTGTGCTTCCGCCAACGAGAGGGGAGGAGCAAGTATAAATCTAATAGCAAAAGCAACCCCAAGCACCCCAGGCATCAGAGGAAGGCTTGTCGCCGAAATGCGTAATGCCAGAGTAAGAAATAAACAAGTGTCTCAGAGCCCCGCTGTGTCCCCTCGTCTGCTTGAAAAAAGGAGGAGATGGAGTGAGTAGTATATATATATATATATATATATATATATATATCCACACGACAGGTTACCCCAAATGAGGAGGCCACCACAGAGGACACACTTCTGCCAACGAGGGTCCCAATAGACACAGCCTGCAACTGTCATTAAAGTACACAGCTCAACGCGTTTCGGGTCTCCCCTTGCTCACAAGCTTCACAAAATCTGGAAAGACGGCAACCATTGATTTAGAACACCTGCTTTATTTAAATAGTCCCCGCCCCAATGGGCGTGTCTTTGCGCCTCACTCGGCGTATGCATGTTCGTGCACTCTGGTATTAGCAGTCGAAAATCATAAGTATTGCCCCAGTGGGTGGTGCCAATGTCCAACATTTCAAAGTTCAAATCCACAGTGGGTTAATGTACAGTGGAAAACCGCATCTGTAGGAATATAGAGCCCCTACGTTTTAGAAACCTCTGCTCCACACTGGCACTCGGATTTCCGGTGCCTGGATACCGTGTGTAAAATCTACAATCAGGGTTGAAGAGGACGTTCTCCCGTGCGAAAAACACAATGCATGATGGGACTTGAAGTTTTTCAAAGTACTGTGTGAACGTTTTCTAAAGTGAATGCGGATCAGGTGTGCTTCCGCCAACGAGAGGGGAGGAGCATGTATAAATCTAATAGCAAATGCAACCCCAAGCACCCCAGGCATCAGAGGAAGGCTTGTCGCCGAAACGCGTAATGCCAGAGTAGGAAATAAACAAGTGTCTCAGAGCCCCGCTGTGTCCACTTGTCTGCTTGAAAAAAGGAGGAGATGGAGTGAGTATAGATAGATAGATAGATAGATAGATATATACATATATATGGGTTTATACTTACTTGTAAAATAGATACATTAATGGGGTAAAGGCAATCGTGGTAAAGGCATAGTTGTTGTAAAAAATAGTGGTTGTTAAAACTTTAGTGGTTTAGACTAAGTAGTGGTTAAGGAGTAGTTGTTTAGACTGTAGTTGTTCAAGTTGTCGTTGTTCCATCATACAACCGTATAGCATCGTGACTTTTAATCTCCAGCATGAGTGCATTATAGGTAGGCTTTCCTGTTTTCAGTTTCTATTTTTGGTAAATTCTGGTGGGGTTTTTTCAATACCTTAAAAAAACTGGTTATCAGTGGTTACACATTTTCGCGCCATTAAAAACAACAGAAACAGTGTGTTTCCGGTGTTTATGGAATGTTTTGCTTTGAATTATTGCTTGCTTTTTGCACTGACAGTGCATGTGTATAGATAGTGTGTGTACAGGGTATATGAGGTCCAAATACATTTTTACAAATCAAACTTTTTGTAGTACACCATACAATATTTCTTTAGTGAGTCTTTGGTCATCCGTGCTTGCTCTTTCCTTCCTATGTAAACGGTTATCTGTGAAAAGGCCCTCTGAACATTGACATTGCTTTCCATGCCAATACTGGTGTACCTGAAGATTGTGATTCTCAAGGACCTGTTTTGCAACATATACGTTGAATTGGGCACATATGCCCTCAGTAATTGAAGCAGTCAAAAATGAAGCAGCACTCTTCAAAGTCTAGAGAGAAAAAAAGAAGGGATCTAGAACTTGTGCAGAGTACCTCAGTGAGGCTTCATTAACTTCAAATGCCATGGTTGGTGAAGGGACATTTCTATGCATCATTGCAAGCCATTTCCCATAGAAATTTCCTGACTTGCTCCTCAACATTTCTTTGCTTACCAAGTGGCAAGAATTCTAACATGGAGCATGTTGCAGTGCCAAAGTCACTAAAAGTGTCACCTAGCCTACTCAGAAGGAGATGTTTCACATCTACACCAATTACGCTGAACACTTGGTAGACAAGAGTGTTTTCAGACACTAGTATTTTGATTATGTCCACTACAGCAGTCATGGATTCCTGTAAAAACCTAAGCATGCAGTAGACTGTACTTTTTCACATCACTATCAATATGTGACCAAAGATCATCACATTTCTTGCCTTTGGCATCATCACCAAGCAAAAATTCTGTAAACAGTCGCCACATGGATAATGTGGCATTCACAGCCTCTAGGACTGAGAACCACAGTCTAAATGACACAGTTAGGATGACTCTTTCTTTGATGCCACACAAAGCACAAAATGAGAAATATTTACATTTTAGTTCCTGGGCATAACGAAACAGTGCACCAGAATGGACTACAAAGTCAATAGCATTTTTCATTAACTCTGAAGATTGTAAAGATGCTTTCAGCATACCATCTAGCAAGTGACAAGGATCTCTTACAGGGAAGCACTTGAGCTCAGGTATCGACTTTGACAGGTCATCATAAAACCTTTTCATATACGTAGCTGAATTACTGCAAATACAAACAATATCACTCCAATCTTTATTGAACTTGGTAGGAACTTTTTTCAGCAGCATTCCAAGTGACACTGCGTTCCATGTTTACCAACGTCTGGTGTCATGTTTTCACCACGATCTCAGATGCTTGGTGACAACATTCTTTTCACATATACCTGTCACTACACCTTGCATTGAATTTTTAAAGTCTAGGGTGTTTGGCAATCAATACTGGCTCGCTAGAAAAGGGGGCTGATGTATCATAGGATTTCACCCATTCTCTGTCTGTGGGTAAGTGTGATGGTACGTATTGGGAAAGATTCTTATAAAACCAGCCATTTTACTTATCAGTGAAATCAAATGTAGCCAAAATATCAAATATAATTTTTATATTTCCTGATTCTCTACAGTTTATAAAATAACTAAATAAGACCTAAAACAAGCTTCTAAACACTGCATCTTTAGACCAAAGACTACAAACTGAAAAAAGCAGAAGGAAGAAGAGACAATATTTTAGTGACATCCCTAAACAACAAAACTCAAGCAGAATAATGTTAGCCCAGTCTTTCTTGCTGCTGCCTTGTATAACAAGGTTACATTGTATTGGCCCCTTCAGGAAGAAATAAAACTGACTCTTTCACTTATCTTTTCCTTTCTTTGAATGGCACTTAGTTTGTGGTTGCGAAGTTGTTTTTTCAGTGTTTATATGTTTACACCGGTGATGGCTATTTTCCTTTCGGTGGGGTTTTATCAGTTATTATAGGTTTAAACCTAAAACCAGACATCCTAATTATAGGCAAGAAACAGAACAGTTCTCAACCCATTCACATCCTGCAGCTCCTGATAGGAGTGCAGGGCTCCATCGTTATGGAGGTCGCCTATGCAGGTCACCCCCGCATTCCACCACGGTGTCGAATCATGTGCCACCAGCAGGGCCCACTTCCCAGGCACGCTCCAAAGCAGCATCTGCGGGGCGTACAGTGTCAGACTTAGTCTGGGTTGTATGTACCATTTCCAGCAGAGCTTAGAGGCACGCACCAACCTGCCCTGGTTCATTGATGACCCCTGTGTCAGCAACCAGCCCAAGACCCCTACAACCTCTTCCCGGATAGCCCTACTCTCTCCCATTCTGTCGCCCACCAGCCATCGCATGAGCCGCTGTATTTGTGCCCCCGCAAAATAAAACTCTAGGTCTGGCACTGCCAGATCCCCCCCTGTCATTGGGCGCTGCAGTGTTCGAATAGATACTCGTTTGCAAGCCCTGTCCTATATCAAATCAGGAATTAACCCTCTCACGTCTCTAAGGAACGCTTTAGTTGGGACCACCGGCACTTCCGCAAAGAAGTACAAGAACCTTGGGAGCACTAACATCTTGGCTATGGAAGCCCGGCCCATAGGAGACCAGGACAAGCATGTCCAGAAGCCCAGGGACTGACGTACCGACATCAAGGTTCTCCCGTGATTTCCATCCAGGAGGTCCTTATCAGCGTGGTACACATTGATACTTGGGTATTGAAATGTCTCAAAGCGCCAGGGTAGACAGCTGGGCCAGGGATGTGGAATTCCTGTAGCCCGACGCCCAGGACATATTGTTTGGGGTCAAGGGCAACAAGTTTTCATGTATATTTTGTCCTTGGGACAAGTAGGCCCAACCCCCTGCAGCACAAAATCTTTGGCTGCCAGTTTGCAGTACCACATTATGGATCAGGGAAGAGCACTGTCTGCAGTTAAGGTAATATTTTTGTCCATATGTTAATGCTGTTTAAACTTGTATTTATGGTTCATTAATTGAAATCCATTATTATTAGGGTGAGCGCTCTAAGTAAATGTTGTAAGCTCTGACTGCACTACTGACAGTGGTTCCAGTATAAAAATGTGTACACACGTTTTCAAAGTTTAGCAATATGAGGCTATGTATAATGCTCCCAGAATGCTCTCCGATTTGATTTGCAGAAGCTTGAAAGCAAGATTAATGATTCTTTGCTTTCAAAATAAAATGGTCATAACAAAATGAAAGCAGGAAAAAAACATTGTGCTAAACTACTGTAAAATTTCAGGTACCATTTCTTTGCAGCATCATTTAGTAACGTGTTGACGCATGCTAGTATTTCCCAAAAATACTCATAATGGAAAATCAGTGTAACCAGTTTCAATAAGATTATGGGAAACAAAAAAATTAAGTAAGCATTGGCAAAGCCAGTAGGTCTGAAATTGGTGGTCAGCTTTTTAGTTTTGTCAATGTGTGAATTGTTTTGGCATGGTTTTTGTAAAACCTTATTGGTGTGGGAGCTGCCGGGCCCTCATCGTTAAAACAACCATTGGCAAAAGCAAAAATTGTTTTTTGGTCTCAAAAAGCACACACTGCCACTGTAGTTATTGGCACTGAACAAAAGTACTTTGTGTGCTGATATGCTCCTTGTGAAAGAGCAGAATGCTGTCACTCACAGTGAAGCCAGCCGATACAGAGACCGAATTTTAATAAACGCCAAAGGTCATGGTCAACACCAGACCAAATTAGAGGCCCAATTATTAAAAAAAGTCTCAAAAGTGCACCCATGGTATATGTCCTTGCATTAAGTGCAGCTATACAGCTTTCGTGAATTCCCAAGAATTTACAGAAGTAGGACAAGAAATAGTACTCCTAGAAAATATTTGTGAACTGCATTTTAGCATGAGCTAATATGCTTGTGTAGATTTTCTCATGTGAGTGTTTGCAAGTTCACTTTCCCTCCAACCACTTTTTACCCAACTATGGAAGAAGGTTTACGTCTGCCAATGTCAGGAGTAAATTTCCAACATTTCTCACTATGGGAAAAGATTTAAGAAGAGTTGTTGAAAACCCTTAAAACATGCAAGTTAGTAGGTTTGCACAGACTCAAAAGGGCATTCTAACCCTGGAACTATTGCTTACCACTGCCGTCAGCCCCAGTATGTAGATCTGCGGAAACGTGGCATCATAAGGGGATTGCAAGTATTCAAACACTACTTTGGTATGAGCCCTGGCATAGTCAGAGAGGCTAAATCTGAGCTCTTATATAATGAGATTGCTGCCATAATTTGTCGCTGCACTACAAGGCACCAAAGGGACAAGTAGATAATTTTACAGGACAAGTAGATTTATGAAGCAACCTGCCCCATCGACAAGTAGATATTTTATTAAATTCCACACCACTGTTGGGCACCGGTCCTCCATGTTTGCGCGCTCCACCTTGCATAAGTGAAAAACACAAGACTTCCCCCAGTTTACTCAGAGGCCTGTTATGTCTCTAAAAAGGTCTAATAGGTCAAATAAGGCCAGCAAGGCTCGCTCATGGTCACATAGGTAAGCCAACACATCATCAGCATTTAGGTAGACTGTAGGAAAGTAGGATCTGTCTGCTTTCTCCCTAAATTGTTGTGTTAGTACCTAGGTACAATCCCAGATTGGATACTGGGGTACCCTTATCAGACCCTAGTATATGGTACTAAGGTACCCAGGGCATGGGTACCCCAGAGGTCTCCCATGGGCTGAAGCATTATGCCACCCGTGGGAAACCATACAAAAGGGAAATAAAGGCCTGCCATTGCAGCCTGTGTAAGTTGGTGCTTGCACCACGTACTTAAGATATAGGTTTCCTATATCTAAGGGTCACTGCACTTAAAACCTATAAGTCACTCCTATAGCAGGCCTTTGCAATCCTGAAAGCAGGGTGCTTGGTTCTAAGTGAGAGGGTGCCCCTGCATGAGCAGGACACCCCTGCAGCCTACGGACTCCATTCTCCTGGGTTGGCAGTGAAGCAGCCATATACTATATAGAGGGGCACCGCATAATTGCGCGATGACCATCTCGAAAATGGCTGCAACGAATCCTATCATGTTTGGTTTCAAACATGTTGGAATCATACCCCCACACTGTAAACCATGTATGAGGTATGATTCCAAGCACTGGAAGAGCCCTCCGTTAGGCTCTCAGTGTTCCCGGTGCCAACCTTCTAGACCCAGACAGCACAAAATGGTTGCTGCCGACCAGAGACACATTTCTGCCCTCCTGCTGCTGAGCCAAGCTCAAGCAGAGGCAGGTGGAACAATAGGCATCCTGTCACAGGGATGTGTGACCACCTCCCAGACAGGATTTAGTGTATTTGGACCCGGTGGGTGTGCTTGCCAGCGCCAGAAAGTCTGCATGAGGGGCACACTTGGTGTCTCCGTGCATTATGCAGTTCAAACCAGTTCTAGGAGCTGTTGGCTCCCGCTCTGGCGCGACACTGGACAAAGGACATGGGAGTAACCTCCCCCCTATCCAGACCCTCCCCTGGGAGGGTCCCCTGAATCCTCCCAACCCTTTCCCTAGGGTACTTAGGGGCTTACCTGGGTGTAGGTCCCAAGATTCGTCGTGGGATAAGATTCAGATCAGACACCACTTCTACTTCTACCGTCTGGGCACTCTGGACTTCGCTGGACTTCGTTTGGGCCTGACTTCGTCTCCCTTCCAGTCTGCTGCATCGTCTGTGCCTGTGCATCATACAGGAACCTTCCAAGGCCTGTGAAGCATCAAAGACACTTGAATAAATCTCCCTTGGAGTGAAGGAGTCACTCCCCTGCATTCGCAGACACTGTAACTAAGTCGACCGGTCTGCAGATCCTGAGTTCCTCCGGACTCAGTGGGCTCTGCAACACAGATGGTGGTTTTCCACAGGTCCCGAGGCCTGCCCTTCTCTCTCACCAAGTTTGAGGCCAGTATCCCTTGTGGGGGTTGCAATAACCAAACCCCTGTGCACTGCATCCAACTTGCAGTTGCAAAGGCTTGTTGGCTTCCTTGCAAGAAGATCTTTGGGGTCCAAGTAGCCCCAACGTCGAGCACCTCCAGTGACCAGAATCTTCAGCCACACCGCATCATGTGCACCGTGGCCTGCATCTTTTGGTGAGCTGCTTGAGATCCTCTCGCAACTCCAGTGCCTCCAGCCTGTGGGTCCACTTGAGGGTCATACTTGTTTCTTTTGGGCTCCCCTGATTGCTCGGGCCTGCCCTGACTCCCCTGCTGTTACTGTGTTGTGTACTTCATAGGGTGTCCTTAAACAGGCTTTCTAGAATCATGACCATATATAGGCACAATCCAACCTGCCCTTATATAGGCATAGAATCCCAGACCTTATTTAGGCATAAGCTATGCATACCAAATACAGGCATGGCTTCAGACGTCCGTCCACCCTAGCGTCTCAACGAGTCCATGAACAAACAGACCCTCTGGCTGCGGGAGTTTCCCTTGCCCGGGACTATTGATTTCTTCAAGGTCTCATACATTATGCATGAACCTCTTATTCCCTAAGGGATTCATTCATGACGTCTTTCGCTACCCAACTCACGTCAATGCTAACATTTTCAGGTATAAATATACCTTCCCAAACCCCTGTAAATCAGAGGAGACCTCGACTTCAGAGGAGCCCGATTCCCGGCCAGACGCACTAAGAAGACACTGCCCTTCCTGCACGCAGAGAGTCCAGCTTCCAGTGATCTAACTTCCCTTGCGGGGTGTTGGAGTTCGAGTCCGGATAGAGATTCCTACCTCTCTCATTCTTAAGGTATGGAGCAGGCAAGAACCTAGAGGGACTCTTGGCATAATAGACTCTTGGCATAATATACTCTTGGCATACTAGGCGTAACTTACTCTTAGAATACTCTAGTCAGGAATACAGCACCTACTTCTACTTCTCCCTACACCTAGGATAGGTTAGGTACACTGGGATAGAACTAGGATAGAAACGCATCGTATGAGTACTTGCATTTTTAGGTTGTGTCATTTTATGTAAATGCATATATGCTAAAAAGATAATGCTGACGCAGTATTATTTATTTTTACTGCTCACCTTGTACATTATTTATCTCGCATACTGTCTTGTGATCGTAACAGCACATATAACTTACAACAGAAACAAGACTGTTCAATAAATCCTTTATTGAAACGCCCGTCTGGTTATTTCTGTGTAACTCTGAGAATAACTGAAACATGTCCAACTGAGCTGAGTGAAATGGTTATCTATTGTTTCTACGACTCTGGGACACATCCTGATTCTGTAAGGGAAACACAGTGGTCATGTTTTGCGGCAGCCAGAAACTAATCCCTTCTTGTCGTCAAGATGTTTCTAGTGGCCTCTGAGCTAGCTGGCACAAGTAATTAAGTTTAATATACTCGATAGGGACATACCGACCTTAGTCCTATGTCAAACCTATAGGATATATTATTCCAATGCGCAGAGCCTATAAGGGAAATAGGAGCTACACTACAACTGAGTCCCCTGGATCTTTCTGATCTCGACGTTGCTCCTTCTTTGATTCCTGCATTGGTTGTATTTTCCAAGGCTTGTTGGTGCTCCCGCCGGACACCGACCCCTCAGCATTTGACATCCTTCGTGGGACAGCTCGTGCACGGCTCCTGATCCTCTTCAGCGTCACCTGGTCCTCACAGCTACAGAGTCAATGTTCTCGTCATCCATCCTGCAATACCCGACATCGGAGGGCATTCAGTCTTCCAAGTCTCCTGGTCACTCCTGAGTGACACAGACTCTGTCCCCTCTGCTTGCAGGTACCTCTCATCAAGAATTCCTCCTCGGATTCCACCGCACATGTCTTCCTCCTTACACAGCGGCACTTTCCTGAAGTCCTCACACGTATGCAACAGGCTTCCCTGGTGTAGGTAACGTGGGTACTAGGGTATCCACGGGTGGGGTGCCTCTCCAACCTACTGTATTCCATGGGGTTTCTTCAGGGTCCACTGGGAAGGGTCCTTAATCTTTAAAAATTCAACCACGACTTGCACATAGAGTTGTACAGAGCACGCAGTCGTGTTTCCACACTGCACATGGTCCAGGTTGCAGGTGGTCCAGAATGCGGCGGCCAGAGCCATCTGTTTGGCAGGACCTAGGACACGCATCTCCCCTCTGTTGTCTTCTCTACACTGGCTCCCGGTTCGGAAAAGGATCCACTTTAAGGCGTGGGTTCTTGTCTTTAAAGCCTTCCACAAGATAGGAGCCCCATACCTGGGGGAAAGATTCCAACATTATATTCCCCAACGCACCCTGAGGTCTTCTGCCCAACTTCTGACATCCACACCTAAGGTCTTGCTGTCCAGGGTGGGAGGGAGATCCTTTCAAGTGGTCTGTGGAATAGCCTCCTGCTGTCTCTTAGACAGGCTCCGGACCTTATCTCCTTCAGGAGGAAACCAAATACATGGCTGTTTTCAATCTAGGCCTTGGGCGGCTTCTGCTTTGGGTGCTTTTCTGCTATTGTTATGTGGTGTTTTTTTTCTGGTCAGTGCCGGGACACTCCTGGGAGTAGCCGTGTGCTATATAAATACCTTTTAACATAACAACATAACATGCTCTCCGTGGGGTCCCTATCTACTCACTTTGGGTGGTTCCTTGGGGTCCCAGCACTTCTACGTCCTCTCAACCCTGTCTTGATCCGAGTCGTGGTTCTTATACCACTTTCTTAGTATATGGTTTGGTCCCCCCCTTTGGTCCACTGTGTGTGTTGTGCAATTTACTGTGTTTCTTTGCTAAAGTATTGTGTGCATTGTGCTTATCTCCGTGTTGGAGATATTGAAACATACTAGAGAGTATTATATAATAAATACATAGTTATATAACTACTTGGTGTGGTTCTTTTTCACTTAATATATACTATAAGATTGCATTCTGGTAAAACAAGCTGCTTTACACTCCTGGACTAAGCCTAAAGGTTGCTCTCCACAGCTACCACTTAGAAAGCTTTCTAAGGTAAGACCTCTTATATCACCATAAGGGTTGTCTGGACTGGTGCAAGGTGCCCACTTACATTAGTGGACATCATATACCAGACCAGCTTCTCACAGAGACTGTATGCCAGACCGGTCACACCGATATGCCCCAGTCTGGGCCCCCCGCTTGCAGTAGTTCAGCCAGCGGTTCCATGGCCAATGCAAAAATTGTGGGCGATAATGAACAGCGCTGATGTGTGTCTCTGCCAATCTCAAACTGCTGGGATATTTGGTGTCCTGTTATCAACCTGGCTCTCTGTGCTGTGTAGCGCAATTTGACCCACCATAGAAACACCGGTCCCATCCCTAGGGCCTCCAGCACTAGCAGCACATACAATCTCCCTAGGGTTTCGGATGCTTTTTCAAAGTCTAAGGAGACGCCACTGGAGCTCCTTAGCCTCTTCGACTGTTCCCATAATGTGACACAATCGACACATATTATAGTAAGTTGTCCTGTGGCGCATGAATCCACAGGGTAGACCAGTGTCCGAAGCAATGGGAGCAGCCTATTACCGAACACCTTGCTTAAAATCTTATAATCAATGTTGAACACTGATAATGGGCGATAAGAACTCACCTCTAAAGGATCCCTACCTGGTTTGGGCAACACCACTATGAGGGCCTTTTGTAAGGAATAAGGCAGCATTGCCTGTTGGTGCGCCCCCTGGTAGACCGTCAGTAGTTTGGGGACAAAGGCAGCCATGAACATCGCATAATATTCCAGAGAGAACTCGTCCGTTCCCAGGACTTTGTTCCGGGCCATCTGACGTATTGCCGTCTATATCGCCTCGATTTGTAAGGGGTGTTCCAGCTTCTGTAATTGCAGGGGAGTCAGGCAGGAAAATATAGTTCTGGTCTTATCCTAGGGAGGGACTAGAGGAGAGGAATAGAGTACCTCGTAGTAGTGGACAAAGACCTCATTTATGTCCTCCTGTGTGTTCACGAAGTTCCAGCCAGATTACTAATCGCTCCTAAGAGAGTCATAGGTATTGCGAATGCAATAGTCATGCCAGGGTGCATCCCGGTTTGCCACTGTCTGCATGCTGGTGAGCCAAACAGGACTTAGCCGAAGTTTCTCAGGTGGCGAGACTCTTACCTGTATTTTTTCGGAAGCTCTGTCAGACGTGCTTGAGCTGCGACCACCGTCACCGCCTCCAATTCGGTCGCCCACAGGCGAGCCTCAAATTCTAAGATGTTATGAATCACGGGAGGACCGTTCCCCCCCCCCGAACTTGGTCTAATACAGTGGCCTTGCATGACAACTTTCACTGCGTCCCATTCTATAACTTTGTAGTCCATGGATCCCGCATTTTCTTCAAAACAATGAAACAGGTGGGTGCTAATGGTGTCCCAATATGTTGTGTCGAGAAGGGTCTCTGTTTGCAGTCACCAATTTGGTATCCGCGCCCTGACCTCTCCCCAGCGAAAGGCAACTTTGAGAGGGCTGTGGCTAGACGGAGTCTGGCCCTGGTATTCAGAACTGATCACCCGAGGCCAGAACTCTGCATTACAGAGGATATAATCAAACCTAGTGTGTACCTGGTGGCCTGGAGCATAGTGTGAGTATTCTGCCTCCCCCGGGTGACCCATCCGCCAGATATTATGTAACTGCACTGCAGTTGTCTATTGCCTAAAGTGCCTAGTCGCCTGGAGGCCCAGTGTCCCTGGAAGGGGGAGTATTGAGCGATCCATGTCGACGTTGTGCACACAATTGAAATCCCCTCCCAATAATCTCAGTGCCAGAGGATTCAAAGGCAGGGCCAGTTGCAAAGTGTGTGAAGTAAATTGCCCTGTAGCATGTTTGGTGCATACAATGAGATCACTGAGAGAGGCAGACTATCTAGTGCACCTTCTAATAGCACATAGTGGCCATCAGGGTCTACTCTGCACGTAGGGCACTTTTGAATCCGGGCCACACAAACATAGGCGGAATATCCTGGGCCAAATACCTGTTCACTCCAGTGCCTGGATACTTTGTCTAGCTGTGTGGCCGTAAGGTGTGTCTCCTGGAGGGAAGCAATATGATTATGCCTACGCCTAAAGTACACATATATCCTGTGTTGCCTTATCGGGCCGCCATGCCTCTGGTATTCCAGGTCAGGACATTGTATGTGGTAGCCATGTGCATAGTGTACCTGCCCGAGGCCCAGACATTTTATTGCACCCTCTCTCCGTGTCACTTACCAGTTCCATATATTCACAAGTGCTGCTCCGCCCAGTCCTAGCAAAAAATAAAAACTTTAACATAACAATAATTACCTCACCCTTGGCTTGGATGCTAACATGAATTGTGACACAAAGTCCTCAACAGTGCAATAAGTAACTAATACGTGTCCTTAGTGCCAAACAGTCCTTGCAGAAGTTTCTGGAGGGTCGGACCAAGAACTATGTGTCAGAAGAACCTGTGACAATCTGGTCCTCCTGGGAGTTCGTATAGTACAGAGTTCCCAACATAGTAAACATGTGTGTCAAGGGATATCCAGACCCCTCCCCCCCCATCCATCCCCGTCGTAAATGAACTCAGTCTTTTACACTCACCAGCAATGGAAAGTTACAGAGCTGGGGCCTCCCTCAGGGCGATCTTACCAGCCCAATCGTGGACTCCCCATCTGAGGTCACCGAACTGGGGGCTCCCAGCACTGATTCTTGATCCATATCAGGGGCCAGGACCTGAAATCTGTTGGCACTGTGTAGGCAAACCTCCGCTACCACCTTTACCCATTCCTTAGCAGGCTTGTTCCTCATAGGGTGAGATCGGGGTCGGCGCAATCGGCGCCTGTACCACCCATTGGACCAGCCCAGCGAATCAGCTCCAATCCATCCCAGCTAGTCTTGTAACCACTTGGAGCAGATGCCCACGCCTCTTCCGGAGAGGGGAAGAAATGCGTTGTGTCAGCATCCACAACCCTAAGCTTGGCAGGAAAAAGTAATACATATGTCAATCCCTGAGTGTGTAGCTGTGCCTTGAATGCTCCAAAGGTGCTGCAACGTCTCTGGACCTCTGCCGTGTAGTCCAGTTACACCATGATGTTGTTTCTGTTATAGGTCCAGGGGCCTTATGCTCTGATTTATTGCAGTAGGAGATCCCCGTCTCTATAGTTGAGCAGGCGTGCTATCTCTGGACGTGGAGGAGGGCGACCAGGAACACTGTGTGCTCTCCCAATGGAAAAAAACTTTGGAATCCGGTTGGCCAAAACTGTAGTTGTCAACCAGTCTTCCAGGAAAAGCTCTACGTTGGAGCGTTCCAACCCCTCAGGGCAGCCCAGGAGACGAAAATCGTTATCCCGAGAGCGCCCCTCGCAGGTTCAGTTTATGCCACTGCCTTTTCATGACGAAATTAGCAGTGGTAATCTTGGTGACTCTAGGGATGTTGATAATCATGGGCAACACAATAGTCTGACCATGTCACAGGGGTGGGGGTGGATATTGATGGTTGGATAGGTTAGAAAAGACAGGATCCAAAAGACATCCCGCTGTATGCTTCATATCCACCACTAATTGAGTCAATTGCATAGCTGCCATTATTGTAATCGATATGTAAATTTAAATCACCAATAATATTAAAATCGATAGTTTGAGTACCAATTGAGAAGTGTAATCTATTAATCTGTCTCTGAAATGTTTGAGTGGATCCAGGGGTCTATAAAGCAAAAGATCCGAAAAGGTAAACTTTTGATTAAAATAAAGCTGAGGCAGCATCCTTTTAAAGTCTTGATTATAGCATGATGTCATACTACACCAAGTAGTAGTGTTGTCAATAATTGCAGTTGGCTGCCCCCCGGGGGTCTGTCTCATCCTTTGATGCAGTAACCTGGAGGACGAGCTAATGCTGATTCAGCATATGTAGTCTGGTTTAGCCAGGTTTCTGTAAGAAACAATATATCTGGTAATTGACCCATGATGACATCAAGGATATCAGCATGATGGCGTACCAGTGAATGACAGTTAATACTAAACAGTTTAATGGTAGTTGTGTATGTATTGTCCTTCAGAGACCTGTTTACGGTGTTACCGGCAAATGTGGGAGAGAACCTGCAGTGGTTGCACCTGACGTCTTCCTTTATGATCTTCCCTAAGGGACAAAGTATGGGAATATGCATTGGGAAAATCTGTCTGAGCGATTGCAGCTGAGAAGCAAAGTAGATTACCTTGGGCCTCAACGGAGGGGCTCTCCTCTGTAGAAGGGTGAGGCGGTGCAAAGAATGTCGGCAGCTAGGTAGTCTGGCTTATGTGGATGGGTATCACCACCTTTGGTATGTAAGAGGCACGGTGCAGAGAACCAGTTTGTCTGGGAAAATGTTGGTGTATGGGGGTGCTCAGAGAGCGCCTGAAGCTCATTTTGGCGATCTAATGACCACTTAGTAGATCGTTTTGATCATTGTCCCCTGCACCTCTTGGCTATGTCTGGCGAGCATATCAAAATCATTAAAATTAACTTGAGGTCCCATTGAGCATAATGAAGGGTTTTAGAGGAAACATGTTATTGTTACAGTCCTTACAGGGAATGTCACAACAGGTCACTTGAACAGAGAGGGCTAATCCAGCAACCTTAAGCATGCCGATATGTAGTGTTGAGTGCCGGACAAATGAGGTCAAGCATACACGTGGTGTAGTTGTGTGCGGGAGCTTCGCCAAGCAGGAGCTGAAAGGCCTATGAAAGTGGGCTCTCCTACCTTGGGCCTCACAGAGCTAGCCCATAGCTATGTAGCCTAGTGCAGGAGGGGTCCATCTCCTTAGCCTTTCAGCAAAAGACCATGGCTGTCAGACAGAGTAGTAGGCCTCCTTCTCCTAGGCCTCACAGAGTTGGAATTGGGCCTGACAGCACAGGAACATGGTGCCAAGGTCCAGCGGGGGGAGAGGTCTCCTATCCTGGGACTTGCAGTGCTAGACAATGGATGGAAGGACAGGGCAGTGGTGCCACCTACCTCTTGGCCCCGTAGCGCTAGACCATGACTGTGAGGTACCTTACCTGGGCCTGGCTAGTTCCCAATAGTGTCATTGTACGAATAATAGCTGTATGTGAGATGGGTGTGGGTGCCAGGTCTGGAGGCCACCAGGTGTTGTTCCAAGGGAGGAGTCATACTATACCTTGTGACTTGAAGCACGCCCTTGCAACCTGCAAATGTCTGAGCCCAACACTAGACGCTAGGAGTATGCAGTGTATTTGCAGCAACACATGCTACGAACACACACACACACACACACACACACACACACATATACATGTATCTATACCCTTATAAACTATTTGATCTAGAAACAGAAACTTTATTGTGGTAAATCCTTTCGTCATCCAGAAATAAACTTTCAGTGATGATAAAGAAGTAAGTTCACACTTTTATTGAGCTCAGAAGTCTGTCAAACAGCTAGACATGTAAATAGCATCATGTGCATATCCAAAGGCAGTATAAAAGGTCTGCCTACAACTGCACAATGCATCATTTAAAACTTGCATGTGAAATGGCAATGTGACTTCATATGCATTAGTTATGTGGCTGCTTTTGCGACCACAGCGGACTCTTTCACAGACAAAGAGCATTTCCCAATGTGTAACAATAGTGTTAAAAAATAAAGTGTATCTCGGTGTGCATTCCCATTGATCCTGGAACGAATGTTAGCTTGGGGGTGATGACCAATAAAATCAACACAATATGTCAAAGTCTTTTTTGAAAACCCAACCAATGCTGCCATAAGAAAACACATTTGAAAGGGCTCTTTATTATTCGTTTTCTATCTAAACTCTTTCAGGTTTTATGGGGTGCTGCAGCGCCACCTGCACCCTAGTTCTTGTGCCACTCATTACAAGTCCACCAAACATAAAAGACAAAAGAGGAATCCATTTTAGTTTAATGCTATGCTGAGAAAGACACAAGAGCTCATGTGTGCTATGAGGACTTCCAGCCACCTGAGAAAGCTAATCAAAGCAAAACCAACTTGTTATCTTAGGTGTTCTCACCTTAGGTGCATGGTCTTGCTAATTGAGTTGAATAATTTCAAGCAAGACCAACTTGTGAATAAAACAGGCAATTATTTTTTACTGACGGCCGTTAGTGACCTTATTCATCAATGCTTTTGGCACGACTTAAACAAAGCAGCTTACTCTACTAACTCCACCCCTACCCCAAATAAAATCTCTATCCACTTCGTTCCTCCCACCCTCCAAATTATAGAATGCAGTACAAAGCCCCAAAATATAATTCACATTGTGAGCTGGCCCCATGTCCTGGGGTTAGAAGCTTGCCTTCACCCCCCCTTTGCAGGGACGGGGGTTATTGAAAGCGTGAAGGCGCTACAGAAGTATGCATCATTCTCTACAGGAAGGCGGCGTTTTGTAGAATAAGACGAGTGAGGAGAGAACTAGTGGTTATAATAGTGCAAAGATTATTTTTGTCCTCTTGTTTTCAGTAACAGGAGGGAGGCAATTGTAGGATGCACAGGATAGCGCCATGTTGTGGTCTTGGCAGGCGCACCACTTCTCGCTTTTCAACCACGCATTGTCAGCATCAGCCACTGAGAAGGCAAAACACACCAACATTTGATCAGTACACCAGCAACCACACCAACTCTGCCCAGTGGAGAGGACACGACCTAGTAGAGCAACTTTTAAATACCTGTTATCACTGTGACTTTGCCCTTCCCTCATCCACATTGTCTGATTGCTAATGTTGTTTAAAGATGCAAACTCTTTGTCCAATATAAATCCTCCTTCACCCAGAACCGTAACAAATAGCACAATCTTACCCCTATTGGCCTGAAGGATTATAACTATGGTAGATTTCAATTCTTGTCTATAAACTTGGTTCAGTTCAATATTGTCGCTGGGTATTCTCCAGTGCCTCATCTTTGTGTCACATATGCAGGGCTACTGGAATTATGCAGTGGTGCCGCTGCTGCGTTTCCTGCATATGGATCTTAAGCATCTGCCTAATAATCCACCATATAATGCATTGGTTGTGCGGATATTTCTAGCTCAAATGGATCAAAAGATAATAAAAAAGTAAAAGGAACCACAGGCGGTGCCGCACAGTGGCAGATCCTTTGAAAAGTTTAACTGCTCATCATGAAGGTGGTGGCAGCTGTAGTCTGGTACTACTGAGGTGAAACATTGTTCCATGTATTATTATTATGTGTTAAAATGCCAAAAATAGCTAAATAAATCTCTCACAGAATGTGCCACATTATGGCACATTATTTGTCTTTTGTTACCGGATATTCTACAGTATTGGATCTTTCATAGATTCACATGCATGAATCATACCCCGTCGTCAAAGTGGGAGTCCCACGGTACTATAATAAAGCAATGTGTATTACTACAATAGACTATAACGGCAATGAACCATAGGTTTTATAGCCTATATGTGTTCTTTTAAAAAAAGGCCCAAAGTATGAAATTTAGCCAGTCAGGCAACGACACCTTCTAGAATACTCCCAAGAGAGGCTGAATCCTTCAGATTTTCTACTGCACTTCGTGTGATGGGAGTCTCCTTGAGCTCTGCTCAATCTACTGGTTTTCCACCCAGCTCTTCAGAAGAATTTACTTCAAATATCTATATACACTGACTGAACAGCATGTCCCAACCAACCAAAAAAAGATTATTCAGATCCTGTGACTCTTGTGGGGAAAAAGAGGATCCAGGAGGATGACCCTCAAAAGGATTGTATATATTGCATCCATCCGGAACATAAGGTGAGAGACTGCAAAATCTGCCTCACCTTTTCTCAGAAGACCTTAAAAGATAGAGAAGGCAGACTTTTACCTTAGCTCCAAAAATTAAAAACAAGCATTTGCAATGCAATAGGTCTCGCATTAATGCGAGTTTAAGCTATTGGTATTGTAAATGACAATGCCTTTATTTATGTTTCAAAAACCAAAACATAAATAAAAGGCATTGTCATTTACAATGCCAATAGCTCAAACTCGGGTAAATGCGAGACCTGTTGCATTGCAAATGCTTGTTTCCATTTCAAATTATGCCAGCAGTAGCATAATACTCAAAGAAATTTCTTTCATGAAGGAAAGGGTGCAGGACCAGGGACACCTAGTAACAGCCTGTGGTACTGCGCCCTTTTCTTTCTGAAAGAAATTTCTTTGTTTATTATGCTACTGCTGCCATACTTTGAAACGAAAAAAAAATAAACAATTTACATGACTGTTTGTCAAGGTTGCATTTAATTTTACACGTTTTGTCGGTCTTCTTTTTGGACAATGTTATCAACTATGTCAGTCCATGCCTCGAAGTCACTACAAATTTGTAGTCCTGCTTTTTGTCTGCCTCCATGTTCCGGTATGTTTTTTTTTTTAATCAGGCCATCCAATATATGGGACATGTACCATGAATGACAGAATCCACGGAAACAGGGATACTGCCAGCATGAAGTAAAATGGAGGCTACTGCCTAAACAGCAGCAGGGCAGGAAGGTAAATAAGCATTTGCAATGCAATGAACTCGCATTAATGTAAATGTGAGCTATTGGCATTGCAGATGCTAATCGTTTTTTTCCATTTCAAATTATGCCAGCAGTATCATAATACGCAAAGAAATTTCTTTCACGAAGGAAAGGGCGCATTACTGTTACTAGGTGTCCCTGGGACATCTATAAAAGAAATTCTAGGGACACCTTGTAACAGCTTGTGGTACTGCATCCTTTCCTTTGTGAAAGGAATTTCTCTGTGTATTATGCTACTGCTGGCATACTTTGAAATGAAAAAAAAATGTGCATCTGCAATGTCAATAGCTCGCATTTTGACTAATACGAGACCTACTGCTTCGCAATGCTCTGAGCAGCCTCCTGTGTGGCTTCAGCTGTGAATAGGTCATTGCGGCAGGAAGCAAAGAACAAACCTTCAATTTGCCCAATGTAAGTTAAAAGGTAAGACAAAGTAAAAGGAAACACGCAGCAACGAGGTAAGAATCAATTAAAAAAGAAAGTTCTCCCAAATGGGAGATAAAGCAGGCATGCGTATGAACACCAAACTTTACCGGTGCTCCTCAGCTGAAAGGAAGGCTGAAAGGAAGTGAGGTATCGGCTGCTACAACGAAACAGGAGGCTGCCAAGAAGAATGATGGTGGCATGAGCCAACGGTAAGCAGGAGGTGGGAATAGAATGGTTTTAGTGATGACAATAGGTCTTGCAGACAGCGCATGCGCACTGATGCTCAACCTAACAAGGGAGTGCCCTTTATCTGAGGAGGAAAGTGATCAGTCTTCACAGACCACAACTTCTCACAAGCGAGATAGATCTGCTGAGAAAGTCTCCTCAGAGCCACCTTCTAAGGTGGTAAAAAAGTCTCACCATACCACTTCTGGGCACTTAAAGAGGCATGAGGACTGTTCTTCTTCTTCAAAAACAGAAAAAAATGCCTCAGGAATATGTTCATTCTGAGCCTAATAATCCTTCCCTTAAAGAAACTCAGCTGAAGCGTGCTTCAAAATCTTTACCGTCGACAACCAGATCCCTGAGAAGCCTTCTAATCTACATTTATGTTCTTGTCAAGCAACGGCTCAGTCGATGACCACTTTGTCGATGACAGTGTCTATGATTACAACGATGACCTTAACGTTGACGTTTACCACAGCATCTTCGCCTATGACCGTTTCCTCTTCACCATTGTCATCCACAACGATCATAACGCGAGAATACTGAAACCACCGTTTTGTCCCTGGTTGAGTTAACGTCGATGATGACGTTCCCGTCAACGACACTGTCATTGCCAACGCCACACCATTTAACGGTTTCGCCGCAGCAGATGACGATAATACCATCGGCGATAGAGCCATCGGCGGTGATACCGTCCATAGTGGGCTCGTCGACTATGATACTGTCGATGAGGGACTCCGAAGAATCCGTCACTATAGATCAATCGAAGACGTCGACAACAAAAATAGCTCTAAAACCTGCATTTCCTCCATTATTCCTAATCACTTTTGGGGATAAGTCTTCTACAGAGACAATTCTTTGAGCCCACACTTCTCCATGTAAAGTAAAGCCCTACCCACCTGCACTCCTATTGGATGAGGAGTATGACTCTGATGAAGAAGGGCCCTTTAGAGTGGCTCATAGTCCATCCCAACTTAATGTAAAATGTCAGGATTTGATGACGATGACTAGCAATATCATGAGGAACTCTACTGTACTGCGAGAAATCACTATACCAAGAAGAGTATTCAGTGCAAGGTCAACAACTACAAGAACCCTCCATTCAAACACCTATGTCTCTTGTAAGCAATTTGCAAAGTATGCTCCAAGATTATCACCGCAGGTTTCCAACATCTTCGACCACCACTCCTATCCCACAAACGCCAAAAACGATGCCATTTTCACAAATTCCTACTCCGCTCCTGCAGTCATTGCGACTGCTTGCTACACCTTCAACTCCTCTAACAAGATTGGTGAATACTCTGGCTGACCCCCCAGCTGATGATGCTCCTTCTACTGACAAAGACAGAGAAGAGGGAGAAATAAGAGACACTGCCTCATTTCCGAATGAGTGGGATGACTATCTTATCCCAAGTACGTGGACGATGCGCTTCAGTCCATTAAGGCTGATAATGCCAAGTCCTTGAAGAATCTGCAGTTCAGGAAGCAGCCCTTTTGGCGAGCCAGGGACAGTGAAGCTTACTCCTTTAGAGGAGGTTAACAACCCTACAAACATCAGTCTGGCCAGACACAGTACCATCCACCGTATTCACAACAGCAACAGAACAGACAAACACCAGTGGCCGGAGGAAAATTGTCTGCCTGAGGCAGGGATTCCAACAGTAAGCAGTGACCCTAAAATGGTACAGACTACCCCCCATTCATCACCAGCCCATATTGGTGGTCGAGTCTCAAGTCATCGCCACCAATGATCCCATATAACATCCGACAGGTGGGTGCCCGATGTGGTCTCTCGGGGGCACACCCTTGAGTTCATAAAAAAAAAACATACACCCACCAACAGGACCACCCCCTTCACTTAAAACAACTCCTGAAGCAGATATCCATCAACTACAGAGAGGAATGGGTTTCCATCTAATTTCTTCCTTATCAGGAAAAGGTGTCCTATCTTAGACCTACGGACATTAAACACATTTCTAAAAGAGCAATCTTTCTGCATGTTGACATTCCAAGATATATTACAACTTCTCAACAAAGGGGATCACGTGACAGCCCTAGATCTCCATGACGTATACTTTGACGCCCCAATCCACCCAAAACACTGAAATCTCATGTGCTTCAAGGAAGCCGGCACCCACTACCAATTCAAGGTCCTACCATTCGGGCTAAAATCAGCACCGTGCAGTTTCACCAAGATGTTAGCCCAGTAGCGGCCTATCTCAAGCACAGTGGAGTCCAAATATTTCCATACTTGGATGACTGGCTGATCAAAGTACCCACTTATCAGCACAATGCAAGAGCGACGTCAACATGTCTTTCATTGTTCAAGAAACTAGGTCTCACAGTCAAATATCAGAAATCTCATCTAAATATGACAACAACACTGAGCTTCTTGGGAGCATTGCTGGACACTGTCCAGAACAAGGCCTTTCACTCCCAAGATAGGCAGATAAAGATTCGGCAACTAGCGCACAAATTGACCACAAAAAAAGTCAGTTTCTGTCTGGATCTGCAAATCATTCCTCAGAATGATTTCTTCTTGCATCCCTGTTATTCCGAATTGCAGTCTAAAAATGCGTCCAAGTCAACCTGAATTAGACAACAATGGCTACAGACTCAGGGGTCGTTCAACAATGTCATTCAGATAACTCCAACAATGGCCAAAGCCATGATCAGGTGGACACAAACATCAAACCTATCCAGAGGTCTATCATACCTGGCATAAGTTTCCGAGTACGTCATAACATCCGATGCATCCCTGGAAGCATGTTTTATATCAACAAGCAGGGGGGGGAGCACAATCACCAGCGCTATCTCTTCAAGTGCAAGACTTCTGGAATAGGGCCCTTCAACATCAGATAACGTTCAGAGCGGAACATGTGCCAGGAGTTTCCAATATCCTCACAGACCCGCTAAGCAGAACCAATATAACCTGCCATGAATGGGAGCTAGACCAACACATTCTAGACAACCTTTTCCACTGTTGGGGCAAGCCAAACTTAGACCTGTTTTTGACAAAAAAGAACAAGAAATGCCAATTCTTCGCAAGTTGGCATCCCCAAGAGGGAGCATGGGGGAATGCTCTTTCAATGAGATGGTCAGGAATCTATGCTTATGCTTTTCCCCCCGATCCCATTGATCCCGAGGTTGCTCAGCAAACTGAAGAGAGAGCCTTGACAAGTTCTCCTCATTGCTCCCAAGTGGCCCAGTCAGTTCTGGTTCATGGAGCTCCTGTCAGAACAATCTCACGTTCTGCTTAGACCAATACTAGCGCTACTGACCATGAACCAGGGCCAGATTAGTCATCCCAACCCGACATCACTACATTTATCGGCCTGGCTCCTGAGTTCAATGAGTTTGCCAGGTTAGATATTCATTCAGACTACATGAAAATACTTGCCAAAGCAAGAGCGGACACTATGAACAGAACTTATAATCTCAAATGGAAATGCTTCTGCATCTGATGAGTTGGATCTAAGGTCCACCCTTTCACATCGCCACTGGAGCAAATTCTCCTGTATCTACTCCATCTGGCAAGATCCGGCTTGACTCATTCTTCCATCAGAGTGCATCTGGCAGCAATTTCCAGATTTAGGCGATCCAGTAATGCCCTTTCTTTATGGTCTAGCAGAATTATAAAACAATTCCTCAAAGGCCTCTTCAGAACATTTCCTCAACTGCGGAGATCTCTGCCATTGTGGTTCCTTAATGTGATGCTAGGACAGCTCATGAGAACACCATTTGAGCCCATTCACAAAGCAGAATTAAAGTACATCACTTGGAAAACTACGCTTTTCCTAACTCTCACATCTGCCAAACGAGTGAGTGACATTAAGGCATTTACCATTAAGGAACCTTTCCTCTAATTGTAGTGTAATACTTCGGAACAATCCTAGGTTTATCCCCAAGGTCCCTTCGGACTTCCACTTGAATGAGCCAGTAATTCTACGGGCATTCTTTCCAAATCCTCAAACTGTTGCAGCGAAATCATTGCATTCCTTAGACGTCAAGCAATGCCTCAATTTGTTGCTTATGGCAATTTCAGGAAAGGTCCCCCAGTTTCTAAACAGACCATTGCCAGACGGATTGCATCTACTGTCCAATTTTGCCACAGGCAAGCAGGAAAACCATTGTAGGACAAGGTTAAAGCCCACCTTTACAGCTCTCTTTGCTGGTGTACCCACCCAGCCCATTTGCCAAGCAGCAACATTGTCCAGCAAACACACCTTCATGAGGCCTTATTGCTTGGATGCAACTGAGAAGACTGATGCAGCTGTGGGACAAGCAGTGTTGCGACAACTGTCTCAAGGAGGTGAGCCTTTTCATACCTTTCTTTCCCACCATCCGCTGTGTAGAATTTTATGGTTGTTGACTTGATTTATTGCTAACTATTGTGATTCAAGTTTGTGAATCCATGAAAGATCGAATACTGGAGAAGAAAATGAGTTACTTACCTGTAACTGTAGTTTGCCAGGATTGGTATCTTTCATAGATTAACATGCGACCGACCCTCCTCCCCTGAGAGGCTCCCCGTTTATTTAATGCTAAATTATTCTACTTGTGCTCGGAAACCTGAGGGATTCAGCCTCTCTTTGGAGTATTCTAGAGGGTGCTGTCGCCTGACCAGCTAAAGTTCATACTTTGGTCCTTTTTTAAAAGGACATAGATAGGCTATAAAACCTATGGTTCATTGTCATTATAGTCTATTGTAGTAATACACATTGCTTTCTAATAGTCAATGAATCAGGGAATTGTCAAGCGCGCTACTCGCCCGTGAGGGTTTCAAGGCGCTGGGGGGGGTGGAGGGGTAAGCAGCTCCAGTCAGTCGAAGAGCCAGGTCTTGAGGGTCTTCCTGAAGATGTGCAGAGAGAGGGCGCGTCTGATGTCGATCGGGAGCTCGTTCCAGGTCTTGGCCACGATGTAGAAGAATGCCCTTTCACCCGTTCTGGCTCTGCGGATGCGCTGGGGTTCAGCGAGGGCAAGATCAGCGGATCGTAGGTTTCTCTTCGGTACGTGGAAGGAGATTCTCTTGTTGAGGTATTGGGGTCCGGTGTTGTGGAGGCATTTGTAGGCGTGGGTGAGTGTCTTGAAGGTTACTCTCTTCTCGACGGGGAGCCAGTGGAGGTCTTGCAGGTGTTGGGTAATGTGTTCTTGTCGAGAGATGCCGAGGACGAGTCTGGCTGCGGTGTTCTGTATGGTCTGGAGTTTGCAGAGCAGAGACTTGTTGATTCCGGCATAGAGGGCGTTTCCGTAGTCCAGTCTGCTGGTTATGAGTGCGTGGGGGACGGTCTCTCTTGATTCGGGGGATCCATTTGAAGGTCTTGTGAAGGATGCGGTGGGTGTTGAAGCAGGTGGCGGCACCGGCGTTGACCTGTTGGGTCATGGAGAGGGAGGAGTTGAGTACGATGCCAAGGTTCCGTGCGTGGTCCGTGGGGGTGGGCGGGCTGCTGAGGGCGGTTCGCCACCAGGTGTTGTCCCATGCGGTGGGGGAGGGTCCGAGGACAAGGACCTCTGTCTTCTCCGAGTTGAGCTTCAGGCAGCTGCTGATCATCCAGGATATGACGTCCTTCATTCCTTTCTGGAAGCTGAGTCTGGTGGTGACGGGATCCTTGGTGAGAGAGAGGATGAGCTGGGTGTCGTCGGCGTAGGAGACTATGTTGAGTCCGTGCTTTCTGACGAAGGCAGCGAGGGGGGCCATGTAGATGTTGAAGAGCTTAGGGCTGAGTGACGATCCTTGAGGTACTCTGCAGTTGATCTGTGTGGGTTCCGAGAGGAAGGGTGGCAGTCTGATTCTTTGGGCTCTGCCGGTGAAGAAGGAGCGGAGCCATTCGAGGGCGGTTCCCTGTGTGCCGACGTCATGGTGTCTGGCGGTGAGATTGCGGTGGGAGACGGTGTCGAAGGCTGCAGAGAGGTCGAGTAGGATCAGGGCCGCGGTGTGGCCTTGGTCGAGGAGGGTGCAGATGTCGCCTGTGGCGGCGAGTAGAGCGGTCTCGGTGCTGTGGTTGCTGCGGAATCTGGATTGGGAGGGGTCGAGGATGGAGTTCTCTTCGATGAATTTTGTTAGTTGGGCGTTGACGGTCTTCTCGGTGACTTTGGCCTCGAAGGGTAGGAGTGAGATGGGTCGGTAGTTTTTGGTGTCCGAAGGATCTGCCGTGGGCTTCTTGAGTAGGGGCTTGACTTCTGCGCGTTTCCAGTCATCGGGAAAAATGCCGGTTTTGAAGGTGGTGTTGATGGTGCGTCGTAGTTCCGGTGCGATGGCGGTTGCGGCTCTGTGGAAGATGTGCGAAGGGCAGGGGTCCGTGGGTGCTCCTGAGTGGATGCCTTTCATGGTTGATTCAGTGTCTTCGGTGGTGGCTGGGGTCCAGGCGGAGATGATGGGTTGGCTGGCGTTGTTGGAGATGGGAGTAGTTTCGGAGTCTGGTGTCCGTTCGTTGAAGTTGTCATACTGTGGTACTCCCACTTCTACGACATGGAATGATTCAAGCATTTGAATTTATGAAATATTCCAATACTAGGGAACTACAGTTACAGGTAAGTAACTAATTTTCATTTGGCCAACCCTGTCGCATAATGTGGTTTTCTATTACTACATACTTCCAGTT
The DNA here is from genome assembly GCA_963921515.1 of Calotriton arnoldi. Lineage (NCBI taxonomy): Eukaryota > Metazoa > Chordata > Amphibia > Caudata > Salamandridae > Calotriton > Calotriton arnoldi. The sequence continues at coordinate 627,458 of CAWUFW010006657.1, forward strand.
GCCCTACCTGTAAGTGATGCCTAGTCATCCCACTTTGTCAATGCGTAGGAACAGGAGTCTGATATCCTTTACATTTTAGTCAGTTTCTTGTTGCTCATAAGTCCAGAAGATCACAATGCATGCCACATTTTCAGGAAATTCTCAAAAGAAATATATATATAAAGTAAAAATGGAATTGCTGTTTACACACATTTGCTTTTGTGAATATCTGGCAATGATCCAGCTCTCTTGGACAGACTCTGGGCACTCATGATCTACAGGATCCTATTGCAGTCTTATGATATGTTTAAGCAGAACATTATTTCTGTATGTATGCAGACTTCTTCCTGTATGTATATTCTAAGCAGTGCTTATAAAAGGGCTCCTTTTGTAGCCACATCTACTGTAAACGTGCAGAAGATTCAACTTGTATGTGTATTTTGACTCAATGTATGTCAATTCATGATATATGGATATCTTGAAAATCTGGCATATTCCTAGCCTTCCTTGACATACATTGTACATACCTGGACATTTGACAGAAAACAGTTCCACTCAAAGACACGGTCATGCACAACCCTTTCTTCCTACTGCGGTTAGGCACCTAATGCCACTTATCACTGTCTTCATGTGCTCTTTTTCAAAGTGGAAATAGAAGTGGGTGCTCCAAGCAGCTCACCTCTGCCAGGCCGATGGCGGAAATTACACTGTCTTCTTTGGCCATCGAATTGAAGAGCCCTAAAGCAAACAGGGGAACAATTAGTTTTGTTGTAAGAGCAGGTCAAGAGTCTGATACACGTTGTGCTGTGCACAATGACAGAGCAGCCAAGACTTTTGCCAGCCATATGGGCACAGAAGGCCAGAGGGACCTCAAGCATGAAGAATTACCATAAAGAAGCAGAGTGTGAGAAGAGGACTCATCAGCAAAGAGGTCAGAATGGAGTTAACAGAACAAAGAGTGTCCTTCGATGCCCAAGGTAGAACATCCTAAAAAAGCACTCACTGAACATGGCCTCCAGCTTGACCAGGCAGCAGACAAAGTTATCGAAGTCGACCCCCAGAGCGGTGTCGGAGTAACGAGGTATCAGAACCTGCATGATTTTTTATTCAGCTTGAACCCTGGAAAACACCGAAGGAAGCTAGGTTAATCTCAGCATCAGCTGGAACCTCAGCACTGTGTGGTTCAATCAACCCCTCCAGTGTACTATTGTTCTACAAGCACTGTCATGAGATCAACAGGAAAACACGGGGTTCATCAAGCACACTTGGGTATCGCCTTGGATCTGCATATGACAGGCGGCCACCCCAAGTGCCACACACCGCAAGTTAGACTAACACATTCAGGAAATTGTCCGCCTTACTGTGAGCACTAAGAACGCTGCCGCAAATCAGCTATTGAGCTCACAGCGCATTTCTCACCAACAAATAGCAATTTCCTACCCTGTACTCTTGTTCCCATCCTGTGCTGCCACATGTAGCCAATAGATTGGGTACTTAGTGCATGTGTACCAAATGCCATATTCCAGAGTGTGCCTGATTGGATCTCAGCTAACCTCTTTCTCCTTGCAGAGCCAGTGATTGGAGCCGTTCGTGGCAGCCCTTTACGTGCTGTGTATTGCGGAAGGTGCCCATCCCAATCAGTTTCTTTAAACAGCTTATAAACCATGGAGAAGTGTGGGGTCGTGAATGATCCAGGGCATTTTCCCCTCTCTGTGCTGTGCATAGGGTTTACCTGGCCAGTTTTATACCGGCATGACTTGTATTTTAATGCCCCAGCTGGTACAATAATTAGAAAAATCACCTAACACCGGTATTTTTTCCCTTATTAGTAGATCATTTAAACAATAAATATAAAAAGAAACACTTTAAAATGTGTTTGACAGCTGCCTCAATGACCCCTGCGTGTTAATTAAAGTAAACAAAGAAAGGCCGTGTTAAAAATGAATACAGACGTTTTCTTATAAAGCTGTACTTTAGACTCATGTCTGGAGCTTAGCATGATATTAAAACGCAAATAGATGGACGGTATTTTTCTCTGAGAAAGGTGGCAACAGGGCCAGATTGGTAAGGCGGCATTCGTACAATGGGCCGGTATCAAAGTTGCAGCTGTGTGTCGATTTTTGGGGGAACCTGGTAGCCAATTTGTTCAGATGCCGCCAGCGGCCCAATGCAGGACTGAGCAGCCTATCTAGAGGCCTCCAGCTGGAAGCAGATGGACCTGTTACCCGCCTTTCACCAAGGGGCCAGAGGTTGAAATGCCAGTCCCCCACTGGACCGATCCATTGATACAAAGAGCTGACTTGGGCTGGCTATGGTCACATTAATATCTGTAGATTGAGCAAGGGCAGGGGGCCTGAGCAGAAGTGGCTTCAATCATGTCAGGTGTGGTTCACCGGTGTGAACTAATCGTTGCACAAAGAGTTCAGGCAACATTTCCATTTTTTGTTATATCAGTGAAGTTAAGAAAACATGGTTTGTTTAGAACCCCCCCCTTCCTACTTTTTATACCACTTAGAACTCTGAAGCAACGTTTTGCAAAAAGCGGCAATGCACAAATGTGGGCCACTTTCTCTGGGGGTGCCCTGCCTATTTTTGATCGCAATCCAAACCTGGGTGGCACCCTTAGCTGTGCACGATACAACTGCACCACTGCCCTCTGCAGCCTCGCTGTGATGAGACCTTAAAACAGCCTTATTGATCATTGAAACAGATGGGCAGCATTGATACGGAACGCAGCTGTGGGCCAGCGCTCCCATGCCGGATGCCTACACAGATTAAAAGATGGAAAACATATCACAGTGCAAAGAGAGGTCAGGGGTCCCAGGAAGGTACCCTCCCTGCCAGTCCAATTGCAAAAATAACATTAACTTTCACTTTTAAAAGACTTAGCAGAGAGAGAAAAAAGCCAGAAATAAAGAAAAAGACAATGTCTTTTGAGTGATACAGTTACATTAATAATTTAGCTATTAATAATGATCATATAGGTATATAATAGCTAATAATTCCAGCAGCCGTTTCAGGAGCACCACCAATCCAGGGCAGAGCCAGGGGAAGCCTCGGACCACCTCCTCTTGAGACTTTGGCCCCCCAGTGGTCAGGACACCTGTGGACATTGTGTTGCTGTAGGCGCTGGGGGATGTGACTGAAGTGCTCCTCACACTTGCTCCAAGTTCCAGCTGCCTGGCACATCAGAGCTCTAAAGTATCCCAGGCTCAGGCATAAGAACATCATCTATTCGGGTTTTTCTTTTTTCTTTGTATTTTGTGACAGTAGGTTATATAATTTTATAATAGGAAATTTAGGACTACAAGATCTAGAATGCTAAGTAAAAACTAGATAGAGTGGCCTACTCTTATACGTTATGGAAAATTTGAGCACTGCACTTGTACCTCCTGGAGTAGGCGTAAAGGACAAGTGATTTACATTCAGTAACATTCTTTCTGATGGATACTGTAACTGCAAACTCCTCATCATTTGAATCCCCCAGAAGGTAGACTGGATCCCAAGACTTTCTAAGCAATGCTCCTGAGCACTGCCACGTGTCACCGTATGGCTTCTTGGTAAATCGCTACCATGCCAGAAATGATGGAGTGGAGCCACAAATAAGCACCACCAAGAGCACTAACATCAGTTTCTTAAATGTTATCCTTCCGTGCTGTCAGATGAGGAGCACTTAGAATAAACTGTGGGTGAAAGTGTGCTGAATTCTGACTTGGGACCTTATTATAATGTATACAAGTCCACTTCACGTACTGGGAGGAGGGATAGTTGTGAGGAATCAGTGGTTATGTAGAGCATCTCACAGAACGAGCGTTACCAAAGTTAAGTAACTTGTTCTTCTGATGGATACTGCCAAATAGATACCATCACAGACAGAAAACATCTCCTGATGCCTTTTTTTAAGGAAATTCTGATTTGCAGAAGTTTTGATACTGCACATTCTCAGCAGTGGCAGGCAAATCTAGCCAGGGCATGTCCCACTGATCGAAGCTATCCCATGCCACCTAGGGGTATTAATGCCACTTGTGGTCCGCCAGCCGATCCCTGCTCAGCTCGTTTGCCCTGGCAGTCTGGGAACCCTGCAAGGTGGTTGAGTAACGAAAAAGATCTTCAGAGATATAGAGCTATCCACCATCTCCAGAGATGCAGAGCCTCCTAGCACAGGATCCAGGACCCCACTTTATGCTCCTTGATGGGTACGCTTAGTGTTCGTATTGTTCATGAGGACCTGCACTGGCCTCCCATTGATGGAAGACAGGAAGGTTTTCAGGGTCAGACGAATCACCTGAAGCTGCAGAAGACTGATGTGGAGCCGGTTTTCTGCCAGACACTAGAGGCTGATCTCCCTTCCACCCCAAACGTCATCCGGACGTGGTCTACTATTGACTGCGGAAGGTCCACCTTGAGCAGCTAGTCACTGAGGTTTGGGAATACATGTATTCCTGACCTCCAAAAATGGGCTAAGTACGCCTCCATCACTTGCATGAATATCGAGTAGCCAAGGTGAAGCTGAAAGGGAGCATGGCAAATTGGAAAGGCTGTGACCCCACAGTGAACTGCAGATACCATCTGTGGGACTGAAACTACGTGTCATGCAAATACAGTTACACCATTGTGGTATTGTGATATTCTGTGATCTTTACAGGTATCTTGCTTTCTTCTCTACTCTGTCCTTTCTTTGTGTCTTGTACTCTGCTGCTCAGCCGGTCTCAGTGATGTCATGGAATGTTCCCTTTGTGTATGTTTGAGTCTACCTGTCAGTTGCTGTATGTAGGCTGAGCAGCAGGGTTGCTGCTCCCGGTGGGGCTAACTATACTGATTCTGCTTATTATGCTGTTTATCCTGTATCTACACCTGTAACTTCTTGGAAAGAATAAACCTTCAACTTGGATACAGCTACAACTGAGTTCCCTGCTTTTATTGAATTTCACACTGGCGAATTTCCCTTCAGCTGCCATCTGTAATTGACTTGATGCCCCTTTCTGAGGAATTCTATTCACACTTGTACTTGGTATGAAAGTTGTCCATACGATCCCGGTGACAAGCACACCATGGACTATTACTGCCTGGGTGAACTGCTGGATATCATCAAACGTTCTTCCCTGTATTTCTTACTGTATTCCCAGTAAGAAAAGAAATATTTATAAAGTTTCTGCTAAGTCGTTTCTCAATGGATGTGAGGGTTCTATTATAGTTACCAATGTACTTTATACTGTGCTTAGGGCACCATCTACTGTGCTTAGTCTGCAACTACAGAGTACTTTATTTTAACATGCATTTCTCCTTTTAGGGGCACTTATTTCAGATAATTAATTGTCATACATTTGCTTTTAAGAATGTTTTCGATATATTGCCTACATGCATTTAAATCATTCATTTAGGTATTTATTGTGGTACTTTTACTATTTGCCTGAATGTGAATTTAGTCATTTGAGCTTTGTAAGCAGTTGATAAGATGCTGCTTGTATGTTTTTCCTAATGTTATCGCTAGTGCTAGGATTACTTATTTACTGCATCCTAAACTATCTTACTTGATTCACTTTGTGCTTCAAGGGTGTTAGATGTAAAGTTGCTAATTTGTATCTGCATATGTTTGACATGATAATATGCTGCACTTATTTTTTATTATCTACATTGTAATGCTATATTCTTGTATTTTTCTGTGTTAGCATATTACTTTAAGATGTTGTTTTACAGTGTTTCTTTAAAAGTGCTGGGTTTGCTTTGTGTAAGGCTTCCTAAACTGCTGTGCTGAGCCATTACGGTGCTCAATTCTGTTTATACTTTCTAGTGCTGAGCAGTTCTGGTGCTCAATTCTTTGACTTTGTGGTGGTGAGCAAGTTATTTAGCTCTAACTGTTTTTGACTGTGTTTCTTTTAAATTTGATGTTTTCTTATGATGGGCCACTAAGTTGCCGTATCTTCTTAGTGCTGGGATTGCATTGTTCTTGCGTCCTAAACTATTGTGGTGGTAAATCTTTATTCGTTGTGACTTGTTGTGAGCATAATTTTAAGCTCGTTGCGGGAGCACCTTACGCTCTCATCATTGCTTGCGTTTTCAAGTGATGGATTTTATTGCTTTTACTTTTACTGTTGCCGGTTCTGTTGGTTTGTGTAGGGCATTATTCTTAAGCTCACCTTACTAATTTTGGGGGCACCTTACGCTCCACCATTTCTTGTATTGGTTTGTGTAGGGCATTATTCTTAAGCTCACCTTACTAATTTTGGGGGCACCTTACGCTCCACCATTTCTTGTATTGGTTTGTGTAGGGCATTAGTCTTAAGCTCTCCTTACTAATTTTGGGGGCACCTTACGCTCATCCCTTTATTTTTGCTTTTGTCCGGTGGTGGACTGTAACCACGTTAAGTGAGGTTTTTCACTTATTACTTGCATTCATTGTTGTGCACCATTCTTTTTGGTTGTTCTGGGTGTTGGGACACTTTACTGGTCTCAAACCTATTTCCTTTATGTCTTATGTTATGAAACACTTCTCCTTGCTGTGAAAAGGGTGTGTGTGTGTGTGTGTGTGTGTTCTGTGTCTCATGGATTCCTTTCTCTTCTGTTTTCTGTGCTCTCTTTCTTACCACTCGTTTCTTTAGTTTTTATTGTCTCCGCAGGGAGGGAGATGTGTGGTATCTTGCTTTCTTCTCTACTCTGTCCTTTCTTTGTGTCTTGTACTCTGCTGCTCAGCCGGTCTCAGTGATGTCATGGAATGTTCCCTTTGTGTATGTTTGAGTCTATCTGTCAGTTGCTGTATGTAGGCTGAGCAGCAGGGTTGCTGCTCCCGGTGGGGCTAACTATACTGATTCTACTTATTATGCTGTTTATCCTGTATCTACACCTGTAACTTCTTGGAAAGAATAAACATTCAACTTGGATACAGCTACAAATGAGTTCCCTGCTTTTATTGAATTTTACAACCATCCAGTCTTCTGGGTCCGGAGCAGGGAGGATCTGAGCCATAGTGAACATTTTGAATAGGTCTTTCCTTGAAAAGGCACAATGTTTGGAGGTTAATTATAGGCCTTTGTCTCCCGTCCTTCTTCATCATACGGAAGTAGCATGAAGAGCAAACCTGACTTTTTCCGAATCTGTAGCCCTCGAGATGGCACTTTGGCCAGCAGCGGATTGACTTTTTGCATCAACAGAGCAGAGTGCTCTTGCAAAAACCTTCTGATGTGGGAAGAAGGCTTGGGGGAATGGGGAGGTTTGAAGAGGGGGTGAGAAAATGAAAGGAAGGTGTAGCACCTTTGCACAAATTGCATGGTTCATATGTCTTATGTGATGGATATCCAGCTGAGGAGGAAAAGTTGTAGCCTGGTCCTTACTGGCTGGTGAATGTATGTGGGCAACTCAAAGCAGTTTAACAGATCCTGCAGCAGGGGAGAAGGAGTTAGAAGACTGCTGTCCCTGCTGGTGTGGACAGACTCAGTCCTGAAACTACAAGGCTTTCTGTTGTTGCGCAGGTTGGGAGGACCAACGTTGTTGGTAGGCTAGCCCTCTTAAATAACCCCTGAATCTTCAGTGCTGACAGTGGAACTTCTTGGCTGGGGTTAGCAATCCCAAAGCTCAAGCTGTGGCGCTACAGTATTTACCAATACCAAGAATGTTGATTTTCCTTCAGGGAATGTTTAGTATATGAATTTGTGATTATTTTTCATTTGGTTTTCAGAAAAGACGAACCCTGTAGGAATCACTTGGGTTGTTGAACACCTGACTGCCCTGTTCCTGTGGTGGCCAGTATATTTATCATTTCTCACATTTGCAGAGTGACTACTCAATATGGTCCTGATGAATGCCACTGGATCTCTTTAAGGGACCAACACATGGCAGAAACCTGTTGACCTACATGACTTACATCTAGGGATATATTTGTTCAATCCCTAGTCCTCTCTCTTTTTACTGTGTCCTTGAGGCCACCCAATAAAGATTTAGTGGACCCAAAGAGACATTTTTAAAATCACTTTTTTCTTCTTGCACTCTGCCCCTCATTCACCTCTTACCTAACGCTCATCTTGAGAAAAACACCTCAGCTCCTCCCTTCCGGGAGTTGTAGCTTTAGGTTTTCAGGGTCAGACGAATCACCTGAAGCTGCAGAAGACTGATGTGGAGCCGGTTTTCTGCCAGACACTAGAGGCTGATCTCCCTTCCACCCCAAACGTCATCCGGACGTGGTCTACTATTGACTGCGGAAGGTCCACCTTGAGCAGCTAGTCACTGAGGTTTGGGAATACATGTATTCCTGACCTCCAAAAATGGGCTAAGTACGCCTCCATCACTTGCATGAATATCGAGTAGCCAAGGTGAAGCTGAAAGGGAGCATGGCAAATTGGAAAGGCTGTGACCCCACAGTGAACTGCAGATACCATCTGTGGGACTGAAACTACGTGTCATGCAAATACAGTTACACCATTGTGGTATTGTGATATTCTGTGATCTTTACAGGTATCTTGCTTTCTTCTCTACTCTGTCCTTTCTTTGTGTCTTGTACTCTGCTGCTCAGCCGGTCTCAGTGATGTCATGGAATGTTCCCTTTGTGTATGTTTGAGTCTACCTGTCAGTTGCTGTATGTAGGCTGAGCAGCAGGGTTGCTGCTCCCGGTGGGGCTAACTATACTGATTCTGCTTATTATGCTGTTTATCCTGTATCTACACCTGTAACTTCTTGGAAAGAATAAACCTTCAACTTGGATACAGCTACAACTGAGTTCCCTGCTTTTATTGAATTTCACACTGGCGAATTTCCCTTCAGCTGCCATCTGTAATTGACTTGATGCCCCTTTCTGAGGAATTCTATTCACACTTGTACTTGGTATGAAAGTTGTCCATACGATCCCGGTGACAAGCACACCATGGACTATTACTGCCTGGGTGAACTGCTGGATATCATCAAACGTTCTTCCCTGTATTTCTTACTGTATTCCCAGTAAGAAAAAGAAATATTTATAAAGTTTCTGCTAAGTCGTTTCTCAATGGATGTGAGGGTTCTATTATAGTTACCAATGTACTTTATACTGTGCTTAGGGCACCATCTACTGTGCTTAGTCTGCAACTACAGAGTACTTTATTTTAACATGCATTTCTCCTTTTAGGGGGCACTTATTTCAGATAATTAATTGTCATACATTTGCTTTTAAGAATGTTTTCGATATATTGCCTACATGCATTTAAATCATTCATTTAGGTATTTATTGTGGTACTTTTACTATTTGCCTGAATGTGAATTTAGTCATTTGAGCTTTGTAAGCAGTTGATAAGATGCTGCTTGTATGTTTTTCCTAATGTTATCGCTAGTGCTAGGATTACTTATTTACTGCATCCTAAACTATCTTACTTGATTCACTTTGTGCTTCAAGGGTGTTAGATGTAAAGTTGCTAATTTGTATCTGCATATGTTTGACATGATAATATGCTGCACTTATTTTTATTATCTACATTGTAATGCTATATTCTTGTATTTTTCTGTGTTAGCATATTACTTTAAGATGTTGTTTTACAGTGTTTCTTTAAAAGTGCTGGGTTTGCTTTGTGTAAGGCTTCCTAAACTGCTGTGCTGAGCCATTACGGTGCTCAATTCTGTTTATACTTTCTAGTGCTGAGCAGTTCTGGTGCTCAATTCTTTGACTTTGTGGTGGTGAGCAAGTTATTTAGCTCTAACTGTTTTTGACTGTGTTTCTTTTAAATTTGATGTTTTCTTATGATGGGCCACTAAGTTGCCGTATCTTCTTAGTGCTGGGATTGCATTGTTCTTGCGTCCTAAACTATTGTGGTGGTAAATCTTTATTCGTTGTGACTTGTTGTGAGCATAATTTTAAGCTCGTTGCGGGAGCACCTTACGCTCTCATCATTGCTTGCGTTTTCAAGTGATGGATTTTATTGCTTTTACTTTTACTGTTGCCGGTTCTGTTGGTTTGTGTAGGGCATTATTCTTAAGCTCACCTTACTAATTTTGGGGGGCACCTTACGCTCCACCATTTCTTGTATTGGTTTGTGTAGGGCATTATTCTTAAGCTCACCTTACTAATTTTGGGGGGCACCTTACGCTCCACCATTTCTTGTATTGGTTTGTGTAGGGCATTAGTCTTAAGCTCTCCTTACTAATTTTGGGGGGCACCTTACGCTCATCCCTTTATTTTTGCTTTTGTCCGGTGGTGGACTGTAACCACGTTAAGTGAGGTTTTTCACTTATTACTTGCATTCATTGTTGTGCACCATTCTTTTTGGTTGTTCTGGGTGTTGGGACACTTTACTGGTCTCAAACCTATTTCCTTTATGTCTTATGTTATGAAACACTTCTCCTTGCTGTGAAAAGGGTGTGTGTGTGTGTGTGTGTGTTCTGTGTCTCATGGATTCCTTTCTCTTCTGTTTTCTGTGCTCTCTTTCTTACCACTCGTTTCTTTAGTTTTTATTGTCTCCGCAGGGAGGGAGATGTGTGGTATCTTGCTTTCTTCTCTACTCTGTCCTTTCTTTGTGTCTTGTACTCTGCTGCTCAGCCGGTCTCAGTGATGTCATGGAATGTTCCCTTTGTGTATGTTTGAGTCTATCTGTCAGTTGCTGTATGTAGGCTGAGCAGCAGGGTTGCTGCTCCCGGTGGGGCTAACTATACTGATTCTACTTATTATGCTGTTTATCCTGTATCTACACCTGTAACTTCTTGGAAAGAATAAACATTCAACTTGGATACAGCTACAAATGAGTTCCCTGCTTTTATTGAATTTTACAACCATCCAGTCTTCTGGGTCCGGAGCAGGGAGGATCTGAGCCATAGTGAACATTTTGAATAGGTCTTTCCTTGAAAAGGCACAATGTTTGGAGGTTAATTATAGGCCTTTGTCTCCCGTCCTTCTTCATCATACGGAAGTAGCATGAAGAGCAAACCTGACTTTTTCCGAATCTGTAGCCCTCGAGATGGCACTTTGGCCAGCAGCGGATTGACTTTTTGCATCAACAGAGCAGAGTGCTCTTGCAAAAAACCTTCTGATGTGGGAAGAAGGCTTGGGGGAATGGGGGAGGTTTGAAGAGGGGGTGAGAAAATGAAAGGAAGGTGTAGCACCTTTGCACAAATTGCATGGTTCATATGTCTTATGTGATGGATATCCAGCTGAGGAGGAAAAGTTGTAGCCTGGTCCTTACTGGCTGGTGAATGTATGTGGGCAACTCAAAGCAGTTTAACAGATCCTGCAGCAGGGGAGAAGGAGTTAGAAGACTGCTGTCCCTGCTGGTGTGGACAGACTCAGTCCTGAAACTACAAGGCTTTCTGTTGTTGCGCAGGTTGGGAGGACCAACGTTGTTGGTAGGCTAGCCCTCTTAAATAACCCCTGAATCTTCAGTGCTGACAGTGGAACTTCTTGGCTGGGGTTAGCAATCCCAAAGCTCAAGCTGTGGCGCTACAGTATTTACCAATACCAAGAATGTTGATTTTCCTTCAGGGAATGTTTAGTATATGAATTTGTGATTATTTTTCATTTGGTTTTCAGAAAAGACGAACCCTGTAGGAATCACTTGGGTTGTTGAACACCTGACTGCCCTGTTCCTGTGGTGGCCAGTATATTTATCATTTCTCACATTTGCAGAGTGACTACTCAATATGGTCCTGATGAATGCCACTGGATCTCTTTAAGGGACCAACACATGGCAGAAACCTGTTGACCTACATGACTTACATCTAGGGATATATTTGTTCAATCCCTAGTCCTCTCTCTTTTACTGTGTCCTTGAGGCCACCCAATAAAGATTTAGTGGACCCAAAGAGACATTTTTAAAATCACTTTTTTCTTCTTGCACTCTGCCCCTCATTCACCTCTTACCTAACGCTCATCTTGAGAAAAACACCTCAGCTCCTCCCTTCCGGGAGTTGTAGCCCACACATCTGTGTGATGATGGAACCCATATGATGAAGCATGTCACCTAACGGTGAGTGAGGATTCTCATCCTGAAAGGAATTTCTCCTTCTTGCTCTATTTTTCTTCCGCTGACACAGCACCTCCCTCTCGCACCTCCCCAAGATAAACAGCCGGACGTACTTTTTCTGTGATATATAGTATTTCTTAGGGATTAGTACCCCCAGGCTTTCTTGATCCCTGCGATCCCTTGTGTGTTAAATGCTACAGTATTTAAATAATTCGAGCTCCAAATCAGCTTTTTCTCTGAAAAATCTAGACCCATCAAAGGGGGGCAGTGTCCATATGGGATGCTTGGACAGCTCCTGAGAACCCAATTGACCCTGTACAGGTGTGCTGTCTTAGAGCAACATGGGTGCCAGTTGTTTTGCCTATACAATCTGTGGTACCCAGACCAGCAGATAACACATACATAGCTGCATCCTAGTCATCCTGTATCGTTTTGACTGATGAGGTGAGGCCTAGGTCATCTGGGATGACCAGCAAGATCTTGCTGACTATGTCCCATAAAGCAAGGGTGTACCTGCCCAGAAAGCACACTGTATTGAAGGACAGCAGGGCTAAGCTAACTTCTTGCCAAACGCATTAACTTATTTCAACTTTATATCCAACTGATTTGTGAGAAAGGCTTTTGGCTTCACTTCACTAGTGGATGCCTCTTCTCCCAGGCTTTCAGGCACAGTATGCTTTGTTAGAAAGTCAGGGACACTAGGGCCATGGATGGACTTCCTGGGGCAAAAAGGGTGTTTGTAAGATGAGGTTGGGCCTGGTTGAAGAGTTTCATTTAACAAATTATCCTTAGTTTGAATTGACGGTTATAGAAAGTCCAGAACCTCAGCTGTCCTTTGCCCTACTACTGTGAAAGACATTTTCTTTCACTGTCTCTGGGGATGTCTCTAGCCCACAGTCAGTTTTAGGTCGAGCCTAGGCAGCGCGCATGCGCTGTCTGAAAGACCTGCTGTAAACAGAATCGGGAATGTAATCCCGCCTGCTGGTTGCCATTGGTTAAGTCCTCCGTTGCTCTTAGTTCCTCCTAATTGGTTCCTGCAGCCCATAAGTCAGTTCCGTTGAAGGCTGAGCAGCACCGGCCAAGTACAGTTTCCCTACGTTTTCAGGGCTTTTCACTTATTTGGCAGAACTCTTTTTCTTTTGCTGCCCTTGCGTACACTACAAACGCAGCCCCTGTCTTTATTTTCGGTGCCCCTGCTCTCGCTGTGTATCTCACCGTTTGGTGCTCTTCCATGCTACACCACTCTTGGCCCGTGCGGTGGCCTTCCCCGGCCAACACCTCCCGCGGCATGCCACTCTTGGCCCGTGTGGAGCCCTTCCCCGGCTACCACCTCCCGGTGCACGCCACTCATGGCCCGTGCGGTGCCCTTCTCCCGCTACCACCTCCCGGGGCATGCCATACATAGCCCGTACGGTGCCATGCCCCCGCTACCACCTCCCAGGGCACCCCACACATGGCCCTTGCGGTGCCTTTCCCCTGCTACAACCTCCCTTGGCACGCCACTCATGGCTCCTCCCATGATAAGGGAGCAGCAGAGACAAACTACACAGTGTTTCCACTTAAATGCTGGCATACTGACCGGCTTGTTTTTTTTGTTTATTATGCCACCACAGGAACCCACAGAGCTTCAAAGTGAGCGATCTCACCCTCCGGATTCGCGTTGAGCCCTCCCCCACCCTCCGAGCACGAATGCAACGTTTCCCTCAATCCACTCTTTCCCTGTGCATAGAGTGAGCCACCATCCATGTTCTTATCTGGAAGAGGAGGAACATTTAGGCCCTTTTCTACGGCATTACTGACCGGCTTGCAACGGTGAGGCATCCGTCACCCCTGCATACAACCAACACACGTGTGTGAGACTTGCCCTGTCAGAGCTCATAGATGTTGACACCTGCACTCAGTAACTTAGGCAGGGGTGACCTCATCCCTTCATCTAGTATGACACCAGTCAGTAAGCTGGGCAGGAAGCTTTGCAATCAAACTTTTTTAGTTTAATATTTATTTTGTTGCTACAGTGCCCTGAGCGAAGTTTTATTTGCTGTCTGGCACTATATTAGTGCATTTGCATTTGCACGCTGTCATCTCTCCACCTCAGTGCTCTTCCCAGTCATTCCTGGCCAGTCCCCCCCTCTCTATTGCATTCTTTCCTCTCTCCTCATTGCTTGCTCGTCCCGGCACTTTTTTATTTTAAAAGGGAGCGTACCAGCACTTCTCAAGAGAGACCTAATACTTTTAATTGGAGAGTACCAGCACTTCTCAGAAACAAGCAGGTACTCTGGTACAGAGTACCTGCACTTCTATTTTTCCATTTCAAGCACTGCCCTGCCTGTGTTTATGCTGTATGAGTTGTTTCTAACCCTGAAGCAACATTAATTGCTGGGGTTATATGCAAGGGTATGGTCGGTGCTTCAAGGCTAAATGTGGGTGTGCAGCCGGCTCACCGTGATTTAAAAAAATGTATTTTTTAAAATGGAAATCATTCTGACTTATTTAAGCATTGGTAAAAAAAAATGTGCTTATTATTAGTCTCGAACTGGTTCCTTCAGTAATTTCCTGAAGAAACCAAATCACGCATTTATTAACATACCATTCACGCATCAGCAGTCATGAGCAGCACATGACACTTCTCTCACAAATCCTCTTTATGCAGATAATAAAGTTACAATATGAGCTTTGCACTCAATAAGTAAGGCTGTTGTTGAAGACATGGGGCTGACACACAGTGCTTGAAATGGTACTCCACGTAGAGACACATCTAATAATCCACTGCGCATACATCTAGACTCTCATTCAATTTTTTTGGGCTGTGGGGAGATTCAGATTAGGCACAACTTTTCTAGGCCATCTGTCCGTACGCTGCCTCACATCACGCATGCACGAACATGATTTAGGAGGTGTTTTTATAGAAAGCATTGGCAAAGCCAATAGGTTTCGTCTTTGCAAAATCTATTGGCTTGTCAATTTTTTTTATACTTTGCACAGAAGTTAAGCTTCTGTACAACATATAAAAAAAGCATTTGCTATTCAATAGGTCTTGCATTACTGAAAGTTTGAGCCATTGGCGTAGCAAATAATAATGCAAGGCCAATAGCTCAAACTTTCAGTAATGCGAGATGTTTTGCTTTGCAAATGCTTGTTTAAGTGTAGCTATCAACCATCATCTGTATAGTGAGGGGGGAGTAGGTTGTCTGCCTCCTCATCATCAGTGTCATGAGGAAGATTAGATATGCCTTGAACCGCGTCAGAATCAGATCTGATAAAGCCCACTAGCCTTTCATAGGACTGGCATCGAGAAAGAGGTTGATTAAGATTAGAGTCTGGTTGCATAATGACTGGCTGCACATTTGGAATCTCATAGCATGACACAGGCCTGGGGCAAACCGATCTCGGTTTGGAGTTGGAAGCAGGTGTGTAGATTAGGTCTGAGACCAGTGCGGGCACAGCAGGCACTGGCATGGTCCTAGGAGCCGGGGTAGCAGTTTGGACCAGTGTAAGTACGGTCTCGAGAACTGGCAGGGGAAGGTTGGAAATTAATTGATGCCCATGTGACTTCTCACCAGATTTCGAGTAGCAAGATGGGATCAAGCACACTATTGATAAGAATTTTGGAAATCACTGGAAGACCAACAAAGATGGAAGCGGAGCTCCAGATTTGCGTTGACTGGTGCGGAATGAAAGGAACTGAAGTCACCGCACAGGTGGTGCCCACTTTATCATTTTTGCGGTGGTACAGAGCCACCCTACAGCCACACGGTGCTACTTGGCGGCATGCAGAAGCACTGCTGAAGAATTTTCCGGATCCCATGTGGCGACTGGGTATATTCTAAAGATGAAGAATCTGCAATTGGAAGTATTCAATTCAATTCATCTGACAATCTACAGCAATTCCTGTTGGGTCAGTTAGTGGATAAAGCATTACTTCACAGGAAATAATTTTTGACTCAAATCATCAGTCAGTCATGTAATTGATCATAGTGAAACCATTTAATAGTCATCATGGGTTTACTGTGCAATGGCCCTAGCTCCTGTTCCTGCTTTCACTGTGCCTGAATGGCTTGGGGACAGGTTTAACATGTGTATACAAGGATTCTACAAGTGCAAATATAAGATTTATCTTCTGTACGAGCAAGATGCCTGCATCCTTTGTGGGTGGATTTGACTTATGACCAATCTAGAAAAATCAAAGGTTACAAGATGGCCCAGGGATTATAAAAACCAAAGCTTATGGTTAAACAACCTTCAAATTTACCTACTTATGGGTAGTTTTCTTACGAGCAATTCACAGGTTTGATGCAAAATTCAGTTACAAACCTGTAATGCATTTGCTCATAATTTATTGAGCCAAATGAAGGTGTATTGCTTTAAAGCAACGCAAACTGTTTTATATGTGAAGCGAGATTCAAGTGTTAGGTAGTAGAGAATGGGTGTAAATCTGTTGAGTTTTCTCAAATCAAAAACAATTCATTATAGATTAACTAAAATCGTTAAATAAGAGTAACATTAGATAAAACTATATCACATCATTGCAGAACATAGCGTGATAATTAATCTGTATCTTTAACCCAACCCATCAACTGATTCATATTCTACTTAAGTGAAAAGGGAACATTTTGTTACTAATCAAGACCCATATACAGTGTGGCAATGTTAAAATTGTTGCCCATAAATTATACATTTCTCATGTTATAAAGTGCATTTCTGTCTTTGGGGATTCTACTGATTTTTCTCACATCGGTGGTCAGCTCAGCTTTAGAGTGGAGGATAGCTTTTGGAGGGTTTATACAAGACATAGGCAGTTCGGGCATTAGAGAGTTCCTATATTCTTTGTGAGATATCACAAGTTCTGGACAGCAGCTTTAAAGTCATGTTTGGGAATGATGGGTCTGACATTTTATAGCAGCTTTAGTTGAAATCTAGCACGTTTAGAAATGTCTTTGATATGAAGATCATGATTGAGGGACCTATCGAACGAGATGCATAGGAATCCTGCTGATTTCACAGTCTTGGAGAAGATATTTAGGGCCTGTAGCTTAGTGACCCAGTCAGGAGGAAGGAGTTTAGAAATTTCAGGGAATAATAGGAGGAATTCACTGTTTTGAGGGTTAAGTTTAAGTTTCATCCGGGACATCCATGAGCTTGAGTCCATGGGCATTGGGACAGATTGTCAATGTCTTCTGTGCTATCAGTCTTGAGGTACAGCTGTGTATTGTCCTCATAGTGGTGGAAGCCACTATCTGCCTTGCAGAATATCTTGCCCAGATGATCAACATACAAGTCAAATTACATGGGGGGGGAGGGGCTAGGATATCTTCTATACATTCTATGGAGAAACAGAGTATAAAGAAACTTTTGGCCCATCAGTAATCCAGTGTGAAGCTTTGGAAATGGGAAAAGTCTCTGTACGGGCCTATATATCTTTACAAATGTGTCCATGGCCTAAATTGTTTCTTTTATGGCTTAATAATACCCACAAGTCAAAGCATCTGACCAGGTTTGGACTGTGGTATATGAAGCATTCACTTCGCTTTCAAAGGGTTGGTCTTTGAAGGATGCGCGTAAGTTCTGTTCAAGGGATGATTGACCTTGTTAAACAATCCTGCACTTCTGATTTGTGGACTGCACAAACTTCAATGGCACAAAAACATTTTACCATTAGTATGCACTTTAGGAAAACTAACCTACAGACTCGGATCAATTAAGCTTATGATGATGTGTCCGTGGTCATGTGCTGTGGAGAAGGAAAATCTTACCGACAGCAGTGGAAAACAGGTTAGATATTGCTTTATTTTATTATTCTAACTACCTACATATTGCAAAAGTCAGCCTGAGAAGATTGAGGATGAGGTGTTTGTGACTTCATGAACTTTGTTTAGTTTTATTCATGAATTGCTGTCTTTATGTTTTGATGCTTTGTTTATGAATAATGGTAACAGAACAAACTTTTATAGCTAATACTGGTAGTTTGTAATGTGCAGCTGGTTTGGAAACATTCACTGGGTTATTCAGACCCAGAAGGTCAGCCCTGGTGGGTATGGTTTGTGGTTTTCCCAAATTGGGACTTAATCTGAACAAGCTGTTTTGAACCTGCTTTTTTCCTGGTATTATGCTTATACATTCACATTCTTATGCTTGGTCATTATAACCATCTAAAGCCAGTAGTAACTTAGCCGCCTGTGCAAGAACGGGAGCTACTACAATTTACTTTGAGCTCCTAAAGAGACTAGACACTAAAAAACAAACACACGTGTTTTATTTGTACAACGTTTAAGTTGTAGATCTTTTTTATTATTTTCAATTGAAAAGCAAATGATACAATAACTACCCACCTACATCCACTGGCCGGTGGTGATTCATCAAATGGCAACGCATGTATAAATCATAAGGGGAAGGTGTAAGAAGATAAGGAAAGAACAGGGTTGGGAAAGAACGGGTTCAGTACGGGGAAAAGATACCAGTCTGGGCCTGCCATGACGTCAGTGTGTGAAGAAGCTGTCCCAAGTACCTCAGCGTGGGTCAGGGTCACCTAGCGGGGCCATGCGGAGTACCCGCAAGTAGCGTGGGCATGATAGTTCACGTCTGCCACATTTTATCAAATAGAGGGAGGTGTTGTGTGGCAACAGCTGTTACCTTTTTCATCCTCAGTAGTTCCCATAGTTTGTGCAGCCAATCTAGGTGTGTGGGTATTACCTCAGTACCCGATCTAGCGAGGAAGATCTGTTTTGCTGCCCACAATGCCAAAGCAATTGCCCTACCTCTACATGATCTCAGCGGGTAGGTAAGCGGACTGGGGAGACCCAGGAGGATATGGCAGGGAAATCTAGGGATATCAGTAGGAAAAATAGTGTTCACCGCTTCCAGGACTCCCTCCCAGAAAGACTCCAGTTTAGGGCAGTACCATAGCAGGTGCGTAAGGGTGCCCCGCTGTCCACAATGGCGTAGGGTACCAGTAGTGGGCAATCTTCAGGAACATTTCCTTACCAGCGGTTTTGAGGCCTGAGGTCCGCGCAAGGTGTTGGATGTCATTCCACTCTGTCCGTAAAGGGGCGCTCTCATTCCCCCTCCCATCTGGCCCGTGCAGTGGATTTTAATGGGGTCTGCAGTATGATAAGAAAGGCATAAAGATCAGACAGGATTTCTTTGTCAGAAGAGCATGTAAGGAGCCACTTCTCAAAGGGCGTGAGCACCCTCCTGGCATGTGGATGGAACCAAGACTGCGTCACCCAGTGAGCGACTGTTCAATATTGCCATTGCGCCATGTCAGTGAGATTATAGGCCGACTGAAGTGTTGGAAAGTCCATGAGGCCCTCAACATTGAGCAAGTCCCCTATTCACTTGCCGTTGTTCTCCTGCCAAGCTACGAACGCTAACCCCTTCACAGCGGATGGGAAATCCGGGTTACCTGTCAATGGCGTTTGCGGGGACAAGGGCGTAGATAGACCGTGTTTCAACTGTACTGTGTCCCAAACCCCAATTGTGGCTCGCACCACTGGTGAGATATAGACACCGACTAGCCCATTGGGCTTCGAGAGCTAGGGCACCTTCCAAATGTGGATACCCGAGATTGCCTTGTCTATAAAGCACCAATGTTTTTCAGTGTAGGGTCGGGACCATTCCACCATGTAGTGCAGCTGCGCTGCTTGATAGTAACAATGCAGGTTCGGGACTCCCAGCCATCCTGCCAGCAGGGGAAGATAGGCACGGGCCCTGGCCATTCTGGCGTTCTTGCCTTCCCAAGTAAAGTCCTGTATAAGAGATTGTAGCTTGTCTATCATCTGTGTGGGGGGTTTGGAGGAGAAGGGTTTTCATTACATATGGAATTCTTGGCAAAAGCATCCTCTTGACCGCTGCTATTCGCCCAAGCCAGGAAAGGGCATGGCTCTTCCAAATTGTTGGTCGGAGTGTGTGATCGTTAGGAGGTTTCCATAGGTATGGGCAGCCATGGGTGCAAGCGTAGAATGGTATAAGATTCCCTGGTCTGCCCACAGAAAGCGAAACTGTGTAGTAAGCCCTGCCCTCACCAGGTTGGGGATAGTCAAATTAAGAATGGAAGATTTTTGTAAATTAGTCTTTAACCCAGATGCTCCACTAAATGCGGCCAATTCTGCCATCACGGATTCTAAGGTATTTTCTGGGTCGGTAAGAGTCAAGAGGACATTATCCGCATATAACATAATTTTATGTTCCTTGCCACCCATTTGGATGCCCGCAGTTTGAGAATTGCCCCGGATCCGTTCCGCGAAGGGCTCAATGGAAAGCGCGAAATGTAAAGACGACAAGGGGCAACCCTGTCTGGTCTCCTGGGTAATGGCGAATGGCATCAACAATATTTAATTCACTCGCACCCTGACTCATGGGGTGGAGTAGCAAGAGTAGACCCACTGGCGAAATCATGGGCCGATGTTCATTCTCTCCAGGACCAGGTGTAAGTAGGGCCAGTAGACCTGATAAAAGGCCTTTTGGCATCAATCGACAACAGGAGGGCCGGCACCTGTGAACGCTGCACCTTATCCAATAAGTGGCACAGCCGATTCGTGTTGTCGCTAAACCCTCGCACCGGGATAAACCCGGCTTGGTCGGGGTCAACCAATCCTTTAACACAGGAACCTAATCTATGGGTCAAAACACTTGTAAAAATGTTTGCGTCCACATTCAAAAGTGAGATTGGACGGTAAGACGTACAGCATTTGTGATCCTGCCTTAGGGAGAACCATAATAGTAGCTAGGCGCATGGACCTCAACGGTCTGCCGGTCATACTAAACGTGTTAAAGAGCCGCGCTAATACGGGTGCTAGCTGTGCGCTGAAGGCCTTATAGAATTCAGCCCCATAGCCATCTGGGCCAGGTGCCTTGCCAGGTTGTAATCGTTAAATGGCGGCTAGAACCTCCTGTGGTGTTATATCTGTGTCAAGTGTGGTGAACGTGACTGGCGAGGTCAGAGAGGAGCGTGTCTGTGCCAGGTATGCCACTGCTTCCGACTCCAACAGAGTGTCTGCTGCTTAAAGGGCAGCGTAAAAGGTCTCAAATTCCTGAGCAATTTCCTCATCCCGACACCGTGGAGAGCCATCCGCACCCCATGGTTTGGGGATTCTCCAATCAACTGCTTGTGCCCTGAGGCGATGTGCAAGCATACGCCCGCTCTGTTGCCTCCTGCATAATACTTCTGTTTAATTCTGAGCAGAACGTACTCCGCTCTTCTCATATCTAACACCCGTAGCTATTTCCGTGCCATCGTCAATTGACAGCGAACTAACACTGAACCGGGACGGGAGTGGGAGACCTCCAATTCCTTGACCTGCGCTCCCAATTGGAGCCTTTAAGTCCATCTATCTCTGTTGTAGCCAGAGGCAATAGCAATAAAGTGGCCTCTTAGCACAGTTTTTAAAGTCTCCCACAGGGTGGGAACGGAAATGTTGGATATTTAATCTACACAAATGTGGTTATGGCTGTGGAGGTGTCTGCTAGAATGTGGTCATAGATGAGAAGTTTTGCGTTTAGTCGACATACCCGTGGGGTCGATGAGTTTCCACCTGGGTCATATCACGAAACAATGTAAGAATGATCAGAGAGTGCCGCCGCACCAATATCCACAAGACCATGGCCTGCATCACACGCTGTGACGTGAGGAAGTAGTCAATGTGTGCGTAAGTTTGGTTGCAGCTGAGAAGAAGGTGTAGTCAGTGGAGGAAAGGTGCATGCGCCTCCATATGTCAGTCAATCCTGCCTCTCCCAACCATTGTCGAGTGCTTAAATTAAGGCCCCCAACCTGACCCACCCGCGGTGTAGACCTGTCCTTTTGCGCATCCATCGCTATGTTAAAGTCCCCGCTAACCACTATATCTTTGTCCGGGGAAACAGCGTTTACAATGCTGTCGGTACAACGCGGTGCCATTACAATGCGGTCAGTACAACAACCGCGTTGTAACCACGCATACCAATACAACACAAGTCATTACAACGACTTGCTGTAGGGGGCTTTAGGTGTTGGATTTTAAATCCAACACCTTCCCTACTGTTGCACAGACTGGCGTTGGATTAGTAAATTATACAATTCCAAACTCCAGCGCCCCCCCTACAGCAAGTCGTTGTAATGACTTGCGTTGTAATGGTACGCGTGGTTACAACGCTAGCGTTGTACTGATCGTGTTGTAAAGGCATGCATTGTAAACGCATGCGTTGTAACATCATATATTCCTTTGTCCAGTGTAGTCTGCAGCTGCCCCAGGGAGTCCTTATGAAAGGCCTCTTGATGATCGTTGGGCGCATACACTGTGGCTAAGATGTACCTGACTCCCCTCACTGTAACGTGTTATGCCAAGAGTCAGCCCGGGATTTCCAAAAAAACTCGCTCCACCCACCATGGGAAATGTGTGGCAAGGAGAATTGCAACTCCGGCCATCTTGAACTTCCCAGATAAAAAGTGCTGGTGGTCAAACCAGTGGGAGCGCATCTGTTGCCAGTCAACCTGACGCAAATGGGTTTCCTGCAGCACATATATCGCACTTAGTATCTTTGAGGAATGAGAGGAGAAGCTAGACGTTTAGCCGGTGCATTAAGGCCACGTACTTTGAGGTTAAGTATAGATATCATCATATGTATGTAGGTGACGGTACAATGCGCTACACTTTCACAGCAGGTGTGTGCCAGGCCAGACAGCGTGTGACTGAAGGGGTATCTGGAACAGAAGGGAAGGAGATGGGAAGGTGAGGTGTGGGGAGATATGAGAAAGAGTGGGAGAACATTGAGTCGAAAACGTCCCCCGCCTGGTGACATTAATAAACAGGTAACGATGGTGCATGTTGTGGACGAGTATATTGCGTAGACACTACCTCCATTGCGTAGCTCCGCCGGAAAAACCGCAGTCCTGGAGCAGAGGGGGGTGGCTGCTTGCTACCTGCAAACCGCATCCATCAACTGAGCCGGAAAAGCGGTAAGGGGGGGTCAAGCACAAAGTCAACCGACAATCAATGGTCGCCATCCGCTCCCTAGTATCGCCCTCCTGCTGTAATTGCTTAAGTAGTTGGGCATGCTCTTTACGGCTATCTGCTTCGGAGGGCTTATTGATTTGCTTCTTCCTCCGTCTGGTGGAGCGCCAAGAGTCGGAGCCAGCGGTCGTCGAGTTCCGAGATAGTGAGGTGGCTCGTGTGTTTAGCTGTAAAGCCGGCATGGCATATCAGGAAGTGCTTGGGCATTTTCAAGAGTGCGAATCACGCAGACTTCCTCCTGCCATACAAATTGAAGACGGAAGGGGTGACCCCACTTGTATCAAATGCTCTGGTCCTGGAGGAAGTCCGTCAGTGGCCGAAGGGCCCTTAATCGCCGCAATGTAAGTAGGGAGAGATCCTGGTAAGACCACAGCCTATGACGCTCGAATTCAATGACTTGTCATATCGCGTGCTGCGGCCAGAATGGCTTCCTCGTAGCGGTAATAATAGAGACAGGTAAGTATGACCGTCGGCTGGCCTGGTGCACTGGCAGGGCGGCTAGTGCGGTGCGTACCGTCTAGTATGATTTTCTAGTCTTATAGGGAAGGAGCCACGTGCTTTAAGAGGTGAACAACAAAGTCTTCAATATTGCCAGGAATTGCCTGCAAAGGGGCTCCTGTAATACGTATGTTAGAACGTCGGACCTGTTCTCAAGGTCTTCAAGTTGATAACGCAACTCCAAATTCTGGTCACGTAGATCCAGCAACTCCAGTTGATGCCCATCCAACTCCTCCTCACAGGCGTCTTGTCCCTGCTCCAACAATGCCACTCTCTGGCCTTCATCTTCCTATACCATCTGATCTCCTTGATCTCTGTTGCTATATCCTGCTTGAAGTCCACAAAGTCAACCCATCAGCCGTCTCCACCACTCCGTGCTGGGCTGCAACGCAGCTGCCGGGGTCAGGGAATTGCTGTCCTTTGGCGGCAGCCTACTCGCCCAGTAAGCAAAGGTAGATGTCCCGCAGGTGGGGGGGGGGCTGATGCGACACCAAAAGCCCCCCTGCAGTTAATGTAGCCCAAATGCAAAGAGGTCCGGCGGAGCTCCGAAAGATGCGACTTACTTGGTCGCCATCTTGGGCACGCTCCTTTGCACTACTTTTAAAACTTAAATATGGGGGTTAATGTTGAAAAAATCCCATACACCAGAAAGAAGAAAAGCAAATATTATTTCTTATCAAAGGAAAGTAAGTCATTGCTTGGGTAGTGAGACATTTATTATGGGAATTATTTTTTAAAACACACCAATGTGTACTAAACAGTGATGCAAAAAGTAGTTAAAAAGTGCAAAACAGTAATTAAGTAGTGTTGACTGTTCACGGTATGAAGTTATTCTCCGGCCGCCAAAATGTAGACCCTTGTCCCTGCCTGCCTCATATTCCTGCTCCATATTTTCACTCAAAGTACAAAGGTTTAGAAAGTAGGCAAGTAGTAGTTAACGTCTGCAGTCAAAGCATATAGGCAGCTAATATAGCATTACAGTCTGCTCACGAGGGCTATAACGGCCATTAAAGGCCCTGAGCCAGAGTTATGGGCCCAAGCTGCAGAATGGCTATAATGCTGTTAGAACATTGGGAAGGCCCAGGCAGGACATATTTGGGGGGCTTGTGTTCAGAGCAACTTGAATTTTGTTACCCATTTCCCACTATTTCAAGTCTGCATGATGCCAAACAATACCATAAAAATATATATATATATATATATATGTCACGGAAGAGAGCATGCACAAGAGGCCTGCAGAGATAAGACTTCTTTATTGCGTTGAGCCTCCCTCGACCCAGCAAACAGGAGAGACGCGTTTCGGCTGTAGCAACAGCCTTTATCAATCTAGTGAATGTCATTTTGTTCAACTCATTTAACGTGTGTCATTCATAGACATAGAAAAAAATACATATAACATGTTTAAAAACCCATTGCATTTCAATAAGAATTTTGTAATACATGATTATAGTGGAACTGCTACCCATTTTAAAATATATTAAATTGGAGTAACCGGCATAGTGCACCAATGTCACTTTGCTATCAATACATGTGCAGTTCAAGAAATAATAACCTAAATAATACTTTGCACAGGGAAATCTAAAACACTTTCGTTGATGTTTAGAAACATCTTTCTTTTTTTCTTTAAAAAAAATGGCAAAAACCCCCTCAAAGTAGCAATTTGGTATAAT
This sequence comes from Calotriton arnoldi, assembly GCA_963921515.1. Taxonomy (NCBI): domain Eukaryota; kingdom Metazoa; phylum Chordata; class Amphibia; order Caudata; family Salamandridae; genus Calotriton; species Calotriton arnoldi. The sequence goes on from CAWUFW010006657.1 coordinate 652,496, forward strand.
ATGTGCTGCATATATTCTTGGCATTTAGGAGACTACAATTATATTGCCGTTTCCGGCTACTATAGACCTATTGATCACACACAGAGCCCTGCCTTGATGTTTCATTCAAGAAGCAGAGGTGACCAGTTCGTGTCTCCTACTTCATAACGTGCGGTTCATACTCACAATTTTGAAAACGGACTTCAATAAACACAATAGGATTTCCAATTAAAACTCACAGTATGCCACCAAATAGGAAAATGAACATTTTAAAACATTTTGATAGCCATGAAAGTATCTTAAAGTCATTAAATCATACCAGTCCCATAATGACTCAAAAATACATAAATAAGGTTTCCAGGATCAAGCATGGCAGAAAAGACTCATTCAGTAAGGCATACTGCCTATTTGACATCACTCAGCTATTCATATTTTCAAAGTTTGCGAAAATCCAATTGCATATAATCCCAGTGTCTCGGAGACCTGCGCAACAGAGACATCCGGTTCCAAAGTTGTATTTAATATGTTTATACATTTAAGGCAGGTCCAAGGCAAACATATATCCTCGTGTCTGGGTATGTCAGTCTCTAACTCCGTTAACAGCACAGTTTTAGCAAACTAACAAGGTCGGGCGAGGCCTTCACATAAAACTGAATATTCACAACAGATCTCACCGCTTGAGCCACTGCTTGCACGGTGCCCAGTCACCAGATCTATATATGTATATGTTAATCTTTTAGAAACTGGATCACACAAAAACTGTTGAAATCTGTCTTGTCCAGTGCCCCAAAATTACCTAAGATGTCACTGGAAAGAGAGACAGTCAGATGTAAAGGTGGAGAGAGAGAGGACAAAGGGTTGTGATAGAGACACAGAGGAGACGTGGTCAAATAGAAAGAAAATTCACCTTCTTAGCGGGAGCCTTGCAATTGCCCTCTTTGCCCATGTCTTAAACAAGCTGCCACAGTGCTGTCTCATGGAACCCACTCCTTGTACCCCACCTCACTCACCAGCTGTCTCCAAGGCCATCCGCAGCTCGTAGGAGCTCATGGTGCCGGATCTATCCAGGTCGTGCTGTAGGAAGATAGTCTGAAAAGAAGAGGAATGTGTGGTCAGAGAACATGCTGGGGTGTAGTCTGTGTAAAACGTCGCAAGAGGAATATTCCTTCTTCCTCTCCAAGTTCCTTCTGACATTTAACCCACCCTCTGAAGACTCCACACCCTCCTCCTTCACCAGCACCCTTCTCTTCTGCCCCCACAACTATCAGCCATTAGGAGCTGGTGTTAGGGATGCATGAGTGCTGCGGCACCCCCAAAATAGCCATGCTAGAGTTCAGCTGAATATGCTATCAAGAGTTGTTTACATTTTGTTTTCATCTTACAATATTTATTGTTCGTTTTTAAAGACAGAGGTCAGGCTATATCTTCTGATAAATTGCTGTTTATTCTTTTAGCACGGAGATTCGTGTTTACTTTTCTTTCTTTGACTCCAAAGTGAGAGGATTTTGTAGACTGAACTATAGGACAGTCTTACTGGGGCACAGGGAGTGTTGAAGGAAAGGGAGTGGGATGTCAATTTTATTCTAACACACAGCAACATGTAAATAACTGTAAATCGACTAAATATGTCAATATATATTACCCATTAGGAAAGCACAGGAGGCATTGTTTTTTTAATTCTGAATTGTGATGAAAACAAATATTTTAGGAGAATGAAAACAAATAAAGATACTTTTCTTGGTGATACATAAATGATAAATTGCTAAAACACGATTTTCACGTATTATTGTATGTGCACTCGATAGTTTTGTGAGTAAAACTGAATGTAAAAATTTGATGGCCATACGAATAGAGAATTTGCTGTCTATAAAATACATTACGCTACCACACCTTGTTTTAGTAATATATTTGTGACCAAATTCTCCAAAATGCACCACCAGTTACATACACTATACTCATCACTCTCCTGCTAAATACATTTGCTACGCTTTGGTTGAAGCTTGGACTCTTAACAATCCCCACGACTTCAGTGATATAACATTGATGGCCACACCTCCACTCTGAAAACTATCCAGCACCACTGCTATCAGCTAAAAATCATCCCCACTGGCATCAGTAAACAGATTCCAGTCCACCCTAGCTCATAGAAAATAAAAGCAAGAAATTAGGCACGTTGCCAACTGGATACAAATGGCACGTGGAACAAAAGCCCTCCAGTCAGTAGTCCGAGTCCTGTCGTGGGTGTCCCCGATTGTGGTGGCCAGGAAGCCAAAACAACTGGGGCAGGTCAGGTCTGCATATGTGTGGATATGTGACTACCCAATGTTGCCATCCAGCGGGAACGACACCTCACCCCTAAGGTAGACAACATACTGGTCAAACTGAGTGGTGCTAAATGGTTCTCGAATGTGGATCCCTGTTCGGGATATCAACTACCACTCCATCCTGACTCCAGGTATTTCACAATGTTTTAAACGCACATGGGTCTACATAGGTATCACCACCTCAACTTTGGAATCTCTATTTCAGCGAAAATCTTTCAAAACTCCATAAGAGAGGTGCTCTGCGTCCTCCTAGGCGTCAGTGTAAGTGATGGGATTCTCATTCACTAAGTCACTGAAAGAACACCAAAGCCATCTCAGAGAAGTGCTACAACTGATCAAAGACGCAGGACTCACCTTACATCAGGAAAAATGTGAATTTCTAAATAAGAAAATCAGCTTCTTTTGGTATACGTTTTCAGAGAATGGAGTCGCCCCAGATCCTGGAAAAGTGTGTGGTGTGCAAGAAGCCCCAGCGCCCGCAATATCACTAAGGTGAGAAGTTTTCTTGGCATGGTGAATTTCTGTGGTAAGTTCATCCCTGACCTCACAGTCCTCACTTGACCCCTCAGAGAGCTCACCAAGCCGACTATACTATGGCAGTGGGGTCCTGAACCAGAGATGGTCTTTCGACAAACCAAAGAAGTGCTGTCAGCGGACACCACTCTATCCAATTTTGATCCTAAGAAATCCACCAACGTACGGTGGATGCAAGCCCTCATGGCCTCGGGGCAGTACTAGTGCAGCAATCAGATGACAGGTGGACCCCAGTAGCTTATGGCAGCCGATCCCTGACAGAGACTGAGCAATGTTATTCACAAATAGAGCAAGAGGCCATTGCAATACACTGGGCTTGTTGACATTTCCATATCTCTGTGTATGGTCACCCATTTGATGTCTCCATGGTCATAAGCCACTCATACCTTATTTCATGGGTCCGCGTCTAAACTGCAGCTCTGTATCGAGAAATGGCTGTCACAACTCAAAGAATATGATTATCAAGTTGAATATCGACCAGGCTCTTCAAACCCCAAGGACTATCTTTCATGCCATCCCCGTGCTGCCACCTCTGAGGAAGCAGAAGAAGCAGAAGCAACGAAAGGCTATGTGAGGTATGTTGCCGAAAGGTCTCGCCCACTCCAACTGGCGTTTAACAGGCCACCCGAGACGATGAATGTCTAGAGGCAGCGATTGCAGCTATCCCCTCTAACGACTGGGATGGTCTAAAAAGACATTTCTCCAGAAGGCAAAGAAAGTGCTTGAATCGCTCCTCCACGTTCGACAAGAATTGTCGACATATGAGATTGGGTATCTGCTCTGGGGACCACGGCTGGTCATACTGACGAGCCTCACTTATCAAGGCATTGTTAAGACGAAGAGCTGACTACGCGCCAAAGTCTGGTTCACGGGGATGGACGAAATGGTGGAGAGCGCTGTCAGATCGTGCCACTGGTGTCAAGTAGCAGGTCGTCCAGAACAACGCCCTCCGATAACCACAGAAGAAGGACTCAAAGCCCCCTGGTAACAGGCAAGTCTTGATTTTGGCCATCTACACGATGGACGACATGCTTTAGTGATCATTGATGACTATACCCAAATATCCGGAAGTGGAGATAGCAGGATCTCAGATGGGGTCAGAAGTCATCGCAAAAATGGAAAAAGTCATTGATACTCACGGGATAATTAAGGTTGTGAAGACTGATAATGGCCCTCCGTTTCATGGCCAAGAATTTGCTGATTACCTCAAGTCGTGGGGAATGCACCAACACAAAGTGACACCTAGATGGCCCCAAGCCAACAGAGAAGTGGAGAGGTTTATGCAGACCCTCAACAAGATTGTCAACAAGAGCGCACGCTGATCACCAACCGGTGGAGAAAGCCATTTATGGATTCCTGCACGAGTACAGACTAACCCCCCACACAACAACAGGTCAAGCTCCTGGATATGCCTGCATGGGGTGCATAGTCGCTGATACCATCCCCATCCCCCCACCTTGATTCCTGAACCCATTGATGATGTTGAGGTTCTCAACAGAAGAAAGATCACGATTGAACACTCCAGTGCACAACAGAATGCCCATCAATAGGAGATCCAACCGGGTGACTCAGTATACATCCAGGACCGACACCCTGGCAGCAAATTCCGTCTGTGGAACAACGTATGTGGGTGGTAGTACACCGCAAAGGCACAATGGTCACTGCTCATCAAGGAGATGAAGAAGTCACACAATATATTTCATTCTTCAAGAAGGTTCAAAACGAGGGCACTGGTTCCAGTGAACATTCTTCTGAACCAGGCGGAGGTGCCCATGACTTTGACCCTGCACCGTATTCCCCCTCACCTCTATGAAATGTCTCACTTGACCGCTCCCAACACAGTAGTGAGTTGCTGACAACACCTAGCCCAAACCAGCAGCACCCACCAGAGAGCAGAGAAGATAGACTTTGTTCCCAGGAAAGGTCATGCCTCAGTAACTACTCCCAGTATCGCCTGAGAGGTAATCTGGCGATATCGTCCCACCTGATGGACTTCCTGGTGTAAGCCGGGCGCTGCTGCCCTAGAGCTGAGGCCGACAGTGGGGTAACTATGTATCAATATTATTTTTTGTTTATTTGGTTAACTGTATCACTTTCAATCCTGCTATACTGTAAGCTCATTTTGTTGGAAATTGTGAAAGTAGGTAAGGAACGTAATGTACAACCTCACCAAGTTGGTGGGCTGGTGAAAGTAAAAACACCCATGAATGTCAGCCAATGTTGTGTTTGCAGTGATGTCAGACAATGTGTCTAGTTCACAGCTAACGTCTCTAGCTTCTCCAGACGTGGCTGTGCCTTTGCAAGGTCACAACAGCTCACCAGGCCTTGCCTCCCGTCTTGTGGCATTCACAATGACGCAGCTAGATTTGATGACACCAGAAAGCCTAGACTCTGTCTACGGCCACTTTACGTTCTCCCTGTGCACTGCTCTCTAGACACCGACCATCCCTCGCCCCATGATGACTTTTTTTTTTTTCAAATAATTTTTATTGGGTTTTCTAGAAAAACGAGAACAGAAGTGAAAATAAAGAAAAACACAAACTGGCATGAGATGATAAGCAATTACAAATGAGATTATAAATGATAATTAATTACAATTACAATAGAAGGAAAGAATTACAAAAGAGGAGGAAATTACAAAAGAAAGTTACAAATGAAGTGACAAATGGAATTGCGGTTAGATTGAAGCCACAGTTGGACCTTGTTGCCGACATGTTTATGTAGGCTGACCATAAGGTCGTGTGATAGACATACATTTGGAGCTATAAATGTTTGAATAAGCAACGTCAAGGATATAATGTCAGAGCATCCAGTACAGTATTTTAATATTCATAATCACATATCCTGTGTACAATCTTGATGTCAGTCTAGAATATCTAAACAGCAGGTAACCCACATATCTTCCCATATCGTATATATGGTATTATATTAAAGACATTATGAGGATAATGTGAAGTCTGTCCAATGTGTTATGGTCCCTGAGTGAAGGGACAGATGAGAGGGTGCATGTTCGGGAAAGAGACCTATAGGGAGAATGTCCTATCACAAGTAGTTGTGTACTGGTTATCATCTAAGGAGACAATAAAATGTATGCATGAGACTCCTGCGAGGTCGTTTGGTTCAGGGAGGGTCATATTTAAAGGAAAAGGTGTCAAGGGATTTCCATAGCTTCCTATGTGAAGGACGCCAGGGCGAAGAGTGTAGTGAGATATTATCCGCCCCTCTGAGAAAGGACAACCCTTCTTGCCATTTCCTGAAAGATTCCAGTTATTGAGTATTATTTTGCAGGCAAGTGTAAGCATGATTACTGGTGCCAGACGACTTACCTTCCAACGCTGCACCTTCTTCCACAGATTCTGGAATTCGACCAAGCCCAGCGTGGCGTTGCCGTCTTTCTGTGGAGGCATCTGGTTAAGGAAAACGTGCCTAGAGCAGCTATCATGTTTTGTGCTAGTTTTCAGAAGGTAAACATGTGGGTGTTATGGAATAAAACAACAATAAGTGCTCAGCTACTCCGTCCATTCCGCTTCAAATAAGTGTCTTGTGAGGTCTTTTGTGTGTGTGTGTAGAGTGACCTGTTAAGTTCTGATGGAAAGTTGGCCACGCTACCAGTTACCACAGAATACAAACTCTGGTGCCAGGCTTTCGAATGACATTCTAATGTCCCTCTGGGAGCAGTTACCTTTCTCGGGTAAACATGCTGCCCGTTTTTGAGTTTTGTTGGTTTTTGGATGGCCAAGAGCAGGTACTGGAATAACAATTTATGTAAAATCCATTGTGTTCTTTTTTCACACAGTGAACTGCTTCATTTGCTTTGAAAACCATTTGGTAATAGTATAGACAACTTTAACATTCCTTTACTATGTTTTCATCTTACATTTGTTCCTTTGATTTTATATTCAAAGGGCTAAAAGGAATGAATTTGATTGATTTTCCTGATTTTCTTCTTTACCCGTCCTGGCATGAAAATACCAGCCAGACCAGTAAACTACTTCCCTGGTGGCAGCCCTATCTGGTAGTTGCAGGTATGTTTCATCTGAGTTGAACCAATGGCCCTGAACACATCTGAAGACAAGGACTGGTAAACATATAGCTTAGGAATGAGGCAGGTGACATTTGATCAAGGGATAAAAGCTAATAGCTTTCTTAATAGCGACGAAAAACACAGCAGAGGATCCCAACCAGTTTGAGAGTTTGTGCAGCCTTGCCAGGTTTCTCAGGCACTGGGAACAAACTGCTCCCATCCAGGTTTTTTTTCTATTCTGGAACTTGCAGTGTTGTTTATCCAACTGTAAATCTAGAACTACAAATCCAAGAATGCCAAGAAAATCCCTGTACTGGTTTAGCCCGTTATGTTAATTATTCTGGTGTAGCGCACGTTCCTGAACAGTTTCTTAATTCTTGGCTCTCTTACTAAGATATCCAAATTGAGGCGGATTTTGAGTCAGGAAGGAATGGCTAAGGTTAATAGGCTGGAAAAGCCATGTCTTCAGATTTTTCAGAAAAGACTTAATATCAGCTTCATGGCAGATTTTATCATTCAAAGAGCTCCAACTTACCAGGGACACTGCTACATCCTCCAGATCTACTCTTGTGGAACTTTGGAACCATAAGTCAGTTGGAATGTAGACATTCATGCACCTGGGAAACTTGGACCTGTGGTTGTGAAACAAACCTGAAAAGAAGTCATGTACCTAAGGTGTGCTCGTACTGTGTGAAAAGTGAACACCATTGGGCACTCTTAGCAATAAGTCTGCACAACCGTCTCAAAGGGTGGGAGGTCAGAGCTGGCCGTCACACTACGATGATGTTACAGTTTGTTTTCAGTTTCAAACATGCACAATGTGTGCTGTTTGAGAAAAATAAATGGTTGCAAATAGTACAGTTTCACCAATGTGGGCTATGCCTCAGTTTGCAATGTTGCCACATAGTGGTCTTTAGCTGCATTTTATTTGAACTAGGATTTGTGTTTGGGTGGATTTTAATTGGTTTTTATTTGTACTGTTTTAATAAACCAATCCTCTTCAGAAAGATCTGTAGCACATGAAATCAAACAGAAAAGTAATGTCACTTTAGTAGTACATCGGAGTAAGATACATTATTCTGAAACACAAAGGTGATGTTTGAAATGCTTGTAAAGCCACTGGTGTCTTCTTGGGTTGCATTATAATGCATCTTTCCTTTGGACTTAATGAACTCCCAGGCTAGTTCCCCTGTAGCTGAGAACACAAGTCGCCTAGACCACTTTCAGGCTGATTGGACCTCATCAGTGGGGCGACGCCTGAGTCTTGTCCCACAGCGAGCACAACGTGCTCCACATTAGTGAGGCGCCGCCTGAGTGTTGTCCCACAGCAAGCACAACGCAGTCCTCACTTTTCAATTTCAATGCAATAACTTGTAATGTGTTCCACGCATTAACCCATTCAATTCTGTCTGATGGTTATGTCAAGTAATTTCTGTCTATGATTGCAAAATGGTACCCTAATTCACAGGCATTCCCTGATGCTACACTTTATAACATTAGAACGTTGAGCCATCTGCTAAACAACATAAAGTTGCTCAGGGCCATTAACCCATTCCGTGCTGAGGACATAACAGTTACGTCCTTGGCTGTGGTGCTGGTGTGCCAAGGACGTAACTGTTATGACCTCGGCACACCACTGCAAACTCCCTCTGCTATAAATAGCAGAGGGATTTACTTTTTATTTTTATAGCCTCAGGAGGTGGTGAACGCTGACGTCATTACATTGAAAGTGAAACTGAAATGAGCCGAATGTCTTGTTTCAATTTAACTGCTCCAGTGCTCGTGGGACTATCTCTGTGTGAAAAGTTGTGGGTTCACTGCGCCGGCACAAATTTCCTACCACCCAGCATTACCCTCGGTCTCCTGATAAAAATGATACCTCACTTGTGTGGGTGCTTCAAGCAGATAACTTCAAAACTCATAAAATGAAACGCTGAGTAGAAACCAAAGTGGGTCCAGAATGGCAGTTTTTTTTTCTGTACGTTTTTAGGCTGACTCTGCTTTGGGCACCCACACAAGTGAGGTATCATTTTTATCGGGAGATTGAGGGGAAACCTGGGTGGTGGGAAATGTGTGCCGTGCAGTGATCTCACAACAGAAAAAATTTCAGTTCTCTGTCCATCATCCTCTTGTGTTTGCTTTGTTCTCCCAAAGTTGGCAGGGCGTGCCCAGATGTGGCTCCCTTGCTCACTTTGCCACTGGATTCTAGCTTGCCTGGCTAATGAGAGAATGCCACCCCCAAACCGGTCCCAGGATGCTTGTTTCCGGTCCAGGGAAGACTGGGAGTGAACGTCTGAAAAGTTTCAGCGCTCGGTCCATCATCTTATTATGTTGGCTTTGTTCCCCCTAAGTTGGCAGGGTATGCCCAGACGTGGGTCCCTTGCTCACTTTGCCACTGAATTCAAGCTAGCCTGGCTGGTGAGGGGCGTTACCCTGAAACCAGTCGCAGGATGCTTGTTTCCAGTCCAGGGAAGACCTGGCTTGGCAGTTCGGGCTGGACTATTCACATGAGGAATAGGGTCAAGACTGATTTGCATATGGCTGGGTCTGAACTGGGGTGACGAAGTGAGCAAAGGATCGATGATGGATTCAACCTCGATCTAATAGTGATTGGGGGTGAGTGTCTGAAAAGTTTCAGCGCTCGGTCCATCATCTGATTGTGTTTCCTTTGTTCACCCTAGGTTGGCAGGCAATACATAGACGTGGGTCTGTTGCTCACTTTGCTCCTGACTTTGCCACTGGATTCAAGCTAGCCTGGCTGATGAGGGGTGTTAACCCGTAACCAGTCCCAGCATACTTGTTTCCAGTCCAGGGAAGACCTGGCTTGGCAGTTCGAGCTGGACTATTCCCATGAGGAATAGCGTCAAGACTGATTTGCATATGGCTGGGTCTGAACTGGGATGGTGAAGTGAGCAAAGGATCGATGATGGATTCAACCCAGATCTAAGAGTGACTGGGTGTGAGCGTCTGAAAAGTTTCAGCGCTCGGGCCATTATCTTATTGTGTTTGCTTTGTTTGCCCTAAGTTGGCAGGGTATGCCCAGACGTGGGTCCCTTGCTCACTTTTCCACTGGATTCAAGCTAGATGATGGATTCAACCCAGATCTAATAGTGACTGGGGGTGAATGTCTGAAAAGTTTCAGCGCTTGGTCCATCATCTTGTTGTGTTTGCTTTGTTCGTCCTAAGTTGGCAGGGTATGCCCAGATGTGGGCCCCTTGCTCACTTTGCCACTGGATTCTAGCTTGCCTGGCTGACGAGGGATGCTACCCCGAAACCGATCCCAGGATGCTTGTTTCTGGTCCAGGGAAGACCTGGCTTGGCATTTCGGGCTGGACAGTTCCCAGGAAGAACAGGGTCAAGGCTGATTTGCATATAGCTCGGTCTGAACTGGGGTGGCAAAGTGAGCAAAAGAACGATGATGAATTCAACCCAGATCAAATAGTGACTGGGGTGAGTGGCTGAAAAGTTTCAGCACTCCATCCATCATCCTTTTGAGGTTGCTTTGTTCGCCCTACGTTGGCAGGGTATGCCCAGACGTGGGTCCCTTGCTCACTTTACCACTGGATTTAAGCTAACCTGGCTGATGAGGGGTGTTTCCCCAAAACCGGTCCTAGGATGCTTGTTATAACATTCCAGGAAAGACCCGGTTTGGCAGTTCGGGCTGGAATATTCTCATGAGGAATAGGGTCAAGACTGATTTGCATATTGCTGGGTCTGAACTGGGGTGGCTCAGTGAGCAAAAGAACGATGATGGATTCAACCCAGATCTAATAGTGACAGGGGGAGAGTGTCTGAAAAATTTCAGACTCGGTCCATCATCTTATTGTGTTTGCTTTGTTCACCCTAAGTTGGCAGGGTATGCTCAGACGTGGCTCTGTTTTTCACTTTGCCACTGGACTCAAGCTAGCCTGGCTGATTAGGGGTGTTACCCCGAAACCGGTCCCAGGATGCTTGTTTCCAGTCCAGGGAAGACCTGGCTTGGCAGTTCAAGCTGGACTATTCCCATGAGGAATAGGGTCAAGACTGATTTGCATATGTATGGCTGGGTCTGAACTGGGATGGCGAAGTGAGCAAAAGATTGATGATGTATTCAATCCAGATCTAATAGGGACTGGGGGTGAATGTCAGATAAGTTTCAGGCTCGGTCCATCATCTTATTGTGTTTGCTTTGTTCGCCCTAAGTTGGCAGGGTATGTCCAGACGTGGGTCCCTTGCTCACTTTTCCACTGAATTCAAGCTAGCCTGGCTGATGAGGACGCAGGTGACTCCTTGCAAAACCAGGTCTTTTTGTGATCAATAATTTTCAAGTCTCCACAGTCACGGGCACTAGGCCTACCCACATAAGTAAGGTACTATTTTTATAGGGAGACTTGGGGGAATGCTGGGTGGGTGGAAGTTTGTGGCTCCCCACAGATTCCAGAACTTTCCATCATAGAAATGTGAGGAAAATGTATTGGTTTTTTTACAAAATTTGAGGTTTGCAAGGGATTCTGGGTGAAAGAACCTGCGGAGAGCCACACAAGTCACCCCATTATGGACTCCCCTGGGTGTCTAGTTTAAAAAAATGTACAGGTTTAATAGGTTTCCCTAGCTGCCAGCTGAGCTAGGGCTCAAAAACCACAGCTAGGAACATTGCAAAAAAAGGGTCATTTTTCTGTGGAAAAATGTGATGTGTCCACATTGCATTTTGGGCTGTTTTCCTGTCGTGGGCCCTAGGCCTACCCACACAAGTGAGGTACCATTTTTATCGGAAGACTTGGGGGAATGCTGGCAGGGTGAAACTTTGTGGCTCCCTGCAGATTCCAGAACTTTCCATCCCAGAAATGTGAGGAAAATGAGTTTTTTTTTACAAAGTGTAAGGTTAGCAAGGGATTCTGGGTAACAGATCCTGGTGAGAGACACACAAGTCACAGCATCCTGGATTCCCCTGGGTGTCTAGTTTTCAAACATTTACAGGTTTGCTAGGTTTTCCTAGGTGCCGGCTGAGGTAGGGCCAAAATCCACAGCTAGGCACATTGCAAAAAAAGGGTACGTTTTCTGTGAAAAAATGTGATGGGTCCACGTTGACCCGTTTCCTGTCGCAGGCACTAGGCCCCACACAAGTGAGGTACTGTTTTTATCGGGAGACTTAGGGAAACACAGAATAGTAGTAAGAGTGTTATTACCCATTGTCTTTCTATGCATTTCCGCCTTCCAAATGTAAGAGAGTGTCTAAAAAAGGAGACATTTTGAAAAATGCCCTCTAATTCATATGCTAGTATGGTTAGCCACGAATTCAGAGATGTGCAAATAACCACTGCTTCTAAACTCCATATCTTGTTCCCATTTCGGAAATACATATGTTTCCTTGATACCTAACAGTCTTTATATTGTACCAGATGATTTTCTGTATTCCTGGTACACAATGAAAAACCATTGCAAGGTGCAGCTCAGTTATTGGCTCTGGGTACCTCGGGTTCTTGGTGAACCTACAAGCCCTATATATCTCGCCACCAGAAGGGTCCCATGGATGTAACAGTATATTGTTTTAAAAAATCTAGCATAGTTAGAAGAAGTTACAGGTGAAAATGTAGGCACAAATGACTGTTTTTTTCAACTCAATTTCAGTATTTTTTTTATTTCAACCGTTGTTTTCTATATGAAAATCTTGAAGGATCTACACAAATGACCCTTTGCTTAATTCAGAATTCTGTTTACTTTTCAGAAATGTATCCAGGATTCATTATTTACACCCATTTCTACCGCTAGCTGGAGGGAGGTTGAAAGCACAAAAAATAGGAAAAATAGGCTATGTCCCTGTAAAATGCCAAAACTATGGATAAAATGTTGGTTTTCTGACAAAGGTCTGTCTGTTCCTGAAAGCTGGGAACATGGTCATTTTAGCACCACAAACTCTTTGTTGATAACATTTGCAGGGAAAAAAACAGACACTTTCTTCTGAAGCACTTTCTTCCCATTTTTGCCAAAGAACCCAAAATGTAGCTCTAATAGTGACAAGCCCTGGAAGCCTCAGGATGTTGGAAGAAAAGGATGCAAATTTGATGTGGATACCTTATGTGGACAAAAAAGTATGGGGGCCTAAGCGCGAACCCCAAATAGCCAAAAAAAGGAGTTGTGGGGGAGGAGGGAGGAAACAGAAACAATGAACATTTAAGCAACACCAGGGAGGTGTGTGGAGGAGGGAGAGAGCAGCAACGGACAGCAGGAGAAGGGCATGGGAGGCGCAACACAAGAGAGCTGTGGGGATGTTGAAGCAACAACAGGAGCAGGATGGGGGAACTACACAGTGCCATGCATTCTTGTAGAGTACATTGCAAAAAGTAACAAAAATTTAAAAAAAAGTACCTGGAGGAGCTCTTAGCCAGTGGAAAGCCACTGGCTGCAAACAGGAAGCTGTGCTAGAGTCAATGTAACCTGCTTGTGATCAAAGCCTGGGTGACGGTCTTCCTGGTGTCCAGAGGTGGCCACTTGAAGATTTTCCTGAGCATGTGGAGGATGTTGAAGCAGGAGGATGTGACGGCATTGATTTGGGGTCGCATGGAAAGTTCGGTGTCCAAGATGGTGCCTAGGTTTCATGCCTGGTCAGTGAGTGTCAGGGTGGGTTCCAGTTTGGTGGGCCATCAGGTGGCATCCCAGGAGGAGTTGTTGGGTCAGAAAATCAGGACTTTCGTTTTCTCATTGTTCAGTTTCAGGCCGGTAGTTCTCATCCAATTGGCGATTTCTGTCATGAAGTTGTTTTTTGGTGTTTATGGGGTCTTCTGAGAGGGACAGGTTGAGTTGTGTGTCGTCGGCATACAAGATGATGCTGATTCTGTGGAAGTGGGTAACCTTCGCAGGGGGCTCCAGGTAAGTGTTGAAGATCTATGCTCCACGTACAGAAGCCCTGCAAGAATGTGGGCAGCCGGGAGGAAGCAGGAGAAGTGACCAATAAGAAGAAAGGAAACGAGAGTGAAGTGGAATCCAACCAATGATATGTATTGGTAAGTAACGCGCATGCTCTAAGCCAGTTTTAACCTTTTATTTTTAACAAAAGGTTTTGCCTACATCGCATGTGCACTGTCTTAGGTGAAACTTAAAAATGAGAAACAATTCAACTAAGATAGCACAAATCAATTCATATTTATCTATGTCAGTTAGTGGATCAGTTTTCTGTGAACTGGCATTGTGAAAGGAATTATTCAAACAACAATTATGGCAAAAAATATAAATATATAGGAGGGCGATCTTGGCTCCTGGGCATCCGTGGTGCAGGTGGTGTTTGGGGGGATGAAATACTTGGGCGTGTTCCTATCAGATTCGCCCATCATATCTTGGGACAGTAATTTGGCGCCTGTGTGGGATCGTGTACGCGAGGACATTAGAACTTGGTCTCACATGCCCTTGTCTATCTATGGTCACTCGGCCATCTTCAAGATGGTCTCGCTCCCACGCTTATTGTACCAGTTGCAAAACCATCCGTATCTGATTGCTCCCAGATGGTTCCCTCAGGTTAACGCGGCCCTGGGTCAGTTTCTCTGGGGTGGTGGGGTGGCTAGGGTGGCCCTACGGACCTGCTTCCAGTCCACATACTGTGGGGGGTTGGCAACCTCTGATATTCTTTCGTACTATATGGCCACGCATCTTCTAGTCCTTAACGAATGGTGGTACGGGGATAGGTCTGACCCGGTGTATGCTGTCGAGCGAAGGTGCATGGGAGACCATACCTTACATACGATTCTCTACTCTGCGCCATTGAGGCGCTCCCTGCCGTCTGCCACGCGGACTGTCTTTCAGATCTGGAGGCAGGCGTTACGGCGGATAGGTTGGTGGAACAGGTTGACTCGGGAGACTCCTCTATGGCACAACGGACGCCTGCTGCAGCTGGCGGCTCTGTCTGGATTTTGCGACTGGGACAATATCGGGATCTCTACTTTGGGGGATGTTATGCGGGGACTTGTGTTGAAATCCTTTCAAGAAATGCAAAAATATTTCCTAATGCCAAAAACCCAATTTTTTTAATATTTGCAGTTCCGACATGCCCTGTCCCCTAGCTTGGAGGGGCTCGAGGCGCTGGCAGAGTTCAGTCCGGTGGAAGCAAAGGTGTTCATGGGGGATCTCCAGGACCACAAGATCTCCAAAATCTACCAGTCCCTGGTCACACATAGCTCCCTGTCTCTGCAACATCTTCGGGAGGTATGGAGGGAGATGTGGGCCCGATGGAGGAGGAAGATTGGACAGAGGCCCTGGCCTCCCCACGTGGGGCAGCCATCGCAATGAGCCTTCGGCTTATCTAGTTTAAATACCTCCATAGGGTATACTTTACCAGGGTTAGGCTGTGGAGGGCGGGCTTGGTGGCTTCCCCGGTGTGTCTTCGATATGCGCATGAGGAGGGTACCTTGTTGCATACCGTGTGGCACTGTTGTGCTTTAGCGCGGTTTTGGAGGGGCGTAATGGCCTGCCTTTCAGAAGATCTGTGTTGGGATCTTCCCTGTTCACCCAAATTGGTGCTCCTACACGTTATGGAGGGCATTGGGGTTAACATTTATAAACGCCATCTTATGCTGTTGGGCTTTACCCTAGCCAAAAGGGATATTGCCAGGGCCTGGAAGGCTACAGTGGCACCCTCCATCTCGGCGTGGAAGAATGGCCTAGACTTTTGTATGGGCTTAGAGGCTCCTATTTTTGTGGCAAGGGGGTGTCCTCGTAAGCACTTCAAAATCTGGAAGCGCTGGGCGGACTATCGTGGACTGGAGCTGGAACCTGCCCCGACCCAGCGCCCAGACCCGGCTTAGTCTCTCCCCTCTCTTCTTGTGTTCCCTTTTATACGTGTGTGGTGGAAAAGCTGCCTCTTGGGTAATGACACATTGCGAACATATATCTATAATCTTTGCTGGCCTTGTTGCTCTGGAACGGTCGACAGTGCGATGGGGGGTGAGGGGTGTAGTTCTTTTGTTCTGTTTCATCTGTACTGCTTTTTATTTCTTCCTGTATTTGTAAGACAATTGTCGGAGTCAAAATGGTGTATGTTGATGCTGCGGAAGTCTCTGGGACACAGAGCTCCGCCCCCTATGTGTTATTTGACAAATAAAATTTGTTTTAAAAAAGAAAATATATAAATATAAATCTAGAAAAACGGTTTTACCTTTGACAAAGCATGAAATTAATTATATGTACCTAATCGGAAATTCCAAAAGCGTGAAGGACCGTGTATGACGGCAATGGTCCATAAACACATGTTGCAAAGCTAGTCATCTTCATAAAGCAATGTACGTATGTAGTTATTGCCACTGGGATAACAATAGCAGAACGTGGTAGGGGGAGAAACCGAGACTGTTCCATTGATGGGGCTTGGGAGATGATTTGAGATCATGTAAGTTTAATGGGATACCAGTGGGATCTGGACGGTTTAAGCTTTCTCATTGATGGTAGATAAGGTGCTCTTCTTCTGCAGCACTTTTCTGAACTCCAGAAGGGATTGTGCAAAGCTCACTTGCAGGGGATTTATTTCAGATTCTGGGAGCACTGTTGTGAAAATTTGTCCATGGATTTTTCATGAGTAATAAAATGACGGGCTGCGTGTTCTTTGAATACGAATACGGCAGATATTTCTAAGAGTGTAGTGGGGCATTTTCAGCTGGCATCGAGGACAAGGACCTTTTTGCTTTAGTCTTGTGGCTTTTACTTATTTTAAAACAATTCTTTCTCTAAGTACTTGGTTCAGCTTTTCAATGTTGAATTGGCAAATCAATTATAACTGTTGACTTTGTAAATGACGCACTGTATGGCGCTTTAGGATATCTAAGCTCATACTGCTTTGCATCACCTTGTGGAGGAGACATGGCTGTTTCCACCACGTGCAAGTAAGTGGCCGTCGCAAGACTTTAAGAGAAGATATAACAACTCCCTTAAAGGCAAATGTGCAGAAGATGTGGGGGTACCCATTGCGAAGGAGGATTGGGTAAAAGGGCTGGGCCCGGTCCCAAAGGGTCTCTAGTAATGCTAGGTTGAAATTAATCAATTTCTACTTCATCCACAGAGTGTATCTCATGCCTGGTAAGATAAATACATTATTCCCACTTGCCCAAGCTACATGTCCCAGATGTCGTGCTATGAGGGTGTAGATGTTCCACATAGTTTGGGAATGCACACATCTTTCTGAATACTGGGTGGAAGTTCTTACTATTCTTAATGATGCCACGGATCAAAATATAGAGCAGTCCCCAACAAAGTGTTTGTTATGTCTGTATCCATGCCAGGCTAAATAAAACTCACAACTCGGTTCATCGATCTGGCTAGGATTGTGGCCAAACGAGAAATAACGCTTAAATGGAAATCGGCTGTGGGTCAGTGGGTAGAAAGGTGGAAGATGGAGCTTATCAGCTAGCATCATTCTCTTCAGTGAAGCCAAAAAATGAAAAGGATCCCTTAAATTTGCACTGGAGGGTTTACTGGAAGCAATGTAGGTGTAGGATGAAATATCAATGGCTAGCATGCCTCCTAGATATTTGGCCGCACACATGAACTGGTAGCTAATGGGCTGGAGCCCTTGTGATATGAGGTGATATCCCAGTCATGAAATTAACAATAGCAGTAGAATGTTACTGAGAGATTACCCCATAGTCCCTTGGCATCCTGGTCAAAGACATACTTGAGACCCCCAGCATGAATCTGATGTATTTTGAAACATTGTTCATATTGGGACTATGTACCACATGGGACCACAGAAAGGAGGTGGGGGGGGTCTAGCTCTGCTGTTGTTAGATTCTAGTTGTAATTGAGGATAGTAATCTGGTGAAAGATATGCTAATGCAAAGTAAGACACAGATTTGACAGAAACTTCAGAACTGGTTTACACTACTGTGTTACATGACGGCTCACTGCACCAGCGGTCCCATGATTTGCTTGCTACCATCATAATATGTATGGACTACAGAGCTTGCATGTATCATACTTTTTATGCCAATTGAAATAAAAATGAATTTAGAAAGAAAAAAAGGCGGGCTGCATCCTAGCTCTCTTAGAGCGCACTGGGATTCCCATTGCAGGAGACGCTCTTTATAGGGCTTTTAGAGATCTAAGCCCACACTACTTTGCATCACCTTGTGAAGGAGACGGGTAAGCTAAATGCTGTTGCAAGAGCATGCTGGAATTTCTGTGGCACAGGGCATGACCAAGCCAAGAGTGGTAAAGAATACAAAAAAGTGATGGATGAAATGCTTTAATTATGTCAACCACTGGTAATCACTCGCCCCACATTCCAATCCATTGTTATTTTGAACACCATGCCACCTCAGTTTGAACCCAGCCATATGCAAATCAGTCATGACCCTGCTCCAGTGGGAACAGTTTAGTCTGAACTGCCAGGCCAGGTCCTCCTTGAACTGGAACACAAGCAACCCAGGACCGGTTTCGCCCTAGTTAGGGCTCATCAGCCAGGTATAGCTTGGTTCCAGTGATACAGTGTGCACAGGACCCATGTTGGGGGATATATTCGTCCCTCTTAGGGTGACACACTAAACTATACAAAAAAATGATGAATGGAATGCTTGAATTAATTTCAGACACTGATATTCATTCGGCCACATCCTAGTCCATTGTTATTTTGCACACCATGCCACCTCAGTTCGGATACAGACATATGCAACTCAGTCTTGCCCTTGTGCCAGTGGTTGCAGTCCAGCCCGAACTGCCAGGCGAGGTCCTTCCTGACCAGAACACAAGCAACCCAGGACCGGTTTCGCCCTAGTTGGAGCTCATCAGTGAGGTTCCAGTGACACAGTGTGCATGGCACCAAAATCTTGGCATACCCATCCCATTTAGGGTGGCACACTAAAGTATACAAAAAAGCAGGCCCTTCTACGTCCGTCCACAGCCAAACAAGACCAGACTGGGCCACCCATTTTGCTTGCTCCTTGACTTTCTCCACAAACATGAATACGTGCAAGACCATGGCTACTAGCTCTACTTCCAATTTTATCATTAACTCTGTCACTTTAAGGGTACACGCCAAAAGTCCTCATTCATGTCCTTCTTGACCTCGGCAGTAGGTACCATAGGTGATGAAATTACCTCAGAAGAGGAGGAATTAGGTCATACGGCATGAACACAGACCTTGACATGACATCCCTAGCACTGGAATTGTTGCAATTAGTAACTCGCATATACCGCCTACACCAAACATAAACACTGTGAACACTGTTAAGAACATTGTTCAGCCATCCAGGGGAGCTTTTGCAGTAACTGCAACTGCTGATGGTCATCAGGTTAATTCTAATGTTTTGAATGTATCTCAGCTGCTGGCCCTCAGAAGGATAGAAAGGGAAGATTTACCGAACAGGGAATCAATGGAAAGGCATGTGGGGAAGCAGTGGGGCCCTAGAGTGTGTTGTTAGTAATCCAATTGAAGCTCTCTTAAACCAACTTTAGGGTAAATTATAAGTATTTGTAAAGAACTCGTTTGAGGACTGTAACAAAAGTTTATCTGCAATTAAAAAGGCAATTTCAGGTTTGACTGATTATACTAAGCCCAACTCTGTTCATCATTGGGGCCACTTTTGTCAATTAATCAGCCCTCCAAAATGGTACAGTCACAACGTTGACAGAAGATTGCTCTGATGTCAGCTGCCCTGCATCATCTAGGAGAGGGATTCATAACATGCCAGGACCGGGGTCTGGCACTGCGCTCAAGCATTACTCACCCCACCCTGGTACCCCAAGCGCCAAGGTTTGTCCCTGGTGTTACAGCGGCCATCACATTTTATATCCAAAGACAATTTAATGTCAGTCAGGTGAAGGGTGGGGCTGTTTCTAGTTGTGGGCATTTCCCTCGATTAACTTCAGCAATGAATTCCTGTACATTAAATCTGTCACCTGACTGCACACTATATGATCTTATTCTGGTTAATGCCACAATATTAAATGAAGGGTCAACAGAAAACATTTCCCGGTTATAAAATAAAGTAGTTAATTGGTTTAATAGACATATTGGAGGTGTGGAGTCGTTTCCTTTTTCATCACATAAATATGGTCAGACATATTTGGTGGATTGGATCGGATCCAAAGTCTTTTGAGGGTAGCTGCATTGTTGTGAGTATTGATCAAGAGATTTGGCAGGGGGGCTAATGCTACAGCTTTCTCTTGCTCAAATCTCCCCTTCAGTAATCCAGAGTCACCCCTTAGGCTACTTTAAATAAACTTCATCTGACCCAGGACTCTTCTAACTTCTCTGCCCCTAGCAGATATTGGGGTCTTGGTATTCCTGCTAACCTTACTGTTCACACATGTTATGTTATGGGATTTTAAATTTATAAGGCGCACAGCTACCCCAAGGGGTTTCCCGGCGCCGGCAGGTAGAACGAAAAAGAGTGAGTAGAGATTATTGATTAAACAGCCAGGTCTTCACTTGTCTATGGAAACTACTAAGGACAGTTTCCTCCCGTATAAAGATAGGAGGAGAATTCCACAGGGAGGGTCCCAAAAAGAGAAGGACCTACCACCCATCCTGGTCAGTTTAATTCTGGGATAACAAACTTAGACTGTCCAGCAGAACGCAAAAGACGAGGAGGAGTGTACAGCAAATATTGTGGGGCTGTTCCGGATTTAATTTTAAACATAAAGCTCAGGGCCTTAAATTTAATACGGTTCTCCATTTTTAGCCAATGTAATTTGCAAAGAGAGTCGGTAGCCGACACCATCCTGGGTACTTGACATAGCAGCCTAGCTGCTGCGTTTTGCACCACCAGAAGCCTACGTATTATGGTTTTATTAGAGACTAAGTATAGAACGTTACCGTAGTCAAGCCTGGACGTAATCAAGGCCTGAACCACAGTACGTTGAACAGAGAGGGGTATCATCCACAGAATTTTGCTCAACCATCGCAGAATAGTAAAGCAAGTCGCAGCCACCCTAGTGATTTGTTGTTTCATTGACAGGCGGTCTTCAATGACGATACCCAGGTTGCGAACTTGATGTACCGGATGGGGTAGAAAGCCCATTTCAGTGGGCCAATGTTGCGATCCCCAGAGGTCTTGCTCTTTTCCTAAAATCATAACCTCAGTTTTATCTCCATTTAGTCTGAGTCTGAGTTTACTCGTGAGCCTCCTGGCCAACCAACTGTTGACAGTAAAAATGGGCCACCAGAATGCAGTGGCTGATATGATGAGAGAAATCACCTCCATAGGGCAATGGGTGAACAATGATTAAGAGGCACTGTCACAATTTAAAAAATACATCATTGAAGGGCAAACAGGTTCTGGGCATGCTGGAAGAGGTAGCAGGCACTGATGCCATGGACAACTTGGCTGGAAGAGATATGGGGGTCGACTGGGACACCAAAAAAGCAATTGAAGAAAGGAAATGAGGGGAAGTATACAAAGATACGATGAACTGAGCAGCAAGGATGAATCAGAGGGAGAAATAAGGGGCTTTACTCTGATTCCCGTACAACAAGATGATGAGACAAGAAGGCCACCCCGCACTGGAGTGTGTGAAACGCAACCGAGAGTTGGACAGACAGGTTGTGACTTTCTATAACATCCAAGGTCTATAACTACGGTTATGTTAGTTCTATGTATGTTTTTGTTTTAGGGATTTGGTTTCAGGAGGAAGGAGGGAGGCAGCCGGTATGCAGACCAGGAACACTTAAAAACACTGGAAAAAGGGCAAGCAGGTAAAAGCTAAGTGCATAAGCAGTCACGTTCTCGATAGAACATCCTCTGATGAAGTCCAATGGTTAGGCTACTCACATGGAACATAAGGAGACTATATTCCCTGGTGTAAAGGCCCAAGTTGTGGGGAACCATTGTTAGGGAGAAACCAGACTTAGTGCACCTACCAGGAACAAACTTATAGGCAAAGGATTCAAAATTAATGAGACAAATTCTATGCGACACAGTTTTTCACCACAGCCAAGGAGACAATAACAAAGGTAGTTATGGCCGCCATTCACACGCACCTACCCGTAGAAGTTGAAGAAATTATGAGTGGCAGGAGGAGGGTAGGTAAATGTTAATACTAGGGAAACTAAGCACCAAAGAAATAACACTAGTGTTTTCCTACACCCCCCCAACACGAACCAGGAGGCATACATGAGAGATTCTCAATATGCTTCAGCTGGAGGCACGGGGAGAGGTCATATGGGAAGAGATTTCAGTCTAATGCTGGATCTGGTGTTGGACAAACACCCCTTGGATAGACATAAGGGGAAGGGTGGGAATGCCACGCGCTCACAGATGTAGGCCTATTAGTCTTATGGAGGGAGGCCCACCAGAACGTGAAAAATATTCCCGCACCAGAAACACATATTGTTGCTGGGATTGACTCTGCATTTAGCACTTGTGGAATTGCTATTGCGTACAGATTTTTGTCAGGGTTTACTTACTCTAACAGCATCAACACTCTCAGATGGTTTATCCTCCAATTCTTTTAGAGAGACAAGAGAAATCTCTATACTCTTAGCTACTTTGATAGTTTCCTCCAGCGAGGGATTGCCCTATAGCTAACAACTTCTCCCTTATCTGCTTATCTTTGTATTGACACACAAACTGATTTCTAATCAGCTGATCAGTGAACCCTTCAAATTGACAGACCAAAGCTAACCTCTGTAAAACTGAGATGTGAGCATCTGCATCTTCCCCAGCACTCTGCTTCCTTTAAAAAAAACCTGTGTCTTAGTACCATAAGACTAGGGGGCATATTAGCAAGAACCTGCGAAAATTATCGCAAACCTTAGCGCGCGTTTTTATCGCCGGCTATCGCTGGATATTACCGCGGAAATAACATGCTATTAGCAAGGTTTATCTCCATTGCGATAAAATATCCAGCGATAGCGGCGAAACCCAGCATTAACGCGAGAAATCCAGCGATAAAATCCTAGCGCTAAGGCTGGGGACTTAACCTTAGAATCCACCTCCCATTGACTATTATTGTTAAGTCATGTTTTTACCAGTTCTAAAAACAAGCGCTAATCGGGGTTAGCGCGCGTTTTTATCGCTTCGCGGGTATTGCTAATAGGCGATAGATATGTTAGCGACTGTTTTCTGTCGCTTTTAATTGGGAACGCCTCCTTTGCATGTCATTAGCGATAAATATCGCTGACATGCAAAGCGGCACCCAAACCAGTCGCTAACGCCTAAAAGCTGTCGCTAACACCTGTTAGCGACAGCTTGCTGATAGGTCGATAAAAATATCGCCGCTTTAGCGGGAAAAAGTCCCGCTAAAGCGGCAATAGAGCCCTTGATAATATGCCCCTAGGTTGTTTGTCGAACCTGTTCTTTAGTTTAAGTAGTGTTTCTTGGTACTCCTCAATGTTCTCAGCATCTCTTTGTGGTTTGTCAGGCAGATGTTTAAATACAGAGAATGAAGCAGTAAACATTTTTTTCCATTCAGCACCAAATCTTGATGCTCCAATGGCCCCCAGATAGGTCTCAAATGCATCGAACCAGCCTTCCCACCTCACTGGTGGTTCACCCGAATTCTCTAAAAATGATGGTGGAGGTGTAACAGTTTGCATGGTACACATTAATATGCAAAATAACAAAAAGAAAAAAAACAATACACCCCTGAGCTGGGGAAGTAAAGTTATATACTGGTAAGAGGATATATTTGCTGAAACTGACATCCAGGAATACACACACACACACACACACACACATACACACACACATGCACACACACACCTGCAAATGGTGCACTAGACTACCAAGAAAGAAATATTTTTGCATTCATGGTACAAAATGTTACATGACAAAATCAATGGTGTGCTGAGATAGAACACATGAGTAATAAGCCCTAAAAAAAGAGGGAAAAGAAACAACAGCATAAAATAGGTAACCGAACACTAAGTTAGTAGAGGTGGGCGAAACACCGGAATTGACTTTGTAATAATTATTGCTAGTAGTTTGACAGAGACACGCAGGACAAAATATTCCATGCGCTGCACAGTATGTTGAATAAATAAACGTCACAATGTGTGCGATTCACCGGGATCCGCTGAATAGGAGCACATTGTACAAAATAATTTACATAGATGTCACTGGATGTGCGAATCACCATGATCCGCTATACACTGAGGCGCTGTCAAGCGTCAGCAGAATTAAAGTTATGTTGAAAAAGTAAATAACAAGGTGTTCGAATCACCGGGATCCCCGATACTTGCGCTCAGGAGAAGTCGGAAGCCAGGTTGAAGGTTCAGCGTGAAGGAAAACAGAAAGTCATGAAGAGCGGGCGTTAGAGAAGCAGAGAGAAGCACGCTGCATACTGCGGGACGCCGCAGTGAGAACCAGGAGCAGGGGCGTAGGAGACACTAAAATTCTGGGGGGGACAGGGACAACCTTGTGGACTTTCCAGTGACCCTATGCAAATCACCGCCCGTTAAACAAATACAATCACATACTTTCGAAGTGAAATATTGAGAAAAGCAGGCATGTAGTCACAGTTTGCATGTATGCTTTATTGTTATTTACATCCATATAGTAATCAGACCAAATGTTAAAAAAACATGTATATGAATCTTGCATCTTCATGCACCAAGCAAACAGAGGTCGCTGACTTAGGGTGGGGGCGTCGTGTTTGCAAGTGCATTATGGTTTGAAAAGTACCTGCTGCTGCATTCCTGCTCTCCAGCAATTTTCAGGCAACAATAAAAATGTGAAGATAACTTTGGTGATTAATGTTCTTTATTGAGAGGATCGGAGGTTTGTCAAGTGGAAGTTTTTACTCATGGTAAGGTAGCCACAGTGGGGTAATATGCCTGCTGCAAAGAACGTGTACCACGCAGATCACAAAATGCATATCATGTAAATAGGTCAGTGAGTTACTGCTTTTGTCTGAGAGATTCTTTTGGTATTTGCAGTTTATAAGTTAAAATCCTAAAATTGAACAGTGAGCTATTAACCGTCATCAAAGAGCTGCATGAAAACTTCAAGGTATAGATTAGAACGTTATGATTTTTCCCCAGTCTTTCCTTATCCTAATGTTGGAAAATGGGTCCATTAGGATAGAAATCAATTCTGATTATTAAAGAGAACCCCCCAACCATGGTGTTCTGAGTTTGTGCTTCTCTAGTGTTGCAAAGCCATCCTGTGCCCTGGGCACTCCCCAACTTTTTGCTGACTGGTACTGGTGGTACCTGACTCAGACTGACCCTGGCCTCTGCCTAAACAGGCCCAGGACCAGTGCTATTCTGAAAGAGACACTTAAAGATACTGTGAAAACCACTACATACACTAGGGTGCACTATGGGTTAGGGTACCCCTATGATTGGCATGACCTCTCCTATAAGGCCCTAGTACATAATAGGGCAGGGGGATTAGAACTACCGTTAAGTCCCTAGAATATAATAGGGCATGGCAGTTTAGAGGCCAGCAGCCCTTTCTGCGCTTGCATGTGTGCACTGCTGAAGCCTGAGGTCAGTTTAAAAGTAGCCCTGTGTTGTAGGACTGCTTTTAAAAATGCAAATTGTGCCCAAACTCGACTTTTGGGTTTGGGGAACTTACAAATTGATCAACTACAATGTTGGGGCAAAATTAAGTAAAGTGGAAAAAAAAATTCCACTTAACTATGGCTGTATCATATTTGCCACATAATACATCATCTGCTGCATAATCAAACGATTTCACCCAAAACAATTTTGTAGCTCAAACGGATCAAAAATTACTAAAAGAAATGTGACTTATGTTGCTGTGAAGTGTAGGGCCCTTTGCAAAGGTTGACTGGTCACCTTTCCCACTGCTGCATTTGTATGTTACACAGGTACTATTGAGGCAAAAGCTTTGCAGAGGCTGTTAGTATGTATAAATATGTCAAGATAATAAAGAATCATAAAATGTACTGCATTACTCTGCAGCTTTTTTATTGTTCCATAATTTAGTCAACACTGCGACATAATTTTGGCCTCCATTGCTGCATAACTCCAGTGGCCCGAAAGCAGGCTGCACATGTTAAAAGTGTTTGTGCATGAAGCAGAGACCATGAAGTTTGAAAACTTAGGGGCTGATTACGATGGCAGGCGAACTTCAGTCCGTCCGCCATCGAATCAGGGAATGGGACCGCTGGCCTTCAAGACGGCGGCCCCACGATAGGCATTACAATGCGACCGCCACTGCGGCGTTCGCAGTGCCTATCTTTACATTGCAGCAGGTGCTGCTGGCTACATCATCCGCCGCAATGTAAAAAGGGACATGTTACATATATCACTGCACTACGTGGCAGGCACAATGCGGTGCCTGCCACATGGTGCAGTGATATGTGGGGGGCATCATGGATGTCCCCCAGGTCCCATGTCTGGGTGCTAGGGGAAAGGGGCCTGCTAGGGCCCCCAATGTCCCTTTCCGTCAGCTTTTCCATGGTGGGTGAACCGCCATGTATAGGCTGGCGGGTAAGGGACATTGTAATCCCTACTGCGGTGCCTGGTAGGCACCACCAGCATTGTAGGAATCACGAGCCCCTCCACCACACTGGCGGGCTCAAGGAGCCAGTCAGGTGCGTGGCGATTGGTTTTTCCGACCGCCAGGGAACCACCCACCATTGTAATATGGCGGGCGGTGATGCAGTCACCGATGGCGGTGGGACCGCCACTGACGGGGTAACGTGGCGGTCCCACCGCCATTATAATCACCCCTAAGTTTGGTGTGCATGCAAATCCTACATTGCCAACCCCTGGTAAGTTGCACTACTACTGCTGAAAAAGGCCAATGGAGGTACCAATGGGTGAGGTGGACTGGCCTCAAGGGTCTTGTGACCTCAGTGACAGAGTCACTGTCGATCTAGGGTGTGCTTCTTCGTATGCCTGCTCGCAAGACTGGAGGTGACCTGCAGTATGGATTGTGGTGGACAGGCCTTCAAGGTTAACTCACACTTGCCACTGTTAGGGTCCACCTGCGGGTACTAAGACACCAGGGCTTCTAAGGTCTATCGGGCCTTCTAAGGTGTAGCATCGGAATGAGCTCTGTCAGGAGTGTGGTCTGGTGGACTGGTCATGAAGGATGAACATGGTTCTCCAGTTCCAAATTCAGCAGCTCCGTGCCACATCCTCTCCCACACTGAACACCATACTGCCCCACTGAGAGAAACTCGCACTGCCTTCAGCTACAACTCAATTGTTCTGCGACTAAATTCAAATTATGCACTAGACAACAGTAAAATGCTGCCTGGAAAAAAATGAATAACACCCTGGAAAAAGCAAACACTCATAGGGAATGGAAGAATAAGCAAAGCATGTGAAATGTAATCAGGAACAACATGGTTACCTTAACGGTTTTAAACTCATTATTCAGAAATCAGTAAGTGATTTTGCCTGAAAAGTTCAGGACATGACTACAGGACCAGGAAGGCACCCGTTTCAATGTCCATTGCTTATATCCTTTCAAAATGTAAGCAGTTTGGTTTAAAAAAGACCACATCCCCGAACACAGAGCCACAGTACACATTTTATAAGCTAAAATAATTAAAACAGTTGAAAACTATCATATTAAACATTTCCACTCCACCCATCAACCAGGTATTGCAGTCCCTTTAGGAATGGTGCACTTCCCCACCCTGGGAAAACTATGTTGTTCAAAGAAAGAAGATAAAAAGAAAGTAGCGCTTTCACTGGCAAACTCTGTAAAGTGGCGCTAATGTGTGTGGGTGTAAATAACAATCTGGCCTGTCTGCTGACCACTCTGTATTGCTTTATTTAGGTATTTAATTATTTTTTCTCTCCGTCCCGAGGTTTTTCTTTGGAATAGAAAACGGTCAGAAAATGAGGACATTTCCAGCCAAAGTGTTCCGCCTTTTTTGGATCAATTTCACAGAGGAACAAATAAAGAAAAGGAGAGGCAAGAGAGAGTTCGTAAGAGCTGTCTCTTGAAATCAGCAGTAAGGAGGAGCGAGACAGAGACAGAAAGAGATGGAGGAATAAAGAGAGAGAGAGGGGAGGAGGGCAGCTGCCCGAGGCAGATCAGGAGAAGTGGACACTGTCCTTGCCTTCTCTGGGCATGAAGGAAAAGAGGCAGGGTTTTTTCTCCCTCTCTGCCCTTTCCAGAACGCAGAGGCTTACTGCAGCATAACAAAAGGTAGAGGGCGGGTGGCCTCTTTGACTCCAGGCAGGTCAAGTGCAGGGCCATTAGGTCGTGCTTTCGCGCGCTAATGGCCCTGCGAATAACAGAAGGGAGAGGGGAAATTCTTTTGTCCCCTCGTCCCCCCCACCCTTGTCCCCCGTGTCCCCCCCACTCCAAAATCTGGGGGGGATGTATCCCCCGCGTCCCCCACACTTCCTACGCCCATGACCAGGAGATCAAAGAGGAAAGGCAACTGGGTGCAGCACTGTCACCAAGCAACCACAGCTGCGCAAACAGCGCGCAGGCTTCCGTGCACGTCTCCTTGCATATGAGCACGAGAAGAATTAACGGTAGTATCCAAGGCCCCAATCCAGCCTTTAACTCCAACACGAGTCAGGGTACTGCAGAAGAATATAGACCAAAGAAGAGGCAGACTCCACTCACGATGCTTAGTGACTGGCAATTAGGCAGGCAAAGCTGAAACAGAGCAGGGGTGCCCACAGAAATAGGATGCAAGCTGTCAATCGTGAAGCAGCAGCAGGCAGCAACAGGAACACACCATTTTTCAACAAAACCTGGTCGTCAGGAACAACTGTTCGCATGTGCCCTTGAAGAGGTCAACACTCAGAAGGTTTGACCGTGTAGCCAGATCATCGCCAACAATTTGTAGTGACGACGCTGGAGCCAGGGTAAGTAGAATAGATTTATTCATTGGCTACACGGTTGAGGAGTCAGGGAGCACAGAATCCACCGCCCACCACCACAGCTTTAACAGATCTGGTCAGTTGAACAATAACATTCTAAGAACTGAACAATGGCTAATCCTAGCAACCTTAGAACAATAATAGAGAATGCTTCTCCATGACACCACAAACAAAGGGCAGCACGGAACAGCTAATACTACAACTTTTTTTCACACAGTAACAGAATATTCTCCTGGATAGATCAGATATGGGGAACACGCACTTGCAAACTATTACAATATAATTTGACTTGATAGCCATCTCGGTCCATGAACCAGTGATATGGGACTTCTTCTGGGGTGAATGGCACAGAAAAGAGAAACATTAGGTTCGACCCAACAATACTGAAAGATAGACTACATGAAAATGAAATGAGGAAACAGGTTAAAGAATATTTTTTACTTAATCAACCGGGAGACAGCACCTGTCCTAACTTGCGATGTCTTTAAGACAGTTAATCTGGGGGAAGCAATATTGATTAAGGCGCAACCAAGAAGATAGGACAGATAACCAGAGACAGGCCAGAAGAGAAATTGAAGCTAAAAGAACAACAATGCAGGTAGAGGAAGACACTCTTCCTGATGAGAGGAATGACTAAACTCTACTGATCACTGAGGGATCTAAGAAAGCATTGTTATTCCAGAAACAAACATTCTTTGAGAAGGCTAAAAAAAGCTGACAAGCTCTTGGCAACACAACTGAGGAAAGCACACTTATACCTCATGTAAGGAGTAAGGGAGGCACACTTTCAAAGACAAGGACGGAAAAACAGGAATCCTTTCTGGAATACTACAGCTCCCTGTATCAGAGCCGAGGCCTCTCCCAGAATGAGATTGCTGAATTGTTGCAATCCTACAGCTAACAGTCCTACCACTGGCCATGCAATTGGATTTGGGAATGGAGATATCTATTGAGGAGGTGACTAGGGTAATTAAAAGCCTCCCACTACACACATCGCTGGGCCAGGACACTCTAACAAACATCTTTTACAAATGTTTTGCTTCACTCCTGTCCCCTCAACTAGCTGAGCTGTTCAATCCCTTTTGAGAATCAGGCAGGGTAACAGACACAATGACCGGCATGGACATTATGCTAATACATGAAGAGGGAAACAATATAGAACAATATGTGGCTTACAGGCACATATCGCTGCTAAATTCTGATCTGTAAATGCATATGATAGTACTGGCTAACATGCTAGAGAATTGTATGCCTTACTAGATAGATCTGGATCAATCAGAGTTGTTAAAAAAAGCTAAACTTTTGACAACATTCGTGGGGTATTACAACTGATTGAAAAGGCCAATAGACCTGACATACCCATGGTGTTCCTGGGGATAGGTGTAGAGCAGGCACTCAAATATGTTGAATGGCCTTTTATTCAAGCCTTCCTCCACAACCTCCGCTTTATCCAAGCCTGCACCAGCCCTACCCACAACAAAGGTACCACCTTAGATTTAATCATCGCTAAAGAAAACCTCATCTACATCGAATCCATCCTACACTGCGACTGGACTGACCACCATTGCATCACCTTCGTTATATCTGAAACAGTGATCAGCTCTAAGGGCCAACCGAGAAAAGCCAAACATTGGATCAGAGACACCCACAACATCGACCCATCTATTTGTCAACTATTAGTAACCACAACCTGCTCCCCCCTCCAACATGTATGAATCTCATGAACTCACTACATCAACTCCATGACAAAAATTATGGATACCACAAATCATGGACACAACTAACGAGAATCCCGCCCAAAAGATCCAACCCTTGGTTGAACTGCAACCTTAATGAGGAACGTTGATGCCTGAGAATTGCTGAAAGAGCTTGAAGACATACATACCCCTTCTGTGTCTAACCTTAAACTCCTACGACAAAGATGGAGCACCTACAGTAGACACATTAGAAGCTCCAAAGCAACATTCTTATATCATCAACTTGACTCGGCAACAAATCGTCCAAAAAAACTGTTCAGACTGATCAAAAAACAAACGACCATAGAAAGCAATGCCCCAGGAACAAAACTCTACCCAGTTGCAAAACTGTTTCCATCTTCTATGCTGAGAAACACTGTCAATCACCACCGAGATCCAGAATGCCCTGAAACTCTTATCTTGCTTACCTCCTCCACACCCCTTCCCCGTTATTCAGAAAGAATGCCCAACATCCTCTCCACACAAACCTAAAAAAAATGCAGTCTCTTCCAGCTTTAAAACCTTTGATGAAAACGACATCTGAAAACTTCCAACTTCTCTGAAATATTGCTATCACTTCAATGATCCCCTTCCCTTCAAACTTCTCGATGAGTCCATTCACCTCCTATTAGCTTTATGGACAAGTATTATCAATGCCTCACTTACCCAAGGCTCCATACCTGACTGCCTTAAAAGTGGTCTGTTCACTCCTATCTTATAAAAATCCAATTCCGACCAGTCTGTCCCTAACAACTACCGCCCCATCTCCAACATCCCAACTTTAGCTAAACTAATAGAATAATGTGTGCACCTACAACTTCGCAATCACATTGAGCAATTCCAACTCCTCAACTAGTGTCAACAGGGTTTCAGACCGGGCCACAGCAAATTGTTGATGATGCTCTCCGCTCTCTCGATCAGAACAAATCTTTCTTACTAATACTACTGGACCTATCAGCTGCATTTGACACTGTCAATCATGATACACTTCTTAACCTATTAGACCTTAGGATGGGTCTCTCTGGCACTCTTTTAAAATGGTTCTCCTCATTACTTCGCAGCCGATCCCAGAAGGTTCTAATTAACCACACTCTTTCCGATCAGTCCCCAGTTACGCTAGGCATCCTCCAAGGATCCACTATCTCCCCAATACTTTTCAACCTATACATGAAGCCCATGATCAAAATTCTTAAACTCTCTCACTTCTCCTACCATATGTACGCAGACAATACTCAACTCTCTACATGAAAATCACCTCTCCTGATGACATCAAAATCCTCAACATCACCTTGACTAAAACACAACACTGGCTGACTAGTAACGGCCTGAAACTTAACACCCTTAAAACAGAACTCCTTCGGATCTCTCTGCCCAGTTTTGCTCCCAGGATCAATGACTGGCTCCCACTCCTTACTGCCCTGAGCTGTACCCCATACATCATCTACTCAGCTATATCACTAGAAATAATCTTAGACAATGAACTCTCCATGCAAAAGCACATCAGTGCCGCCACCAGAGGAGCTAACTATCAACGCCAAGCTCTAAGGAAACTAAAACATCCCTTCCCACTACAGATCTTAAAACAGCAGTCCAAGCTCTTGTGATCTAAACTAAAATATGGCAGTGCTACCCTTGTGGATCTTCCTAAAAGTAAACTTGCGCCTTTGAAGGCTACCTTGAATGTGGCAGCAATGCTCATCACTGGCTCAAAAAAGAGATCACATCACCCCTGACCTTCAATCGTTGAAATGGCTACCCTTGAGGTGAGGATCCATCTCCAAAATGCCTGCATGACACACAAAGCTCTACACAACAACACCCCCTCCTACCTGTCCGAGAAATGGACTCTATCTGACTGAAACAGACCTTCTAGATGTACTGACTCTTGTGTGCTTAAGCCACCTAAATTCAACAAAAAGAAAACCTACAATAGATCCTTTTCCGGAATTGCACCTACTATTTCAAACTCCCTCCCTCCGGAGACCAGGTGCAATCCTACCACTTCCATCTTTAGGAAAGTAGTAAAACTGCTACTAGCCAATAGATTCCTCTCACACTGAGGTCCCACCTCCCTTCCCTCAATTGCGGCACCTACATGCCTGTGTGACATTCTGTATTTTCCACTCCACCGTCCACATCATCGAGTTCCGAGCTGTTTCTCCTCTCCCAACTGATATGCACCATCCCGACACCTATAGGACTCTGTCCATGCCAGTGTTTATGAACGATTAAGGGTTCGTCTCTCTCTTCTACTTGCTTATGTATGTATACAAATTTGTATACATTTATTTTTATGTATATCATTTTTTGTTTGTATATTAACTACCTCTTGTTATAATTGGAAAGCGCTCTGTTGCCTGTAAGGGTCTTGTTTGCACTATATAAAACTCTGAAAACAAATACATTTTAATCTAAAATAGGTATGGGCCCCCTCAAGCAAAGAAGTATATGGACCACTTACCACAACCCAAGGGCAAGAATTCTAGTGAACTGAAACCGATCTGATAGACTGACTCTGGGAAGAGGGAGAAGGAAGGGATGCCCTCTGTCCCCGCTTCCATTTTCGCTCTTGATCCAACCCCTAGCGCTACTCATCAGACAAACCCCTGAGGTACAGGGAATGCCATGTGGGGGATAGCACATAAGGAAAATGCTACTTACCAGTATGCATCTGTTCTTGGCATGTAGAGCTGCAGAGTTGTACACTGTGCATAGATCGCCATCTGTTGTTGGGCTCGGATGCTTGCACTTTGTTGTTGTCTTAGAAGAGTCTTTTGTAGTCACGAGATAGGTGACTCCTCCCTTGGACGATAGTGCGCATGGGCATCGACTCCATCCTCAGATTGTTTTTCGCCATGATGGGAAATGATGGAGTCAGTAAGAAGTAAGAGATGTCCATGTGAATGTATCTAATTAAGATAATACTGGAACAGATACAGGTTCCGGGGAGGCGGGTTGGCGTGTACAACTCTGCAGCTCTACATGCCAAGAACAGATGCATACTGGTAAGTAGCATTTTCCGTTCGAGGCATATGAGCTGCAGATTGTACACTGCATAGACTGTACAGCAGTGTCTCCCTTAGCGGTGGTCACCTGTATCTGTTGCAGTAGTTTGAAACAATGTTTTAAGAACAGCTTGGCCTACAGAAGCTTGTTGCTTCGCCTGCACGTCAACACAATAGTGTTTGGTGAAGGTGTGTGGTGTAGACCATGTTGCTGCTTTACATATGTCATATAAGGGAATGTTCCCTAAGAATGCAATGGAAGTCCCTAGTTGAATGCGCTCTAGGGGAATTGTCAATGTGCGTTTAGCCTTTTGGTAGCATATTTGAATGCATTTTACTATCCACCTCGCGATCCCAGCTTTGGAGATGGGGTTACCTTTATGAGGTGGGGAGAAGGCTACAAACAGTTGTTTTGTTTTGCGAAAGGGTTTAGTCCTGTCAATGTAATAAAGTAGTGCTCTTTTGACGTCTAGTGTATGAAGAGCTCTGTGTGCCACAGAGTTTGGGTTTTGGAAAAACACCGGTAACTCAACTGATTGGTTAAGATGAAAAGCAGAGATGACTTTGGGAAGGAATTTTGGATTTGTTCTGAGAACCACTTTGTTATGATCACCATCTCTTCCACTCCCTTCGCCCAACCCATACAACTATGATCTCCCTCAACTCTTCTTTGAGCTCCTCTCCCTTTCTCCCCGCCTGACCCCCGATACTCCAGCAGGCCGCTCTCCCGGGAGACACAGGCCTACCCTGTGTTCCCCCTGCCTTTATTCCCTTCTCTCCCTCTCTTCCCCCTTCCCAAAATGTCCCTCCCCCTATCTTGTCTGTCCGACCACCGGCCTCCACCCCCCACCCCACCCTGCATCTGCCGGATTCTCCAATGTTTTCGCCTCCCCCTAATCCAACCCACCTCCCCCCTCTTAATCCAACTTTCTTACAACCTGGTCTACCAATCAACTTTCCTTACCTCCCCCCTTCCCTCCCCCTTTCACCTCATCCCTTTCCGCTCTTCCCCGTCCCCTAAATTCTTCTCTTCCACCTCCCATCTATCTTCAACCACACCTTCCTCATCCCTTGCTTCCCAACCATGTCTCCCTCCCCGACAATTCCTTCCTCGTCTCTCCCACTGACCTTGTAGTCCCCTACTCCTCCCTCAGTTTCCATCTAGCCAATTCCCCCACTCCACCTGTTACCTGTCCCCCTACATTCACCTTTCATAGCCTACAGTACCTGTCCAGCACCATCCTCTCTTTTCTCCCCATACCTCTGGCTTTCCTCGGACCCCCCACCATCCACCCGGTACAGCCCCCTCTCCTCTCTTCTCCAAGTACCTTCGGACTTCATCTGACCCCCCGCCCTCCCCTCCCGGTTCAGCCTCGTCTCCCCTCTTCTCCCCTTACCTCCGACCTTCATTTGTCCCCCTCCTACTCCTCAACTTTCTCCTCATACTTA
The DNA here is from genome assembly GCA_963921515.1 of Calotriton arnoldi. NCBI lineage: Eukaryota > Metazoa > Chordata > Amphibia > Caudata > Salamandridae > Calotriton > Calotriton arnoldi. The sequence goes on from CAWUFW010006657.1 coordinate 687,268, forward strand.
TGATCTCTTCTCTTCCCCTCTGTTCAACACCAGTAAAAATATTTCTCTTCCCACCACTGTTTCACCATCCACTTCCATTGTCCACCATCTTTCCTCACCTTCTACCCTTCTCCCCAACTCCCCACCCGTTCTACCACCCCGCCCCGTCCTCCCTCACTCTCTGCACTCCCGCCCGTATCCCGCTCCTCCATACCTCCCCGTCCTCCCTCATCCTCTGCACCGCCACCCTCAACCCGTTCCCCCACCCCTCCCCGTCCTCCCTCACCCTCTGCACTCCCTCCTTTATCCATCGAGCCACCCAACACTCCGTGCTCAGCTCTCCTCTCTCTGGAAAATAAACTTAATTCTCTCATCTACTCCATTTCCCAGCTTGTAGCGTCCATCTCACGCTTAAGCGCCAAGATGTCCCCCGTCCCTAACAACCTCCCAAGGAGTTCCTTGCTCCTGCGCCCCAATAAAGCCAACCACAGTCTGTCCTCTGCAGACATCACCAACTTACTGGCCAGCTACAAGACCACCAACGTCACTCCCCTCCACCTTCCTCTCCTAATAATTCTATGCAGTTTCCTATTCAGACCATCTCCTCTGTCAGACCGTACCAGCCTACCTCTTACCGGGCTCCCTCATTCAAGAATCTTATCCCTATCTCCCTGAGCAACCCTAACACCCCCATCACCAAAACATCTGCGTCAGAGCTGCACTGCTTGCTCCACAACTGCAGATCTGCAATCAAACACAAAGTGGAAATCTCTGATACCATCACCCACCAGAATCTTGACATGTTCTTCCTCACTGAGACCTGGTTTAATGACTCCTCTCATACTTTGTTTGATCTTCTGGTACCCACTGACTATATCCTCAGAAATGACAGGGCAGACAAAATTGGGGGCGGTGTCGCTATCATCGTCAGGAACTCCCTTCAAATGAAAGCCTTCCCTACCACCCTTTTCTGTACATTCGAATGCCTATCCCTAGAACTTCAAATATATCACGGCTCACCCTTTAGATTCCATGCCATCTACCACCCGCCCGGTAACTGCTCTTCCTTTGTGGAGGAACTGACTGACTTCATCAGTGACCAATTTTCTCAAAGTGACAGACAGATCAGTATGGGTTCAGAAGGGGAATTGGAACTGTAGAACAGTGCTTAAATTTGGAATTACTTATGGGAAAATATACTCTTGCCAAGGAGGGGGCTCTTCATCTTTGTTTTATAGATTTAACAAGTGCGTTTGACCTCGTTAATCATACTAAATTGTGGCAAACTCTGAATGAGTTAGGAGCACCCACTGATATTATTATATATTTGTCCCAAATGTATTCATTTTTAACTTCAAGGGTACGTTTTGGAATAAAGGGTGAATGCACTGAGGATTTTAGAGTTACAAGGGGAATACGCCAAGGTTGTGTATTGGCACCACTGCTCTTTTCCCTATATATCAATAATATAGACCCCTATTTACAAAATGAAAATGCAGATACCCCAAAAGTTGGAACACGTAACATTCCAGTTCTACTTTATGCCGATGACGCTGTCCTCCTATCGAGGACAGCGAATGGTTTACAAATTTTAATTGAGAAGTTTGCTGAATTTATGTTAAAAAGGATTTAAAGCTAAACCTCACTAAAACATTTGTAATGACATGTGGGAAATCCAAGCTGAAGCATAAAAACATCATGCTGGAGGTGTAGCTATAGGGAGAGTGTCAACGTTCTCCTATTTAGGTCTTATATTTAGTAGTAAGGACTCATGGAAACCTCATATTGACTCTTGCAATCTGAAATTTCTAAGAATAATTGAAGGAATTTTCAGATTTGCGGCAAAAATAGGAAATAAACCCATAAGGGAAATTCTCACTCTATATAGAACCAAGTGTGTGACGGGTGTATGCCATGGGTCAGCAATATGGGGAAGAGCAAATATTACGTCCTTACAAATACAGGAGAATAAATTTTTAAAAAGAGTACTGGCTGTTCCGAATTCTACAGCCAATTATATAATACATAAAGAACTGTCAGTATCATATATTAATGATTTTATAAATATCGCAGGACTTACCTTCTGGCGTGGGTTATGGGCCAAAAAGGAGACCAAATTTACAACTGACCTGATAAAGGACTGTCTGGCTCTTGACCACTGTAAAAAAATTCCTTGGCTAGAGCATATCTCTAATTTATTTAAATATTGTAAGATGAATTTTAATAAAACGGATCTAGAGTCTATTCTGGATATAAGTAAGAAAGATCTGAAGCTGAGATATACTCTGGCCAGTGAACAAGACAGACAAGATGATATAAGACAGAAGCAAAGTGTTATTACCTATTGCGAAATCCCCTTGGTGGAGGGTATACAAACATATCTAACCCTAGTAAGGAATACCCAACACAGATATTATTTAACAAGGCTTAGATTTGGTACCTTACACCATCTAATTGCATTCTCTGACAAGGGAGGGTGGTCTTATAATTTACCGAATTGTCCGTGTAATGGAAACACACCACAGTCCACGTTGCATTTTTTATTATTTTGTACCTTTTATAGTGATATTAGGAAAGCTGTTTTAAAACCACTGTTTATAACTAACAGGCTCTTTGATTATAAACAGGCCTTTGTATTTTTATGTAGCTTGGATAATATGAAAATCGTTTGTACAGTTATTTGTTATATTGTAAAAGCACTTAAGAAAAGGAGTGAATTAACACATTTAGATGCATTATTATACGAGAAACCTATTGAGAATAATTAGATTTGTTTAATATTGAATTAATTAAAGAAATAGTATGTAGAACAAGCACATTTGATAACATGAGAGATTAATATTAAATGTTATATAGCTGTCTATTTTTAAATAAGTGTATATATTTTAACTCTGTATAAGGAGGAAATTTTAATACTTTCACTGATAAATTAAGTTTGCCCCCTCTAATGAATTAATATGTCATATTTGTCTGCTTTTGTAGTATGCTTTTATGGTTGTACATTTTTACATCGAATAAAGCTGAATTGACTTGACTTGACAGACAGATCTTCCTGGGTCACTTTAATCTCCACTGGGGCTCTTTGGAAGACTCGGCTGCCAACAAGCTTGCCACCTTTCTCTCAGCCAATGATCACTTACAACATTGCTCGGAAACCACACATTCCAAGGGCTCAATTCTGGACCTTCTCATATCCAAAGCAGACCTGCTGACTACTGCTCCCCCCATCCATGTAGACTGGTCTGACCACTTCCTCATTCCCTTCCGTTTTCACCTATCGCACGTGATAACTTTCGGCCAACCTAAAAGAGCTACTACCTGGTTCCGCAACACTAAGAACATTGAGCTTGACACTTTTTGTGATTCTGCTATGCGGGCACTTCCTAGACTAGACCCTAGCGTGGATGTCAACGTTCTCACTTCTCAGTGCCTCTCAGTACTAGCAGTCGAAATTGACAATGTCGCTCCACTCCAAAGCAAAAGGAAAAGACCCACCCCTCAGCACCTTAGTTCAATAAAGCTCTCTACGATGAAAGGAAAAACCTTAGATTCCTGGAGAAACATTGGAGAAAATCTCCTTCCACCTCCAATCTCTCTCTTTTACGCTCACCAAGATCCAAATATCACAACCACATCTTCCTCGAAAAAGCATCACATTTCAGATCCCTCCTTGACTCAGCCAAAAACAGACCCAAAAACCTTTTGACCTCATCAAAAACCCAAACTGTTGGCCCCTAACCATTAAGCCTGAGGATTCCACAAAGAAAGCAGCAGATTTCGCTATATTCTTTGATGAAAAGGTCAAAGCACTGGTGGATCAGGTCGCCCACCCCGCCCCCATTGAGGAGCGGAAATCCTTAGTTACCTGGCAGAACTTTGACGTCATCTCGGAAGATGACCTCCTCAAATGCATCCTCGAAACTAAACCCTCCAACCATTCTTCTGACCCCATCCCTAGCGACATCACCATCGATTTCTACACCTATACTCTCTCTTACTGGACCAGGCTAGTCAATCTCTTCCTCAGTCAAGGCTCCCTCCCGGTTGCCCTCAAATTAGGACAGGTCACCCCTCTTCTAAAAAAAACCTCCGCTGATGTGAACTACCTCAACAACTTCCGCCCTATCACCAACCTCCCTTTTCTTTAGAAAATCACCGAAAAATGTGTTGCGAAACAACTTTCCTCACATATTATGGACAATAACCTCCTCGACGTCTTCCAGTCTGGCTTCATCCAAAATTGCAGCACTGAAACAGCCGTGCTGCAAGTGATTGACGATGCGCTGCATATACTCGACTCTGGGGAATCGTGTCTTCTGATTCTTCTAGACCTCTCTGTAGCCTTTGATACTGTTAATCATAGCACCCTCCTCAACACTCTTCAACAGAGAATGGGATTGGATGGCACAGTGCTCAAATGGTTTGCCTCTTTCCTCTCGGACAGATCCCAAATGATCAAGATAGCGAACAGTCTTTCATCTCCATTGGCCGTAGGTCAAGGCGTCCCTCAAGGTTCTATCCTGGCACCCACTTTGTTTAATCTCTACCTGGAACCTTTAGGGAACCTTCTAAGCAAATCTGGGATCCATTACCATCTTTATGCGGACGACACTCAAATCTACCTTAAGGTGTCTTCCGCACACGATCTCTCCCTACTCAACTCTACTCTCAACTCTATTCACAACTGGATGTTAGCTCACCAACTCATTCTGAATCCCGCCAAAACTGAATTCCTCCTCCTCTCTACCTCTCTCTCACCTCCTCCTGTTCAATCTTGGATGGATCAGCTGAACCTACTCAACAACAAACCCATCAATGTCGTCAGTGCTAAATCCCTAGGTGTCATTCTTGACAAAAGACTCAACCTAATCTCCCACATCAACTCTATTGCTAAAAACGCTCGTTACCAGTTGCGCCTGCTATGGGGGATCCGTCGGTTCTTCCCGGAGAAAGACTTAAAAACCTTGGTACAATCTCTGGTTCTCTCAAGACTGGATTATTGCAATTCTCTTCTGACGGGCCTACCCAAATCCCACATCTCCCCTCTCAAATCCATCCTCCATTCAGCAGCTCGCTTCATTTCAGGGTCCAAATGAAGCGACCACGTCACTCCTATCCTGTCCTCTCTTCGATGGCTTCCGATCGAGGCAAGATCTATTTACAAAACTGCCTGCATCACACACAAAGCCTTACACACGTCCTCCCCTCGTTACCTGGCGAATAAATTGAAATTGTCCGGTGGCTCTCGCCCTTCTCGCAATGCGGAAAAGCTTCTGCTTGAGCCCCCCCCTTCAAAAGGGAAAGATCGATGGCGCAATCCTTCTCAGGCAATGCAGTGAGAATCTGGAGCTCGCTTCCCCCATTGCTCCGTGCCACCGCCTCTACCCGGATCTTCAAAGCTGACCTCAAATCTCTTCTCTTCCAAAGACACTTTCAGAACTAATACTTTCATTCTCAGGCCCCTCAAGGAAGTTCGCTCTTCATTGTAAATTTGTACTTTTTCCTGTACATTCCTCACCCTTGCGTGCTGTGTTGGATTTTATGTGTGTGTTCCCTTCATTTTAAGTCCCCTATTTAATTCACGCCCTCTCTACTCCCTCAAGGAAGTTCTTCCACTATAGGAAATTCTGTACCCCATGCCTATAGAAGTGCCTTCCCTGTGTGTTCTGAGTGACTGCCACTTATTGCAGTATTATACCTCTATTTGTATTTTGTATCTCATGTATCATGCACACCTGTCACTTTTTCCTCTTGGAACGTATACCTCTTTTTGTATCTGGTTTGTTTTGTTATCTGCACAATTGTCACTTTTTCCTCATGCAATGTAACGCTTGCTCTTGTATTATGCTCACTTGTAACCTTCTCCTCATGTAATGTTACTGTTCCTATTGTGAAGCGCACTGACACCTTCGGATAAAGTCCGCACTATATAAAAACACAGAAATAAATAAATAAATGATGTATTTGTAAGAATGGTTCTTGTATGGTTAAAGCCTGGATCTCGCTTACCATTCTGAGAGAGGTAATTGCGACAAGGAAAGCAACTTTCCATTTGAGGAACTGAAGTTCACATTTATGTAGAGGTTCAAATGGGGGACCCATGAGCTTGGTAAGAACAATGTTTAAATTCCACACCGGAGAGGGTGGCAGTGTGGGAGGAATTATTCTTTTAAGTCCCTCCATAAAGGCTTTAATTGCAGGTACTCTAAATAATGACAAATGTTGTCTGTTTTGTAAATAAGCGGCGAGCGCTGCTAGATGTAATCGTATGGATGAATATGCTAGATTACATCTTTGTAAGTGTAGCAAATAGCAAATGATGTCCTGGATGGAAGCATCCAGTGGATCAATTTTATTATTTTTGCAGTAGATGACAAATGTTTTCCATTTTGCTGCGTAGCAAGCTCTGGTGGTAGGGCGTCTGGCTTCTTTAATGATGTTCATACAGTCCGGTGGAAGGTTAAGATAACCGAACTCTAGGACTTCAGGAGCCAGATCGCTAGATTCAGTTGTCCTGGATCGGGGTGTTTTATCTCTCCATGGCTCTGCGTTAGCAATGTTGGGGAGAGGCGTATTTTTTGGTGTGGAACCACTGAGAGTTCCAGTAGTGTTGTGAACCACAGTTGGCGTGCCCATGTGGGAGCCACCAGGATCATCTTGAGAGTCTGTTGTCGGAGCTTGCGTACTACTAGGGGAATCAGTGGGAGTGGCGGAAAAGCGTACGCAAATTTGCCTGACCAGTTCATCCATATCGCATTGCCTTTGGACAATGGGTGTGGGAACCTGGCAGCAAAGGTTGGGCATTTTGCGTTTGTGTGTGTGGCGAACAGATCTATGTCTGGTTGACCCCACATCTGGAAAAAAGGTTGGAGAACTTGGGGATGAAGTTCCCATTCGTGTATCTGCTATGTCTGTCGACTTAGTAGATCCGCAATCTGATTGTGAATTCCTGGAAGATGTTCTGCCAGCAGGTATATATTTTGTGAAATGGCCCATCTCCAAATGTTTTGTGTGAGCTGGGACAGCTGCAGAGAATGTGTGCCTCCTTGTTTCTGTATGTAGGACATGGCTATCATGTTGTCCGTGCGGACTAGGACAGTCTTGTGTTGTAGATGTACTTGGAATGATTTTAATGCTAGAAATATTGCCAGTAATTCTAGGTGGTTGATATGGAGCACTTTCTGTTGAGTGGTCCATTTGCCTTGAATTGTATGGTTTAGGAGATGGGCTCCCCAACCGGTGAGTGATGCGTCTGCTGTCAGTACTATCTGTGGAACCGGCTCGAGGAACGGCCGCCCTTTGGACAGGTTTCGTGTGTTCCACCACTGCAGAGAGCGATGTGTGCGGCTGTCCACCAACACCAGATCTGTAAGTTGTCCTTGAGCCTGGTTCCACTGACGTGCTAGGCATTCCTGTAAGGGGCGCATCTGAAGCCTTGCATGAGGTACGATAAAGATGCAAGAGGCCATCATTCCTATGAGTTGCATGAATACCCTTGCTGGGAGGGAGTGCTGCGGTTGAAATTTGCTGCTTAGGGCTTGCATACTGGCTATCCTGGCTGGACTGGGATATGCCAGAGCTTTGGAAGTGTCTACTGTGGCCCCTAGATACTGATGTATGTGGGAGGGCTGGAGATTTGACTTGGGGTAATTTACTGTGAATCCTAAGTTGTGTAGCAGCTGGATAGTTTGATGAGTGTGATGAACACACTGGTTGAATGACTTGGCTTTTATCAGCCAGTCGTGGAGATATGGAAAGACATGGATTTGTTGTCTTCTCAAGTGTGCTGCTACTACCGCAAGGCACTTTGTGAACACTCTGGGTGCGGTGGTCACCCCGAATGGTAGTACTTTGAACTGATAGTGTTGTCCGTCCACTATGAACCTTAGATACTTCCTGTGAGCAGCGTGTATGGGAATGTGGAAGTAGGCGTCTTTGAGATCTAGTGTGGTAAGGAAGTCGCCTTGTAGCAGTGGAAGAACCTGTTGCAGAGTGATCATATGGAAATGATCGGACTGTATATAGAGATTGAGGGGTCTGAGGTCGAGTATTGGCCTTAGGGTCCCGTCCTTTTTGGAGATTAGGAAATACAGTGAGTAAACGCCTGTTCCTTGATGCTGTAAGGGAACTGGTTCTATTGCATGCTTTTGAAGCAGTGAGAGAACTTCTTGTTTTAAGAGCGTAATGTGTTCTGTGGACATTGGACGCTGTTTGGGTGGAATGTTGGGTGGGTTTGCTGTGAGTTCCAGGCAGTAACCATACTGGATAATTTGTCTTACCCACTTGTCTGTTGTGATGGAATCCCAGACAGGTAGGAACTGTGAGAGTATCCCCCAGACCGGAGTGGAATGGTCTGGAGGGAGCGGAGGGTAGTCACTGTTTAGTAGCGGGGGAGGCACGAGTGTTGTTACTACCTCGGCCTCTCCCCTTGTTGTTATTTCCCCTGTATCCGCCTCTAAAATATCCTCTATTGGGGGATGTGTGAGTGGTGTTTTTATATGAAGAGGAGGCGGTGTCTGTTCCAATGTTTTTGGATGCTCCCCTATAGAAGGAGCGACGAAAGGAACCGCGTGTGGATGGAGACTGTAATGCTCCCATGGATTTAGCAGTCTCCGTGTCCTTTTTCATCTTCTCTAGAATGGTGTAAACAGCCGGTCCAAAAAGGTGTTCCTGATTGAACGGTTGGTTAAGGATAGCTGTTTGAACCTCCTGTTGAAAACCTGAAATGCGTAACCAGGCATGTCGTCTGAGTAGCACACTAGTGTTAACAGTTCTAGAGGCTGTGTCAGCTGCATCCAGGGCACACTTAATTGATGTGTTGGTTATTAGTTTGCCCTCCTGAATTAAATCATTTGCCTGGGTTTTGTATTGATCAGGCAAATGTTGTAATAGGGTGTCTAGTCGGTCATAGTGAGCCCTACCATACCTAGCAAGTAATGCTTGGATGTTGGCTATGCACCAGTGATTAGCTGCTTGAGCAGCTACTCTCTTGCCAGAGGCATCTAGCAACTTAGATTCCTTATCCGGAGGTGGTGCGTCACTGGAGGTTTGAGAGTTGGTGCGTTTCCTAGCGTTAGATACCACTAGTGAGTCTAAGGGTAGCTGCCCCTTGATGTAGGTGGGATCGTCAGGGGCGGGTTTATACTTTTTGTCAGTCCTGGAATTCTAGCCCTCACTGGGTCTTTGAATATGTCTGGGGCATGTTTATTGACCCCTTTTAACATAGGCAGGGTTTGGACAGTCTTCTGGGACTGTTCAGAGGTGTCTAGAAGGAAGTCCTCGTCTGCAGGGTCTGAATGTATGTGGACACCATGGTGGACAGCAGCTCTATTTACGAGTTGTCCAAAACCATATTGTCATCTGGGGAGATGGTTTTGTTGGATATGGCTGGGGAGCAGGGAGGTCTGGGGGCCCTATTGGGTCATCATAATCGTCCCAATCGTCCTGTGGTACGTCTGTATCATTGTCAGGATCAGTGAAAGTGTCATTGGTGCCTCCCCCACCCCCTAAATCATCATCAACATCATCCTGTGGTGGTGGTGGATGTGGTGGAAGTCTTGGAGGCGGTGGAAGAGAGACAGGCTTAGGAGGAAGAACTGGCTCAGGAGGAAGGACAGGCTTAGGAGGAAGAACAGGCTGACAAGGAGAAACAGGAGAAGAGGGTCTTATAGGTGAAGTGGCACAGTCTTTTTTCTTTACAGGCACTTGAGGAGTGTCTGATGTGTCCAGCTTCCTCTTCTTGTGTGGAACAGTAGCCACATGTCCTGTTTTAGGGTCTATATGCAGCTTTTTCTGCTTGGGATCGACGGGATCTGGTCGGAAAAGTTCTTCCCGTTCGGGAACCGCTTTCGGCGCCGACTTCTTCGGGTCCAAGCGAGGTTTGGACTTCTGCTCCGAGGCCTTAGGAGTTGCTTTAGGGTCCTTTGGCTTAGCTATAGAGCTGGAAATATCTTTCGGTTCCGAAGGTTTTGGCTTCGGAGTCGATGGTTTTTCTTTCGGCGTCGAGGTGGTCGGTGCTGACTTCTTTTCGGGAGTAGGTTGGTCTCCCGTCTTCGGTGCCGAAGGCGCCTGCGGGACACTGATATACGGTTTGCTCGGTTCCGAGCTACCAGAAGGCTTGTCCTTTATCTTCGGAGCCGAGCCCGAGGGCGGGGCTTCTGAAGCTTGTTTTTGGTCACGACTGGGGCCAGCAGGCGAAGTCTTGACCAGGGCCTTGGTTTTTTCGGGTGGAGTTGGGGTAGGGGCAGTTGTACTCACTCGTTGACCAGGAGTGATGTGGTCGTCTGAGTCTGAGTCGTCTGCTTCGGACACGATTTGCAGGTCTTCAGAATCGTCCTCCGGAACATCGGGGCCTTCATCGAAGATGTCCACTGGTGCCGGAGCTATTCTCTGCGCCATGATGTGTCGTCGGGCCCGGCGATCACGGATGATTTTCATAGATCGAAAAGAGACGCAGGCCTGGCAATTGTTCTCGTCGTGTTCGGGCGAGAGACACAGGTTACAGACCTTGTGATGGTCACTGTGTGGGAATTTCGCTCCACACTGGGGGCATTTTTTAAATGGAGTCCTTTCCATGAGCTGTAGGCCCGAACGGCGTCGATAGGCCCAACGGCCCGCGTCGACGACTGGAATCGAGTACGGGAGATGCATGTCAAAGATCACGCGATCGAAAACAATACCATCGAGTTATAGATAGTTTGCGCGTCGAAAGGGTTTGGAAAATAAAGTACCGAACCGGAGCGCAAAAGTTACATCTGAACCCGATGGCGGAAAAAACAATCTGAGGATGGAGTCGATGCCCATGCGCACTATCGTCCAAGGAAGGAGTCACCTATCTCGTGACTACAAAAGACTCTTCCAAGACAACAACAAAGTGCAAGCATCCGAGCCCAACACCAGATGGCGATCTATGCACAGTGTACAATCTGCAGCTCATATGCCTCTAACAATACATTTAATTACAATGGCATCCTTCTGACATTGGTAGATACGGCGACTTCCACTAGAGCAACTATGAACTTATGCAACAATACAGAACGGTCACAGGGTTTCTAATCAATATATCTAAAGCTCAAATAATGGGGATAAAAGTGACCAATAATAGTAAATAAATCCAGAAGGTACAGTTCTTATATAGGAAAAGGGAGGAAAACTAGGTTGAAAGTGAATAATCCAAGGTAATCCTTATGAGTAATATTTAGTGTCCTCACACATCCAAATGGATGTCACGGTTTCTCAATGCGCTTGCTCCTTGTCAGGCTGGTGCTGCAGTGCCCTATGGGCCCCACGAGAGGACTCTTGTAGGAGATCTTTTTAGTATTCCGACATAATGGTGAAGGTGTGTGTGAGTGCAACTAGAGTGCCAAATGAATTAAAACAGTCTAAGGGATACATAATTAGTTTTAATATGGCGGTTCCATTGGCAGAGATAAAAACAATAAAATGGGAGCTATCATTTGGGCTTCTTGAACCAAGATAGTGTTAATGTATATGTGAGGATGACATATCTCACGCCTGTTGGTCCAGCCAGATCCGTGGCGTTTCTTCCGGACCAGAAAGATCCCTACCTACACCTAGAGTACTCCTCTAATAGGTAAATACCTCAATATTGAATTGTCCAACCATGTTGAATCAATCTGTAAAGCCCATTAGGTCAGAAGCAGAGGATTGCATGCTCTTCACTGAAATTACAAATGATTTAGCCATCTCATCAGCCATATTAGTTTCTTGGATGGTTTGGTTGAACACACTAAAAATGTACATCCTCACACGTTTGTTATACCTTTTTCAGGCAATAATGGCACTGATTCCCAAACAAGACCTACAAGTTATAGACAGCCTGTGATAAATGTATCTGGCAGATAAACAAACTGAGTGGCCAGGAAGGTACTACAGCACTACAGAGCACACTCTACTAGCAACTAGTTCTAGCGGATATACATTCTTACTATGCAGTAGTTCAGTTCCTGGAATACAAGACCCAAAGTAGCATATGTCTCAGACGTCACAATGCCCCTAATAATGTTTTGGGCCGAGTGGACAAGACACCCTCCCGTAACAACATCCCCTTCCTTTTGAAGAACCTTGATGTCACACCAGCCCTAACACAACGCAATAAAAGCATGACCTAGAGGTGTTTGCACCATGCTGAGGCATCTCTTTCAAGGCCAGATGATCAAATTATTCAAATTATTCACCCAGTGCAAAACTGAGTTCAAAGTGACAGAAAATGACTGTCATAGATATTGCCAGATGCACCATTGGTGCTTGCACCCAACAAACAGGGAAGCTGGCATGAGGGATGTAATAGCTTTTGAAAAACTGTTCCCCAACTACAATACCACTAGAGTTCTCACCTCAGCAATTTACACTACATTAAGAACCCTACTAGAGGGACAAAATTGGCCCCAGTTGTGTAAATGGGAGAAAGAACTGGGAGTTGAGGGGTGCGGTTTCATCGAAGGAGTGGTTGAGGTTATGGAGGGATGTACCATAAAGTGTTAGAAATACTCAAAGGAGGGAAACCTGGTATAAAATTGTATATGATTAGTATAGAACTCCGAACAAACTGAAGCAAATGTTTTCCAATACTGATGGCAAATGTGTGGAGTAACATCAAACAGACAATGGGTCTTCCACTCCCACACGACCGGCTGTGTGATCCCGAGTGTGCTCCCACATGGATGGGAAGGTTAGTGAAGGGGACAGTGATATCTCAACAGCCAAGCAAGAGGTGGCAGCACACTGTAAAAAAGAAAACCCACATAGCATCATGGGCACTAAGATTGGGGCTGCTGCTGGCCATGAAGATATTAACGTATGACCTGAAAGATGCAAGATGTATATTTGAGACAGCATGGCTTTTTAGACTATTTGTATGGGGGAATCTCCTGCTGCGGTGCCCCATCACACTGAGAGCGCTGCATCTGCACTGGTCAACAGCAGACAGAGGAGTAGTGCAGGAGTGATTTTAGCAGCCTACATGGGATGGGATGTAAGTCTCTGAAACAAGTGGGAATTTAAAAGGTTAATTGATTGCGAGCCACTTTTATAGGATCGCGACAACGGACATACTGCCCAGGGGCCTGTCGGATCATTCCCCAGTGGTGCTGGAACTGCGGCTGGGCGTAGATCGCCCCCTTCCGATGGCGCCTGTCGATGTGGCACCTTTATGACCCACAATATAATACATATATGCAGTAGGCCTCCCGCAGCAGAATATATCAATGGGGGACAAGTCGAGCTCTCTCCTACATCGTCTATGTCAACATGCACTTCACCCACCAACCACGCCTGCCGTTCTGGGTGCGGATGGCCAAACAATCACCGACCCATTTCAAATTGCATCCAGCTTTGCAGCCTATTACGCTGATTTATACACTCCCAGAGATGCCCTGCCAGAATCCATGATACAACGCTTCTCGACTACCTACCCCCAAAGACTGTCGGATTTGGCACGCGCAGAACTAGATGCCCCCTGACGGTTGAGGAACTGGGTGCAGCCCTTATGGATTTGCGCACAGGTAAAGCATTGGGCCCTAACGGCTTCCCGTGCAAATTCTATAAGAGTTTTCAGTCCCAGTTCGTTACCCACTATCTTGTTGCAGTAAATGCGGCCCTCAAAGAGGGAAGACTCCCACCGGACTGGCGACACGCCGAAATTGCGGTGTTTCTTATGCCTGGCCGGCCCCCGGATCAACACACATTATATCGTCCTATATTGCTGCTGAATGTCGAGGCCAAACTATTGGCCAAAGCCCGGGCAAATCGTATCCTTCCCCATATTGTAGATCTGGTCCATCCAGACCAGGCATGATTTATGCCTCATCGTGCCACTCGCCATAACATTCGGCGTGCTCACAATGCAGCGGCAGCGATTGAACATTTAGAAGGTCCGGCAGCCCCTTTACTGGCCGATATAAACAGGGCATTCGATTCACTGAAATTAAATGAAAAGACCATTTATTAAGCGCGATAGCTACCCTAAGGCGTCCTAGCGCTACGGACAACGCGTGCAGGCGAACAGTTAGAGACCATTCAGATTTATTGAAAAGCAGAGTTTTTAAGAGCTTACGGAATGGGAGCAAATTGGGCTCTGTCCGCAGATGGAGGGCTGGACATACTTATTTGCCCACCTACATCGATTGAATATAGGGCTGCGATTTATTTCCTGTATTCGTTTATTGTATACCGACCTCATGGCCTCGGTTAGGGTGGCGGGTGCGTTCTCTGACCCCTTCTCTATAGGGCGCGGTACCCGCCAGGGATGCCCCCTGTCCCCGTACCTATTTGCATTGGCCATGGAAATCATTGGCCTCGTGGTCCGAATTGACACACAGGTCAAGGGGTTTGAGTGGCCAGGAGGGATATCCGAACGGATCACCCTGTATGCGGACGATGTTCTCTTTTTTCTTTTGGAGCCACATCGGACAGGACCACGGCTGCTCCGTATAATGCAAGTGTTCGGTGAGACTTCAGGACTATTTATGAATACCCACTAGTCTATACTGTGGCCTCCGCGGGGGAATCAGAGATGGGTGCCTGGGCTGGGGCGGTAACGCTAGCCACGACTGGGTTTAAGTATCTTGGGGTCCATCAGTCGTCATGTCACGTCACGTCAAGTCGTGGGCGCGCATGCCTCTGTCTATTCTTGGGAGATCGGCAATTTTTAAGATGGTGTCACTCCCCGCCTCCTTTACCAGCTGCGAAATCATCCCTTTCGGATTCCACCCACCTGGTTCCGTCAGATTAGCTCAGGGCTGAGTCGCTTCCTTTGGGCTGACTGAGCCGCTAGAGTTGCGTTGAAAACGTGCTTTCAATCCACGTACTGTGGGGGATAGCACCCCGACATCCAATCATATTATGCAGCATCTCATCTCTTGGTTTTGAACAATGATAGAACGGGAATAGAAGCGTCCCGGTGTATCGAGTGGAACAACACACTACCTCACTTACTCCTACATAAACCAAGGGAGCTTCGACGTCTCCTGTCTGCCATATGTTTTTTTTCGGGGTATGGAAAGACCCATTGTACAGAATAGGGTGGTGGGGACGTTGGAGAGGAGAGACGCCCCTGTGGCAAAGTGGTCTTCTGCCCCAGATGTCCACCCTGTCGGGGTTTCGAGACTGGGATGCCATTGGCTTTTCTACTCTGGGAATCGTTATGCGTGGTACCTCCCTAAAGTCCTTCCAGGAGCTCAGGAAGGAATTAGATATGCCACATTTACAATTCTATAAGTACCTGCCATTTCGACACACTTTATCCCCTTATATTGTACACTTAGAATCTCTACCGGAGTTTAATCCAATAGAAGCTAAAGTATTCATGGGCGACTTAGGAGACCACAAGCTTACTAAGATATATCAATCCTTGGTGACAAATCTCTCCAGCACACGTGAGAAATTGCAGGAAGATCTTGGCCCCCTTGATAATGACGATTGGACAGAGGCGCTAGAATCGCCACAGGGTGCTGCAATAGCTTCTCGCTTAAGGCTTATCCAGTTTAAGTATTTTCATGGCGCTTATTTTACCAGACATGGGCTGTGGAGGGTGGGACTGATACCCTCCCCTACGTGTCTGCGGTGTGGTGGCGCAGAGGGCACATTTGTACACACAATTTGGGAACACACTGCACTCAACAGATTTTGGAGGGGTCACAACTTGTCTGTCTGAAGTGTTGGGGTGGGATATACCCCTATCCCCAAAGCTCTCCCTACTGCATGTCACAGAAGAAATTGGTGGTAATCGGTATAAAAGGCATTTGTTGTTCGTGGGCCTCACCTTGGCAAAAAGAGACATAGCTAAGGCATGGAAGACCCAGGCTCCACCCAAGCTGGGAGCCTGGAAGGCGGGTCTTGATTGGTGCATGGGTCAGGAGCAACCTATATTCAAGGCACGGGGGATGCCCACAGAAGCACCCCAAAATATGGAAACGATGGGCAGACTTTAGAGGTCTTGTCTTGGAACCCCCCCCGCGAACTACAGATGCGGAGGCTTTGTGACAAAGGAATCTGGGCGAGGATAATGATACATGGATCATTATAAAGTACATAGCACAAATGGTTGCAATGTTGCGTGCTGGCGTTTACAGGCTCAATATGTTTATATTATTTCATTATAATTGTCGCTCTCTTGTAATAGAAGTCATCAGATTTGATGCTACAGTACTGACTTTTATTGCAATTATCCTGTAAGAAATGTGATTACTCTGTCTGCTGACTCCAAAAAAATGTGTTTTGAAAAAAAAGAAAAAAGGTTAATCGATGCTCTCACTGGCGAATGTATAATTCTGGATTATTAAGGGAGGGCAGGGGGAAGGGTGGGGATATAGTAGACAAGTTGATGTATGATATATGATTCTCAATATGTCAGATATATCTTTGTTGTTAAATAAAAAATATTTTGGAAAAAAAGCTGGAGTAAGACTTAAGTGACTGAGTGTCATATGTATCAAAAAAGAGTTTTGCGATTCTCAAATTGCGATTTTTAGCGAATCGCAATTAGAGAATCGCAAAATGCAATGTATGTAGGATTTGCTAAAAATTTTGCGAATCCAACATATTCCTTATTTGCGAATCGCAAATTGAGATTCGCAAATAAGGAATACCTTCCCATTCATTCCTATGGGCTAGGAGGCCCATAGGAATGAATGGGAAGACATTCTCAGTTTGCGATTACCAATTAGAGAATCGCAAATTGAGAATGCAATTTCAAGGTTGCAAGGGTGCCAAAAGGACACCCTGTTGCACCCTGAAATATGCATGTGTGCACATTTGCGCACATACATGCCCTAAGGGCATGTATGTGCGACATATGGCACTTTTAAAAAATCAAAAAGTGCTTTTTAAAGAAAATCGCAAATTACCACCAACTTGAAGTTGGTGGTAATTTGCAAATCCTAAGGCCAAATAGCAAATTTCTGGTGCTTCCAGAATTGCATTTAAGGAATCGCAATTTGCAATTCCTTAATTGCATTCGCAAAATAGAGAATCGCAAATTTTGCGATTCTCTATTTTGCGATGGCCTTTTGGGATGATACATCCCAAAGGCTTTTCCCATTCGCAAACGGGCAGATTCTGAGAATCTGCCCGTTTGCAAACGGGAAAAAGGCTTGATACAGATGGCCCTGAGTGTCATCATAGCTAGAAAAGAGTGATAAAAGATCGGAAACGTTCCCTGAGAGCTTGGAATCAGCTCCTCCAAGCTGGTACTCCTCCCATAGCTCCTCATTTTGTGAAATTGTAAACTGCCCTATTTTTGCGCAGGAAGAGGGAGCAGGGTTGTCTTCCCATATTTCACTGACTAGTTGGGTAAAACCCTTAGGGTATAATTCCCACTGACGTATCTCTTAGTAGAGAACCATATTCTGCCTTGGGGACGGAGTCAATTACTCCGTCCCCACGGTGGATAGGCCACGCACCTAATTTTTAAATGACTGTCAAGCATTGGTAGAAACTGTCGTCATTGCGGTTCTTGTTAATGCATTTTACTGTTTGCTACAGGGCTGCGTCAGAAGAATGCAGCCCGGAAGCAAACAGTATTCGTTTTTCTTTTCAAGAAGAAAATCCCGAAACAGGATTTTCTTTTTGAAAAAAGTAATGCTCCCCTCACCATGGGAGGTTTCTCCCATGGCAGAGGGAGCTTTATAATGGTTTTACTGTTCCTTTCTGGCGGTAAGAAACAGTGAAAAATGAGTACATGTCCACACATCTAAATCGGGCGGGCGTTCATATGCCATTTCTCCGGTGGCCTTTACTCCCCTAGGTTGTCGGAGAAGTTTGGCCATGGCGGAGACAGAGTAGTCTTCGTCATGGCCAAACTTAAGGTCCGCTCGCAATTAAATTTGGTGGGTGGACAACTGTATTGGCAGGGAGGGAACACCGTCACCATTGCGACAGAGTATCCTCTCCACCATTATATATAAATCAGGACCTTAGTCTTCTTGGCCCCATTCTACAATTATACCCTTGATCAAGAAAGGGGGCACGTCCATTATAGGCCCCTTTCGTTTCCTAATGCGGTTGTGAAAGTACTTAGGCGGGTGGTCTTAAATAAGCTATATTTATATATGGAAGAAAATCATAATAATTTCTGAAATTCAATACGCTTTTAGGTCTGTTTTAAGCACACTTGACTATGTTTAAACTGAGATCTTGTTAATAAATAAACAGTGGCTTAGTAGGGATCATAACACATGACCTTTATTACTTCTGCATTTGATAGGGTCAGCTGAGATAAATTATAGAATATCATGTTAACAGCGGTAGACTCTGATATTGTTTACCTCCTTTTAGATCTCTTTTAGATCTCTATAGTAATATGTCTGTCTCAGTAAGATATGGCTTTGATGGCTGCTGTATGCAGGATTTGAAATTAACGGGGGTTAAACAAGGGTGCATTTTAGCTCCCCATCTCTTCACACTATACATTAACCATATGGAGACAACTTTAGCGGCAGAGGAACAGGATTTGCATTGTGTTGGCTACTGACCATTTCCGGCATTTCATTATGTGATGATGTGGTCTTACTTGCTAGAACCCCTCTGGGTTTACCACATCTACTTGATTCCTTTATAACATGTAAAAACCTCTGGACCTGAGACCCAACTTTGATAAATCTCACATTATTTTAGTTGGTCCGAGATCACTAAAACAAGATTGTACAAAGTACAAGGATGTAATATTAGCAGGGTAGGCTCGCTTTCCTATTTGGCTGTGACGTTTGGTTGCGCAAGTTCATGGTCCCCGTTAATAACCTTCAAAGGACAACTTCTGGTGATGTCTCTCTCCTCTGTTTTTGATTTTAACTCCAGATTGGGCAATAAGCCGATAAAAGCCATATAAAAGATCTACCTGGCTAAAGGCGTGTTGGCCGTATCCATCCTGTGGAAGTGGCATCTGGGGTTATGTGGTTTCTTCTAACACATAAATGGTGGAAAATCAATTTTTGGGGCAACTATTTTTCTTACCTCAGAGCACGTTGTCTTATATATGAAATGAAGAATTAGATCTCTCGTAGAGGATTTTCATGTATATTCATAAGCGTTGAATAGTCCCGCCCATCTGCGGGGACCCTGGAGCACTTTATCCAATTCTTAAGTTCTGAAGTCCGCCTTTCTTCTGGAAGGCCTTGAAAAATCACTTAAAGTCATAATACAGCCTAAGGGCTGGCTACAGTGGTCAGAGTTCTTCATCTTGGAGTGGCAAAAGAGGAGACTGTAATCACATATGCTTTTAGTACATGAATAATTTTGTAATGGCACACAAAAAGAACCTTCACAAACCCTTTTGCTATGAGAAAACAGAGATGAAGAAGTGCAGGGCAATGTAGCCAATAGGCTGCCATTATAAGTGAAGAAAAAGCAGGCTGGGCTTTTAAGAGCAGAGAGACCACTAATATCCCATCATGCTCAGCCAGAGGCAGTTACCTCAGTTCTTTTTCCGGCTCCTGCTGACAGGACCCTTGGAGCATTGAACTCAACCTTTTTCTGCAATTTAGATCTTCAAAGTTCACTGTTTTTTGCTTCACTTGACGTCTTTTGTCTTTCTCTGTGGAGCAAAGTATTTTTCTGACAGGAAAGAGGCTTTTTCCTATTTAAAATGCCATCTCTTTTTGACAAACGTCCTCGATGTGGTAGAAAAAAGCCAAAATAGACCCACTCAAGGTCTGTATTATTTGTCTACCATCTTCTCACCTTCCTGCCTCCTGTGACGTCTGCAAGACTTTCTCCAGACGTACCCTGCATGACAGGGAGAAGATTCCCCTGCAGGGAAGAGAAGAGAGAAGAAAACAGCAAGTAGCCAGTGGGACCTCTGAGCAAGGGGGGGTAACTCCTCCACCAGAGCTCTTCCCTCAATCTCCAGTGGACTTGGGAGGTCTGAGAGGCGTTTTCAAGCAGAAAACGCTATCGGTCCCAGTCGACGTCGAGAGGAGGTACGGTGCCGACATGTTGCTACTACTTGAACGACATAAAGAACCACTTTGCACCGACAGCCGGCATCAAGACGGGTGTCGTCATCGAGGATACCGACTCACCATTACCGAGAGGTCAACGTCAACTGGGACAGCCAAACGTCGACGACGAACGTGGTCGACATCGAGAAGCCGGTCTTCATCGAGTGGTCTACGTCTACAGGGGTCGACGTCGAGGAGCAGATCGTCATCGAAAACCAGTTGACGACGGAGGTAGACGTCGAGGAGACGAAAACCTTCCAAAGCAAGGAGAATCTACTCCTCATCTGATTCTCATTCCAGATCTCCATCTCTGGTTGAGATACCTTCTTCTCCCGTCCCGGTATCTCCACAACCGGACACATTGGCTTCAAAAGCGCCACTACCCCCAGCGCTACCTGCTCTGCCTCCTACGTCGGCACCTAAACTTCCAGTACTACCATCTCTACCAGCACCTGTCCTTCCTCCTCCTGTGGGTCCTGAGGTCACCATCACGCCGGCTCCTATAAGATCACTTTCAAGGACACGCCATCGCTCTCGCAATGGACACTCACGCTCCTCCACAAGATCACACCATTCACGGTCGTATCACAGATCTCATCGCAGGTCAAGATCACGTTCACAATGCCATGGCCATGGGGATACATCCTTTGGAAACTCAAAATCTTTGTATATCCCTATCTGGATGATTGGCTGATCAAGATCGCATCTTCACAGAAGCCCAAGATCATTTCCTATGGACGTGCGATTTGCTTCATCGCTTGGGGCTGCACATCATTGTTCAAAAGTCCACGTCAACACCGTTTCAGGTACTACATTAGGAGCTACCATCAACACTTTGCAGGAAAAGATTTTTCCTTTGGAGGAACAACGGTTATCCATTCTCCTGAAATGTCTCAATCTTCAGCGGATGGCCCGTCCATCAGTCCGCATAGTCTCCTCGCTCCTCGGCTCGATGGCCTCCTGCATATTTGTGACTCCCAATGCTCGCCTCCATATGCGCCCTCTCCAGGAGTGCTTGGAGGACCAGTGGAGCCAGTTCATAGGGAACTGGGAGGACAAGATCACCAACTCCACTCATGCTGTAGGATCTCTCAGATACAAGGGCAATAGTCCTTGAGAGAACAGACATATCATATCAACCTTCTGGAACTCCGTGCAGTTCACCTGGCACTCAAGGCCTTTCATCCTTCATTCACGACCAACACCCTGCTTGTTCAGACGAACAAAACAACCACCGTGTACTACCTGAACAAGCAGGGGGGAACACGGTCCAGAGCCCGGTCACAAGAAGCTCAATCGGTCTGGCACTGGCTCCTTGCCAGGAACCTGATGTTGGTAGCCGCGTACCTGCGAGGTGCGCAGAACATCTACGCAGACGCGCTCAGCATGGTTCTCGGCAAAACCACAAGTGGGTGCTGAACGAAGAAGTTGTTCAAAATATCTTCAGCTTGTGGGGCACACCTTCAACATACCTGTTTGCCACAGAGGAAAATAAAAATGCTGCGACTTTGCCGCCAGATTTTACTATCCAAGGTCACTAGGGAATGCCCTATGGATCGACTGGTCCAAAAAATGTCTTTACACTTTTCCTCCAATCCGCTTATACCAGCAGACCTGCACAAACTGGCGACCACGACAGCCAAGATGACCCTCATCACCCCAGAATGGCCGAGACAACTGTGGTTCCCAGACCTCCTTCACCGGTCTATCCATCCACATCTCAGGCTGCCTTGCAGGCCGGACCTTCTCACAAAGTTCAGAGGTCAACTGCTACACCCCAGCCTTTCCTCCTTGAGTTTTGCAGTATGGCTCCTGAGCTAGTGCAGTATGGTCGTCTAAACCTGCCTCAGGACTGTATGGACATCCTAAAGGAAGCAAAGCAACCATCTACACGATCAGCTTATGCCTTTAAATGGAGACGATTTTGCATTTGGTGCTCCTCCAGACAGATCGATCCCACCTCTTGCCAGGAGGAGGTAATTCTCCCGTATTTATTACACCTTGCTAAATCTGGCCTTCAGTACTCTTCAATCAGAGACCACCTTTTGGGCATTTCCAGTATGTTCCAATATTAATATAACAATAAACCAGCCCTGACAGTTAGACACTATGTAACTGTTAAACCTAAGTGGCGATCGACAATCAATTAAGAGGGAAAGCACTGGGGCTGGGATGGGGATAAAACATAGCCATGGAACAGGAGAATTCATATTACAGTTGTGACTAATACCACCACCCACTCCAAATTTTCATATGCTTTTTCATAGCACCAAGGGCCCTGAACACCAGTTTCTCCCCTTTGCACGAAACTCCATTCCATTTTTCCATTCGGCCAGTGTGGTGAGCTTTGGCATCTCTTCAGTGACAAGCAATGTCCCTGTGGGCCACAAGGAAACTGTTTGCCACAAAGTGCAAAGGTGTCTCCCCTACCCCCCTATTCATCCATCAGGCCCAGTACTGCTAACCTAGGCTCAAGCTTTTTTGTCTATCACCTTGATAAGGACTGAGATTATTTTATACCAGTGCACCATCACCATGGGACATGTCAATGTCATGTGACAAAAGGTGCCCTCAGGAGAATAGCATTTGATGCAACTGGGATGTTGAGCCCTCCCCATATGCCAGAGTCTCATTGGGTGTAATAATACCATCTGTGAAGGTATTTGAACTGAATAAGGTGAAAGTGGCAAAAGATGGCCAGAAAAAACAGGGTCATCATAATTTCAGACCATTCTTCATCATCAGATTCACCCAGGTCAACCTACCATTTCCGTCTGAGCATTAGCAAGGGGTCTGGGACGTCGAGCACAAGCGCTTGGTATGATCTGGAAATTCAATTTTTCCCCTGTTACTTCAAAATAAATGTAACCTCCAATGTGTTGTACTGTTGGATACTTCAAGATAGGGCATGCCATAACTGGAGGTAATGAAAAAGTTGTGATGTGTCTAGGGAAAATACCTGCTTAAAGTCTTGGAATGATTTAATATAGTTGTGTGACCAAACGTCACCCCGTGTAGTTATACCAATAAGATCCCATTGTGTGGACCCAGGAGCTTGACAACATGAGGAAGCCAGGTGCCTTTCACAGAGGAGTAGCTTCGGTGGTAAATTGTAGAGCCTTGTGCCAACACAGAAAAGTCAACCTAGAGACCAAGGGGAGGGCATGTGTAATGGAGCTCCCATATAGAATGTTCATTAGTCCGTGGTTCTCAATACTAGACAATTCAAGTGGTACTAGTGGGCCATGGTTGTCACCAAACAGCCATTTGTTAATGGGGTTCGTTTGTGAGGCCCAATAATATAGGTCTGCCCAGCCTATACCTGATTTGCATGTGGATCATCTGCACTTTGCAAAGGAAACAAGGGCAGTAGAGCCCACCCATAGAAAGTTCAAAATCGTGGACTGAAAATCTGAGAAGAAATTAGGAGGGAGCAAATATTATTTTTAATTGTAAATTCTGTTTATTGAATAAAGAACATACAACACAAGCCAAACAAATTGAAGATTCATGTCCCTGTAGAAAGAGCATCAAATAAGCCCACATTCCATGGTACATAATGCAACAGCGTAATGAGAACATACATGTCAGGATCTATCCCATGTAAAATGCAATCAGGCCCTACATAGCAAACTGTAGCTCAATATAGGGGAACAACACTCATCCGAGCCCCGACTCCATTTATCTTAACAAGAAACCCATTGTAGGGAAAGCGGAGAGAAACAAACCTAGAGGCGGGAGGAAAAAAAGTAAATAAAACAAGGTCCCTAGTAACCCAAGTATTGAACATGAGCCTATCATTGGTGCTGCAAAGGAAGCATTGGAGACGCTCTATAAATGCCGTCATAAAATACAAAGTCTTTCCCTGCTCTATGGGGGCCCTCTAATCAGGAAAACAACAGGGAACCGTCATCAATTAAATGTAAAGAATAACATTAAAGAAAGACCAAATATGAAAACCTCACGCAAAAAAAAAAAAAGAAAGAAAACCAAAAGGATGCGCTGAGAGAAAACTGCCCCTCGGGCGGAAGCTGAGGGGTTATCAGAATGAAAAAGGCCAAGTCATCAGGTCTAAGTGTATCGCTCTGGAGAGTCCGGCTTCTGGCCTCTAGAGTATGATTCAAGAGAATCCTCAAACAACTGCAAGGCCCTAAGTCTGTGGGGAACCAAACGGGAATGCATGGTCGCAGTGAGATTGTGTATAAGAGGCTGCCAAATGCGGGTGAAATGTGTGTCTGTATGGTTAATGCGGGCGGTTAGCAATTCACGAGCTAAAACATTCCACAGGCGAAGAAACCAGGTGGCAATAGGAGGAGGATGCGGTTTCTTCCAAAATAAGGCTATTGACTGTCGAGCCACTCCTAACAGATGGAGAATCAAGCGCCAGTCCGTGTATGACATAGCATTGAGTGTTGAGGGTTTAAAGCCTACTAGCGTGACTACCGGGGAAGAAGGAATAGGAAATCCCACTATCTCTTTGATGTGGCTGAGGACCTCCTTCCAAAAGACCGTGAGATTCGGGCATGACCACCAGATGTGAAAGAAATCACCCCTATCCCTCTGGCATCTCCAGCAGGTGGGGGGAGTTTGGGAACATTTGGTGTAAGCGGGTTGGGGTGTAATACCATCGCGTCATTAACTTGTAGGCTGATTTGCGTTGTGGCGTGCTCTGGAATGTCTTTGGGATATCCCACCATAGCCGGGCTCACCCTTCAGGAGGTATGTCTTCTTCTAGATCTGAGGCCCATCACGTCTGATATCCGTGGGTTATGGGGCGCTGAGAGTGTTGTAAAACAGTATATGTATTAGAGATCAAACCCTTTCACCCCTCAAATTTACGAACCAGGGATTCAAAGGCGGTAAGCTGTCTAGTGGCTCCCTGGACATAGGTCTGGGAGCTAAGCCAATGGCGTATCTGGTAATACTGCATATGTGTCCCCCCTGTGAGATGAAACTTTTGCCTGCATTGATCGAAATATGGGTATTTTTTTAAATGTTTACAGGAAACGTGGGAAAGTTCTAATTTTGAATAGTGTCCCACAACCTATCATTGAGAGGGGTAACAAAGCTTAGGCCGTAAAGTCCCTCTTAAGAGTCACCAGAAGAGAGCTCATATTTAAATCCCATCTTCAAAGCTGCATCCTTGCAATTTCCATGCCGAGGCAGCGGAAGTTTCCCCAGTAAACCCGCAAGCCGAAGGCGTCTCTGTACACCTCAAGCATGTGAGTCATTCTCGGAATTGTGACTGCTTTCTGCATGTAAAGAAGTATATTGTCTGTATATAGCAAGATGTTATCCTTGCAGAAACCATACCAGGAGACTCACGTCATCAGTGCATCTTTACAAATCCATTCTGTCAGGGGTTCCAGAATTGGAGTGAATATGAGAGGGGGAGCTGGCAGCCCTGGTGGGTGCCCCTCTCAATTCAAAAGGGGAGGACAAAGCCCCATTGACCTTTACTTGTGCTCATGGGATTTCTAGAGAGGTTTGACTAGTGGGAGGACACGGGCATCGAATATCGCCCTCTCCAACCCCTTAAATGGCCAGTGAGCTGTGTCAGAAGCCTCCAGCACCCTAATGGCCTGTGAACTGTGTCAGCAGCCTTCTCAAGATCCTCAAGGCAGTGGGTTCAGTGATTTAATGCGCTCTGAAGAGTATGACATGCAGCGCTGCAAGCAATGGCATGTGCTTCTGCCAGGCATAAAGCGATTTTGGTCTCTGGATCACTGAATGCACAAACCGAATAGCCTAGTGGCGAGGATTTTCCCCATAATCTTTGTGTCCATGTTTATAAGGGGTATTGAGGAGTAGTAGGCACATTTCTCCATTGGCTTCTGGAACTTCAAAATAACTGAGATCGTCGCCCTGTGCAGATCACAGGAGCATACGATTCTCATACTCTTCGTCGGCCACTTATCTTTAAGTGGGGAAACAGTTGTGTAGGAAGCTTTCTCTTTATATAGTTCACTAAAAAGAAGTTCACTGTGTATAGAGTTCAGTGGGTCCCCAATCAATTTACAGAGGATAAAGTAGATAACACTAATGCTCTCTTTTGTGGTAGTGTGGCTGAGCAGTTAGGCTTATCAGAGGGTAGTACTAAGCATTTGTTGTATTCACAGAGGCCTTAAATGAGACTTTTCAAAGTTGTGCATCTTTACACACAATGCAATCCTATGGAGGGAAAAGACAAGTATGCATAAAGGTAAGCAGAGTCGGTTTCAGAGGTTCACCTTCTGGGTTTCAGATTGTAGTGGGCCTAGGTCCAAAGTACGACCAGCAGTTCTTTAGGAACTGCCCAAGTTTAGCTGGGAGCAGAACGTGGTACATACATGCATACGCTCTGGGAATGCCGACAGATGACAAATTATTGAACCCAGATAATACAGGAGTTAAATGAAATATTGGGGGCACAACTCACTAGGGATGTGAAATACATACTACTAGGTATCCGCTCGGAAATAGACCACCCTCGCAGTAAACTTATGCTGTGCAATCTAGGATTGGTGGATATTGCCTGGCACTGGGGGCCCCTGACCTTTCCACACTCAAGGAATGGAGAGCGAGCATGGACCTATATATGGTGGCAGATAGGGTAACCTATAAGGCCTGGGGCGCCCGAACAAGTTCAAGAAAATCTGGACCCTGCGATTGACATACTATGGACTTGAGGCGGAGGAGGAGGCAAATGATCATTTAACCCGTACCTAGTTATAGGAAGGTGGCAGGGTTGGGAAGAGATCGCTCCCTGGTTTCACTCCCCCCCCAAAAATTGAAAGCTTAATAGCAAACCTGGAAAGACTCGTCACCTGAGTGTTGTTGCGTGCTGTAGATTGATTTGTGACACATGTACTTGATATTTCTAATGCAGATCACATGAATATTTTACAGGCTGGTCACTTGTACTTGTCAACGCTGTGCAATAGAACTATAAATTATGTATCGCATCTCAATGGCTGCTGTTATGTAAATAAAAAAAGTTAGAAAAAAAAGGTTTAGCTGGGAGAAGGGTGCTGGTGAGGGTACTACAGAAAAGAAGGGGCCACCGAAACAGGCTGCACAGGGGGACTTGGGAACAAGTCAGTGAGCTCCCAACGGGGGTCTTGGGTCGCAACGGTCCTTAAAGTCAGGGAGCACAGCTGGTTCTTTGATACCCAGGCCAGCAGGCTCGAGTGTAAGGTGGTTAGTTCGGCTGATGTGCAAAGGTGATCCTCGCAGTTAAGGACAAACAGCTGCCGGGGAAAAATCAGGACAGCTGGGCCACTCACGAAGTGGGTCTCAGTGATGCAGACGTCCCTCAACGGCTGCTCGGTCATGGTGCAGTGAGGATCCACATTGGACTCCCACTGTTGGTTTTTAGTGCAGGTCGTCTGATACTGGTATTTGTGCTGCACGGCTCTGGTTGGTCCTGGTGTTTTTAACTGGGTGGGGGAACAGATCTGACCCTCCAGAGCACAAGTACCTCTTCCTGGTTGTCTGAAGCATCAGTCGGGCAGGGGAGCTGCAAGGCAATGAACCAGACTCTGCTTTTCGGTTGTTGTGGACTGCAGGGGAGTAGCTCCTCTACTCCAAGGGAGGATTATCGAAGTGCTGGCAGGCTACCCAAGACTGTGGTAGACCTCAAGTTTGGAGGACGAGTCATTCTGTTGCGATTGTTGAGAGAGTTGCAAGCAGGCAGGGTTTCACGCCAAAAGTTCACAGTCATCCTGCAGTTTCACCAAGCAGTGACGATTCCTTGTCCTTCTCTTTTTTGGGTTCAGGGCTGTCCCTAAATACTCAGGGGCAGATTTACAAGAACTAACGCATCTCTGCATATTAGCAGAGATGCGTCAGTTCATTTGCGTCACGCAAAAAAAAACCTTGAGCCACCATGGATGCGTCGCATTTACAATGATGCGCACTGTGGCGCAAGGATTGACAGATCTGTTGGCGTAAAGGCAACGCATTACTGGAGTCGTGTCGCAAGCACGACGCAACTCCAGCAATGCTCAGGAATGCCTATTCCTATTATGCTGTGTCAGTCCTTACACCTGCTTCAAGCAGGCTTAAGGTTTTGATGCAGTGGCGTCGTAGAAGTGACGCAGTGAAATCTTGTAGATTTCACTGCGTCACTTTTACGAGGCTTTCTTGCGTCGGAACACCCACCCTGCATACATTATACCTGACGCAGGTATAATGTAGCGCAGAGCTTTACAATGTGAAGCATCTCCCTAGGTGCATCACGTTGTAAATGTGTCGCAACGTGGCGCAATGTTTATGACGCCGCTGCATCACAAAAGTGACGCAACGGCAGCGTAAAAGTGTCGCAAGGGGCTTGTAAATCTGCCCCTCAATTTAGGGGCGTTAAGGGGAGTGACAGGTACTAGCCAATGGGTTGCCTACCTTTAGGTTATCTACACCCTCTATATGACCACTTCCTGTCTGGGCATTACTCTGACCCTAGATGGCTAATTCCATCCAAAACACGATGAAAGAATCTAAAATGCTGGTGTCCACATCAGCTAGTCCATCTTAGGGGTGGTGCTGGCTTGGTGTGGAACACACCTCTTAATTTTACAATTGTTCCCATCTGTCTTGCCGCCAAAAGTGGGGTCTGGGAAGGGGGTGGGCATCTCCACTACTCGGAGAGACTGGGGTTCCATAATAAAGGCAGTGGGCGTCTTTGAAGCTTCTCGCCCTGGAATGCAGATCCTGCTTGGAGGAGGTGCAAACACCCCTGCTCAGAGCAGGCTTTGTTCCTGATCTCCAAGAGCAAAATCTCTCACCTCAGGGGGTCAGAAACTTGCCTATGGTGGCTGCTGGCATCTCCATCATACATCATTTGCATGATTCCAACAGTCCAGAGGCGTCCAGCCACAGCCCACGTAGCTCTACATGGCTCAATCTGGTCGTGTGCCGATCTACCCACGCAAGATGGACAGGGCCGTCGCTGCGGGCTAGGGAAGTCCCGATTTGCTTACTGAGGTCGGGGACGCTAGGATTTCACACGCCCACTATCTTTCTTGCTTGGACCATGCCCCTAGTCATCGATTTTATTAGTTAGGTTCAGGCTGAATTTGTTTTATTCTCTATTGGCAGTACCCAGAGGATGATCCAAAGTTAAAACCTTAAGGTATTGTAGCTGTGATTCAGTTTTCAACAGGATAGTATGCACTTTACAGTGTTTTATGGTTATACAAGCAATTGCATAAGGATTCTATAAGTCCTTTGTTAAAGGTCTTAAAGTTTACCCTGGTGAGACCAGCCATGTTATATTTACAAATGCTTCCTGGTGAACGTTTGTGATTTTATATGGGATGCTTATTATATAGGCCTGTTAAAAAACGTTTATTGTTTGATTTTTAGCTGTAGTATTGTATTATGGTAATTCTGCTCTTTTATGGTTTTAATGTAAAACCAAAGGAAAGATTTTAAGATGATTATGTCTTTGTAAATGAGTTTCATTTAGATTCATTGTATATACATTTATCTCATATGGGTGTATTGAAAATCTAATATGGATCCTGCCCTCCTGGACACCCCTGTTCTAAAGGGATACTTCTTAGAGTATTGTGTTTTGGGAGGTGGCTTTGCACACAATAATTCAGGCGCATACTTAACCAATAGTCACCCCCTTATTGTTCCCTTGCCACATGTCATGTACCTGCTGTTGATGGCAATAGAGCTCCTTGAGCAGCTTTACCAATAAACGGGCTGGACGGGGCAGGCAAACCCCAGTGTGGCTGGCCACATGAGGGCCGTTCAGGTCCTTGTGGACTCAGCTGAAGAGCATGTAGCTTAATGATCACAGTGTTTTCCCTGAGTGTGTATTGCACAGATCTGACATACTGGTAAATTCCCACCACATCATCAGTAAAGACAATGGCAGGACAGAAAGAGACATTTTAAGACCTGTGAAAAATGGGGAATTAAAGCAAACACAAGGAGATGACGGACGGAGCGCTGAACCTTTTCAGACACTCACCCCCAGTCACAGATCTGGTTGAATCCATCATCATTCTTTAGCTCACTTCGCCACCTCAGTTCAGACCCAGCTATATGCAAATCAGTCTTGACCCTGTGCCTCATGGGAACAGTCCAGCCCGAACTGCCAAGCCAGGTCTTTCCTGAACCGTAAACAAGCATCCTGGGACCGGTTTCTGGGTAACACCCTTCATCAGCCAGGCTAGCTTGAATCCAGTGGCAAAGTGAGCAAGGGACCCACGTCTGTGCATACCCTGCCAACTTAGGGCAAGCAAAGCAAACACAAGTAGATGATGGACGGAGCGCTGAACCTTTTCAGACACTCAACCCCAGTCACAGATCTGGTTGAATCCATCATCATTCTTTAGCTCACTTCGCCACCTCAGTTCAGACCCAGCTATATGCAAATCAGTCTTGACCCTGTGCCTCATGGGAACAGTCCAGCCCGAACTGCCAAGCCAGGTCTTTCCTGAACCGGAAACAAGCATCCTGGGACCGGTTTCTGGGTAACACCCTTCATCAGCTAGGCTAGCTTGAATCCAGTGACAAAGTGAGCAAGGGACCCATGTCTGGGCATACCCTGCCAACTTAGGGCAAGCAAAGCAAACACAAGGAGATGATGGACGGAGCGCTGAACCTTTTCAGACACTCACCCCCAGTCACAGATCTGGTTGAATCCATCATCATTCTTTAGCTCACTTCACCACCTCAGTTCAGACCCAGCTATATGCAAATCAGTCTTGACCCTGTGCCTCATGGGAACAGTCCAGCCCGAACTGCCAAGCCAGGTCTTTCCTGAACCGGAAACAAGCATCCTGGGACCGGTTTCTGGGTAACACCCTTCATCAGCCAGGCTAGCTTGAATCCAGTGGCAAAGTGAGCAAGGGACCCACGTCTGGGCATACCCTGCCAACTTAGGGCAAGCAAAGCAAATGCAAGGAGATGATGGACGGAGCGCTGAACCTTTTCAGACACTCACCCCCAGTCACAGATCTGGTTGAATCCATCATCATTCTTTAGCTCACTTCGCCACCTCAGTTCAGACCCAGCTATATGCAAATCAGTCTTGACCCTGTGCCTCATGGGAACAGTCCAGCCCGAACTGCCAAGCCAGGTCTTTCCTGAACCGGAAACAAGCATCCTGGGACCGGTTTCTGGGTAACACCCTTCATCAGCCAGGCTAGCTTGAATCCAGTGGCAAAGTGAGCAAGGGACCCACATCTGGGCATACCCTGCCAACTTAGGGCAAGCAAAGCAAACACAAGGAGATGATGGACGGAGCGCTGAACCTTTTCAGACACTCACCCCCAGTCACAGAACTGGTTGAATCCATCATCATTCTTTAGCTCACTTTGCCACCTCAGTTCAGACCCAGCTATATGCAAATCAGTCTTGACCCTGTGCCTCATGGGAACAGTCCAGCCCGAACTGCCAACCCAGGTCTTCCCTGAACCGGAAACAAGCATCCTGCGACCGGTTTCTGGGTAACACCCTTCATCAGCCAGGCTAGCTTGAATCCAGTGGCAAAGTGAGCAAGGGACCCACGTCTGGGCATACCCTGCCAACTTAGGGCGAACAAAGCAAACACAAGGAGATGATGGACGGAGCGCTTAAACTTTAGCTTGAATCCAGTGGCAAAGTGAGCAAGGGACCCAGAAACCGGTCCCAGGATGCTTGTTTCCGGTCCAGGGAAGACATGGCTTGGCAGTTCGGGCTGGACTGTTCCCATGAGGCACAGGGTCAGACTGATTTGCAGATGGCCATGTCTGAACTGGGGTGGCAGAGTGAGCTAAAGAATGATGATGGATTAAACCCAGATCAGTTGACTGGGGGTGAGTGCTTGCAATGTTCAACACTCCGTCCATCATCCCCTTTGGTTTTGCTATGTTCGCCCTAAGTTGGCAGGGTATGCCCAGACGTGGGTCCCTTGCTCACTTTGCCACTGGATTCAAGATAGCCTGACTGATGATGGCTGTAAGCTAGAAACCAGTCCCATGATGCTTGTTTCCGGTACAGGGAAGACATGGCTTGGCACTTCGGGCTGGACTGTTCCCATGAGGCACAGGGTCAGACTGATTTGCAGATGGCCATGTCTGAACTGGGGTGGCGGAGTGAGCTAAAGAATGATGATGGATTAAACCCAGATCAGTTGACTGGGGGTGAGTGCTTGCAATGTTCAACACTCCGTCCATCATCCCCTTTGGTTTTGCTATGTTCGCCCTAAGTTGGCACGGTATGCCCAGACGGGGGTCCCTTGCTCACTTTGCCGCTGGATTCAAGATAGCCTGGCTGATGATGGCTGTAAGCCAGAAACCGGTCCCAAGATGCTTGTTTCCGGTCCAGGGAAGACATGGCTTGGCAGTTCGGGCTGGACTGTTCCCATGAGGCACAGGGTCAGACTGATTTGCAGATGGCCATGTCTGAACTGAGGTGGCGGAGTGAGCTAAAGAATGATGATGGATTAAACCCAGATCAGTTGACTGGGGGTGAGTGCTTGCAATGTTCAACACTCCGTCCATCATCCCCTTTGGTTTTGCTATGTTCGCCCTAAGTTGGCAGGGTATGCCCAGACGTGGGTCCCTAGCTCACTTTGCCACTGGATTCAAGATAGCCTGGCTGATGATGGCTGTAAGCCAGAAACCTGTCCCAGGATGCTTGTTTCCGGTCCAGGGAAGACCTGGCTTGGCAGTTCGGGCTGGACTGTTCCCATGAGGCACAGGGTCAGACTGATTTGCAGATGGCCATGTCTGAACTGGGGTGGCGGAGTGAGCTAAAGAATGATGATGGATTAAACCCAGATCAGTTGACTGGGAGTGAGTGCGTGCAATGTTCAACACTCCGTCCATCATCCCCTTTGGTTTTGCTATGTGCGCCCTAATTTGGCAGGGTATGCCCAGACGTGGGTCCCTTGCTCACTTTGCCACAGGATTCAAGATAGCCTGGCTGATGATGGCTGTAAGCCAGAAACCAGTCCCAGGATGCTTGTTTCCGGTCCAGGGAAGACATGGCTTGGCAGTTCGGGCTGGACTGTTCCCATGAGGCACAGGGTCAGACTGATTTTCAGATGGCCATGTCTGAACTGGGGTGGCGGAGTGAGCTTAAGAATGATGATGGATTAAACCCAGATCAGTTGACTGGGGGAGTGCGTGCAATGTTCAACACTCCGTCCATCATCCCCTTTGGTTTTGCTATGTTCGCCCTAAGTTGGCAGGGTATGCCCAGACGTGGGTCCCTTGCTCACTTTGCCACTGGATTCAAGATAGCCTGGCTGATGATGGCTGTAAGCCAGAAACCGGTCCCAGGATGCTTGTTTCCAGTCCAGGGAAGACATGGCTTGGCAGTTCGGGCTGGACTGTTCCCATGAGGCACAGGGTCAGACTGATTTGCAGATGGCCATGTCTGAACTGGGGTGGCGGAGTGAGCTTAAGAATGATGATGGATTAAACCCAGATCAGTTGACTGGGGGTGAGTGCTTGCAATGTTCAACACTCCGTCCATCATCCCCTTTGGTTTTGCTATGTTCGCCCTAAGTTGGCAGGGTATGCCCAGACGTGGGTCCCTTGCTCACTTTGCCACTGGATTCAAGATAGCCTGGCTGATGATGGCTGTAAGCCAGAAACCGGTCCCAGGATGCTTGTTTCCGGTCCAGGGAAGACATGGCTTGGCAGTTCGGGCTGGACTGTTCCCATGAGGCACACGGTCAGACTGATTTGCAGATGGTCATGTCTGAACTGGGGTGGCGGAGTGAGCTTAAGAATGATGATGGATTAAACCCAGATCAGTTGACTGGGGGTGAGTGCTTGCAATGTTCAACACTCCGTCCATCATCCCCTTTGGTTTTGCTATGTTCGCCCTAAGTTGGCAGGGTATGCCCAGACGTGGGTCCCTTGCTCACTTTGCCACTGGATTCAAGATAGCCTGGTTGATGATGGCTGTAAGCCTGAAACCGGTCCCAGGATGCTTGTTTCCGGTCCAGGGAAGACATGGCTTGGCATTTCGGGCTGGACTGTTCCCATGAGGCACAGGGTCAGACTGATTTGCAGATGGCCATGTCTGAACTGGGGTGGCGGAGTGAGCTAAAGAATGATGATGGATTAAACCCAGATCATTTGTCTGTGGGTGAGTGCTTGCAATGTTCAACACTCCGTCCATCATCCCCTTTGGTTTTGCTATGTTCGCCCTAAGTTGGCAGGGTATGCCCAGACGTGGGTCCCTTGCTCACTTTGCCACTGGATTCAAGATAGCCTGCCTGATGATGGCTGTAAGCCAGAAACCGGTCCCAGTATGCTTGTTTCCGGTCCAGGGAAGACATGGCTTGGCAGTTCGGGCTGGACTGTTCCCATGAGGCACAGGGTCAGACTGATTTGCAGATGGCCATGTCTGAACTGGGGTGGCGGAGTGAGCTAAAGAATGATGATGGATTAAACCCAGATCAGTTGACTGGGGGTGAGTGCTTGCAATGTTCAACACTCCGTCCATCATCCCCTTTGGTTTTAAAAATGGGCAATTGCCAAGTGGCGCCCGTTGATAGGTCTCTGTTTGACCTAGCTGTATTCTATTTCTCTCTCTTTAAAACACGCTCCCTCTGCCTACCTCGACACTGACTCATTCCTTCTGCCTAGTGTCCTCTCAAGCATGTTCAAGTGTTGTGTGACCTTGTTAAAGTTTAATTTATAATTTAGTATTGTTTGGCACCACCAGGGTATGAAATTTCAGGAAATGGGTTTACAAAATTCAAATTTGTTTTATTAGGGGGGCCCCCAAAATATGTCTTGCGTGGGGGACCAATGACCTTAAGATAACACTGGGAAGGAAGTGTGAAAATTAGGCTAGCCGGACTTATGTGGATCTGACAAAAGATCCCACCCAACGTCCATGTCGTTTTGTTTTATTCTTTTTACTGAGGTTCGCAGCGCTAAATAATGCAAAAAAAAAACAACAAAAAAACTGAAGGAAAAGAAGGGCCAAAGACGAGCTTGACATGTGCCAGTTGCAGAAGTAACAATTGTACATTTATTAAGAAGCTGTATAAAAATGCGAGCACATCTTACTAATTAACTAAACAAGCACTGGCAAAGCCACAAGGTCTTTGGTATACAAGAGCTATTGGCTTTGCAAATGTCTTTTAGCCATGTTGTTCAGCAGTGTGGCTGCTGTTCAGCAGGCTAAAAGTTAAAAGTTAGTGGCATGTAGTAAAGCAGCGTAGAGGAGAGTAGGGTGGCTTGGCATAGAGTGGCGCCTAGCTAGAGTGGGGTGAGTGAAGTGGCATAGCGTGGAGTGGGGTGGCGTGAAGTGGAGTCGCGTAGAGTAGAGTGTGTGGAGTGACAAAGCATATAGAGTGGTGCAGAGTAGAGCGGTGTGGTATGGAGTGGCATAAGTAGAGTGGATTGGCGTAGAGTGGCGTGGAGTGGAGTGGCGCAAAGTGGAGTATAGTTTGTGGAGTGGCATGGAGTATAGTGGCATAGAGTGGCTGGGTGTAGAGTAAAATGGAGTGGCGTAGAGTGAAGTGGTAGAGTGGAGTGGCGTAGAGTAGAGTGTACTGGTGTAGGATGGCAGCGAGTGTATTGGAGTCAGTAGCATGGTATTGGAAACAGAAGTCGCCTGAAACGCATACGTGTACAGTGATAAGCAATATAAAAATATTTTAAAAGATGTATATACAAGTGTAGCTGGTGAAGAAATACTATCTGAATCACAGCACAAGCAGCGGTCGTACACTTATTAAGTTTAATCAATCTGTGGTTGGTCCATGCTCCACACAAAGAAGACAAAGTGACGCCTGGTAATTAGGAGGCAGCAAAGAAGAGCTACAATGAAACCAACAAATGGTAAGTAATAGATGGGCTCTAAGCCCTTTATTGTGAATAATACCCCTCACAAGCGAGCGCGCATGAATGCGCTGTTGCATGTGAGGTCTAAAAAGGGTTTGTTGCATTGGTACATGGTAGGGTAGAGATGAGGTACATGGTAAGGAAGGGCCACGCTTGCAGCACCCTGAGGAGTGAAGAGATCCTGGGAACCGGGATATCTCAAAGGCTGCCGGGGGCTGCGGTGAGCCCTGCGGCTGTGACACAACTAGTGGTGAGACGTAAATGGGTGAAGCTGCGAGGAAGAAGGCGGCGGCGGCCTCGACGGGCTGGAGTAGACAGGTAGCGGCCGGACAGCTTTGCGGAGCAGCGGTGAGAACCGGAAATAGCTAAGCAGATGGCCATTGGGTCTGCGCTTGTGATCTGTTCCGTAAGCAGCATCCCCAGATAAGATCTGCCAATAGGTGAGTCACAAACGCTGCGCGCAGTTAGGACAGGGCCAAGAGCCTGAGCCGAGTGAAGGCCTGTAGAGGATCACAGCGAGCACATTGAATCCATAACTACACTGGGGCACTGCTACAGAGTTACTCAGGCACTGCCATACTGCACACACTTCAATAGACAAGTACAGAGAGTATCACCGCACAGGAGCAGGCCAATCCCTACACCCACAATAAAAGATGGCTGTTGGGTCGTTGGATGGGGAAAACAGACAAGAATCAAGAACGCCTCACATTTGAGATGAGGAAACCAAGCAGGTCCCAACAGCGGGCATTGTCGGACTCAGAACAAGACACGCCGGTGGAAGTGGCCACTTCCCTCAAATCTACTATTATCACCATGCAGAGTAGTTTCAGTATATAGTTGGCAAAATAGATGCACTCAATTTAATGTTGGATCACATGTCCACTAAATTAGACAAGCATGGCGCCAGGCTCGGGAAGCTGAAAAACTAATCTCGGACACGGAGGATAGCTTGCAGACCGTCTCATCCAAGTGCCTCAGCATGGAGAAGGTCCTGGCTGTAATTCAGGCCAAGAACGAGGACCTAGAAGCAAAGTCAAGGTGAAATAACCTCAGAATCATGGGCCTGCCGGAATTGGCAAACACGGGCAAGCTGGGGCTCTACGTAGAGGACATGCTCAAAGACATCTTTGGACCTGAGAATTTATCCGAGATGTTGACTGTGGAGAGGGCGCATAGGTCACTGGCGGCGAGACCGCCACCAGGGGCCCCACCACGGGCGATCATGGCAAGACTCCTTAATTATAGGGACAGGGATGCGGTCTTGCGCATGGCAAGGGAGAAGCAAACCATTAAATACAAATGTAATGATCTGGCCTTTTATCCATCCTTTACTGCATATGTCCAGGTGGCCCGGCGAGAATTCCAGCCGGTAAAGAAACAACTGATGGCAACAAACATCCCCTACGCAATGCTGCACCCGGCTCAGCTGCACATGGAGGTAGACGGGAAGACCAAGCTGTTCAGCACTCCGAAATCAGCCATGGAGTACGCCAGGTCACTAAAAAGAAGTCGACAAGAGCCAGCAGACAGAACCGATGAAGAGGAACAATAAAAAGACCACACTGCTAGATGGAACCAGTATGAACATTGAAACACAGGAGGAAAAAAAATTCAAATTTAAGCATGTGATGCCAGAGCAGAAGGATATAGAGGGCATGAGACGCTATGAAACTGGACTGTAACGAGATGAAGGTATTGCCACACGTAGCGGACTACCACGTGTCATGGAGGTGCTCAAATGGTACATGCCATGTCAGATGACGGCGATGGCATTGAACTTTGCCAAGGATGGGACAGAGCATTGCTGAAACATTGTGTAAGTGACAGTAGACTCAAAGACTATACTCGGCCACCTCCCAAGGGTATCTGTGCACTAGTGCACCCACATGGGAGTACCCCAAAACTGTCAATCGGGATTTTTTTTGTTTAGGCAAGTTAGGGTTGTTTGGGACTGTCTTTAGCAAGTTGGGTACGCTGAAGTGGGTGGCGGTGGATTACCGGGGATTGTTAAGTTGCGACTGCAGTACAGGCAAGTTATATGACAGGTCAATGGGCCAATCATTGGGGAGAATGCAATATGGCGGGTACCCTGGATAACCAATCGCAGGAAATGGCACAAACTGGCTCCCTAACTAAACTTATTACATGGAATGTGCGGGGACTCAAGAATCCTAAGAAAATACGCCATGTCCTAGCGTATTCGGATAGGCATAATATCCACGTGGCATTTCTACAGGAGACCCAACTCGCAAAACACACAGAGCACAAGGTAGGGAAAAGATGGGCGGCGGTTAGGGCAGCGTTGTCATACTCTGCATACTCCAGAGGTGTATTGATATTAGTCAGAAGGGGCACACCTTTTGTCTTGACACACATCGAGGCAGATGATCACAGAAGGCTGCTCCTGATGCAAGGATGCCTGGGTGGGCAGACGATTCTGTTTGTAAACACTTATGGCCCCAACATAGATGACCCTGAATTTTATAATGATGTCTGGAGCCGCAAAGATAGTCTATCGACGCCATTAGTGATCTGGGGTGGAGATTTAAATGTGTATCTGGACCCACAACTGGATCGCTTGGCCTCTTCTACCGCACATGGTAAACAAGCAGCTAAAATAATTAGGGAAATGATGGAGGCTGAGGGGCTAGTAGATGTGTGGAGGAGTCGGAACGCAACTACCAGGGAGGGAATCTATGTGTCCACAGTCCATGGCTCCTGGTCCAGGTTGGATTACTGGCTGGTTTCAAGGGAAGTGAGCGCTTCGACTGGGGGTTCAGGCACCTGGCCAAAACATTATCAGATCATGCTCCGGTGATGCTGGAGTTAGCAATCCCCACATGCACCAGGCCACCATTCCAATAGAGGCTGCATACCCTCTGAGCTGATAGACCAGGCATTTCGTACAACTGTGGGACCAGCCATCACAAATTGTTTCTCTGAAAATGAAGGCTCGGTGGAGGGAGTCGGGACACTGTGTGAGGCCTTCAAGGTCACCATCAGAGGTGAATGTTTGGGGGTACAAGCTGGAATACTGAAAGCGTTACGTAATAGCTTAAAGGATGTAGAAGGCAAAATACATACACTTGAGCAAACATACAAGCAAAACCCCACACATGCCCTGGTGCCCCAGATGAGGGAGCTGGTCTCTGAACATGCTGAACTAGCCCAACAGGAGCTATGTCATAGATCTAGAAGGTGGAGAGCTAGAGCGTATGGGAAAGGAGGCAGGCAAGTAAAATGGCGCAGCCTAGGGAACAGGAACACATAGCTGAGATGGTGGATCATATGCTCAACACACACTACACCACACCTGAGATCCTAAAAGTATTCACAGAGTTTTACTCCAGATTATATGGGCGTAGGGCGACGGTAGCGGGAAGTGACATACCCCAATATTTTGAGGATATCAACCTGGGCTGGCTGTCATCTGGACAAAGAGAGTATCTAATTCAACCCTGGAAAGTAGACAACTTCAAGAAAGCTATTATGGCTTTGGAATTGATGGCCTGCCAGAGGAATTTTACAAGACGTATGTTGACAGTCTGGCTCCGAAATTGTTGGAGGTGTACATGGGGGCATACGACAGAGGTGTACTGCCACCCTCCTTGAGGGAAGAATTAATAGTGACACTGTTGAAGCCAGATAAAGAGGGCAATAGGTGTGAATTGTATAGACCGATGTCATTAATAAACATAGACACCAAAATCCTTGCCAAAATAATTACAAACAGACTGCAACCCCTAGTGCCAAAGCTGATCCTCCCAGATCAGTCGTGCCTCAACGATCTACCTCGCACAATCTACGCGCAGTGCTGCATCACATGAACCCAGAGCTTAAGCCTGCGTGTGGATGCAGCCAAGGGGTTCGATTCTGTACAATGGGGATGCATGTTTGCGGTCCTGCAGAGAATGGGGATGCCGCACGCCTTCTTAAAATGGGTGCAGCTGCTGTACACACTCCTAGTGGCTAGAATCCGTGTCAACAAAATAGTGTCCGATCCCATACAAAATTGTAGTGGAATCAGACGGATGCCCCCTCTCCCCATGTTGTTTTCGCTGGCCCTTGAGCCCCTGGCGTGCAAGATTAGGCAGCGACACGCTCAGGCCATGCTCGGGTCCTACCAACGACCATTACCCATATCATTATATGTGGACGATATGTTGCTATATGTAAAGGACCCCGAGACACCTATGGAGCCCCTGCTGCGGGAGTACGCCCGCTTTGACAGATACTCTGGCCCCCGGAAAAATTGGGACGAACGACCCTGTGAGATACCTGGGCCTCTGGGTGCGCAAGGACCCAGAGACTGTTATTAGCAGGAATTATGGGTGGCCTATAGCGAAGCTGACAGACCAAGTGGCCAGGTAGATGCGACTCCCCCTGTCTCTTGCGGACAGAATTGCAGTTGCGAAAATGTCGATCCTTCCCAAATTTCTTTATTTATTTAGGAATATTCCAATCGTACTTAACAAAGTTATATTCCAATCCCCGAAAACATGTTTAGTAAACCTAGTTTGGGCGGGCAAACAACCGAGATGCAGTTGGGACATCCTGACCCAACGTATGAACAGGGGGTGTTCGGGGCCCCGGATCTACGCCTTTATTATTTATGTGCGCAAGCGCAACGTGCGCATTACTGGCACTTTCCTTAGCGATACCTCTCACACTTAGCTGTGGAAGCTGACACTGTGCACCCCATCCTGTTGACTGCCATGTGCTCCACAATAGATCAGACATTAGTAGGAAGGAAATTAACACTTTAGCCTGTACCTGTAAAGCCTGGAGGGACCTAGGTGCCCGGGCTGGACGGACACTTCTATACGCACCGGCCATGCCCATCACGGCACATCCGGAAATATCCGTAGCACATGAACAGGGGGCGCTGGCGACCCTCACTGCCGCAGGCATCACTAAGCTGGGAGTTTTGTACATTAATGGCCAGTTCCTGACACTAGAGGCATTCTCAGCAGGGCGACCATACACAGCGATGATGGGGTTTATGTACACCAGGCTGCGCGCTGCAGTCAGATCACTGCAACCCCGGGTTCCAAGCGAAACTGGCGATGCCAAAAGCGCTGCAGGTGATATAAACCGCCACAGACAGTAAAGGTTTAATAACTAAGTTGTATAATGCATCCCACAAAGAAAACGAGGTGACTGGCTCAGAGGCTTTGGACAGGAGGAATAAAAGGATAGCCGCACAACTGGCCTGGGAGGAATGGGAGGCATGTTGCACGTTAACTGGGCGACTCACAGCAAATTGCAACCTCCGGATAATACATTTTAAATTCTTGCATCAAATGTATTATACGCCTGTCAAATTACAGAAATATGGGCTAAGACCGGATTCACGTTGTGTACGATGTGGTGAAGATATGGCAGACTTTGTACATATGGCTTGGGAATGTAAACCTGTCCACGCCTTCTGGGTCAAAGTGACTGCGAGTATGACACAAATGGTGCTGGAAACTGTGCATTGCACTCCGAGCATCTGCCTGCTGGGCCTAGTTAAGCCTCTCAAACCCTGCAACAGGAGACTAGTGGCTGTCAAGACACTGCTGGCGAAATGGCTGGTGGAGAAGCACTGGGGAGGTAGAACAGCCCCCACGGTGACACAATGGCTGAAGGAGATAGTTTATTGTAGGGATCAATTTAATATATATGCGGACGAACTACCAGTGGCCTCCAGACCTAGGGACTTTTGGGCGCCGCTGACTGGATATCTACTTGAGCACCCAGAGATGGTATGAGGCCCCCCGCAGTGTGATGGAAAAAGCTGGCCCATTCAGGAGCCCAGTGACTACCAGGATGAGCCCTCAGTGCTGGGCGAGCTCACTTGAAGGGACAATAGCATTAAAAGAGACACTGTTGTACTGTATTGCAGAAGCTGTTTGTTTTCTTGAGTTTCGCTTCTTTTATCTCTGGCTATATGACTGGTATGCACTAACTTTGCCTGTAATAATAATAATAATAATAATGACATCTGTAGAGCGCTTGGTTACACTAGGCTAGTGTGTCCCCGCGCTACGGTGCAGTCGAGAGAGACATCATTTCCAGGCCACCCCCATATACGGTACAGCAACCAGAAAGCTACTCAGTGGGGAATAGAAAAGTTTTCAGCTTTTTACGAAAAGTCAACTCCGAGGCCTCCATCCGAAGCCCCCACGGGAGTTTGTTCCATTGCTGAGCTGCCATGAAACTAAAGGAGCGCCCACCCATCCTTACCCTCCTGACTCTGGGAATAATAACCTGTCCCGTCCCGCTAGATCTTAATTGGCGGGAGGGGACATACGGAGTCAGAAGGTGATGTAGGTATGTTGGCCCCTTCCTTTGTAGAATCCGATGACTCACACAAAGAGCTTTAAACAGGATTCCCTCCTTAATCGGGAGCCAATGAAGGGCGACCAGGGCCTTCCTGGAAGAGGCTCGCCTAGGTAGCATCAGAACCAGGCGGGCTGCTGCGTTCTGGATACATTGAAGCCTCTGTACACAGTTGACAATAGCCCCCAGGTAAAGCACATTTCCATAGTCCAGCCTCGATGTTACCAAAGCTTGAACCATGGTCTTCCTAGCTACGGTAGGCAAGAGGTCCAGGGTCTTGCGGAGTCCGCGCAAGATTCCAAAATAAGTTCCTGCCTGTAAACATGTACTGATACAAAATGTACTGCATAAGTTGTATGCAATAAAAATAAAAACACTTTTCCTACTTAGTGTGCATGCTGTACAGTGCAGCACACATACAAAGTCATAAACGCAAGGAGAAATGACAACATTTCTCCTTTTAACGCCTGCTTTCTAGTAGCATTAATTGTGGGTGCTAAACCATATCTACTTATGTTAGTAGATGGGGTTTAGCGTCAAAAGAATGGTTGGTTGCATGGGAGCACACATATACTACCCATGTACCGCCCCGTTGACACAAAGTTATGCAAAACTTTTCCATACAAACCAACGCTAATTGGTATTAGGGTTGGCTTGTATGGAAAGTAACCCAAAGCAGCATTTGTTAATCCCCAACAAAGTTTAGCATCGAGTTTGAGTTAAAAAGACATTTGCTTATTTCATGATATTGCGCCTCTGTTATATTGCTTATTGTACTCTTCTGCCCAGATTCTGAAAGGTGTCCCTGAGTTCAGCTGCTGTGCACCAGGCACACACCTTAGCGCCGTAGTGCTAGGTTGAGTACCTGAGTCTACCATAGAGTTTGTACAGGAACTGTACCCTTCCTGTACAAAATGCTGCGGCTCGACACACCTTAAAGCTTTTCCTATTTTGTATGTATGCTGCACAGTGCAGCACGCATGCAAAGTAGTAAAAAAAAGGAGAAATACCAAAAATCTCTCCTTTTAACATCTGCTTTCCAACTGTGTTAATTTTTGGTGCTAAACCCTGTCTACTCATGTTAGTAGAGAGGGTTTAGTGTCAAAAGCATAGGTGGTTGCATGAGAACACCCATGTAATGCTCCCTTGACGCAAAGTATTGCAAAGCAGCGTTTTGCGCTGCTTTGCATTTTTTCCCCATGCAAACCAACGCTAATACCAATTAGAGTTGGTTTGTTAATCTCCAAAAGGTTCAACATCAGGTTAGCTAACCCGGCGCTAAACCTTTGTGAATCTGGGCCTTCCTCTCTTATACCATAAAAGCACGAGTTCACCCCTTAGTGAATCTTGCTGCTTTATAACAGCTTTTTATGTTACCCACCTGAATGGTGTTTATTTTAACGGCCTGAGAAGCATGAAAGGCTGGGTGGACATGCATGGATTTAAACCTATGACCATGGCGTCAAATACAGATTCTTAGAGTGCATACATTAATCTACAGAGTCAAAAGACCAGGATGATAATATTCCATTAACATAAGTTTTGGTCTTCAAATCCAACATTGACTATGCTTATTTTTAGAGAGACCAGGACTGCTCTTTCTCCGGTTCATGCTTCATGGTCACAGGTTTTTGTCTGTGATTGTATTACACACTTTGTTAAATGCTCAGACACACAAATTTGTGGCCATCGTTCACGCTATATCAAAATCTACAAGTAAATGAACTAGACACCATGGAAGGATACATCCATTAGGTTGACCATCTGGCGGCAGGACTCCATGCTGAAGCCGTCTGTCTTCAGTTCCTTGTCTAGGGGGCAAAGGCCAGTGTTAGAGATAGTTTTACCTGCATGTCAGCCTGGCGGAGCTATACTCTGATTACTAAGTGTCGAAGAACTTTACAACAGAAATCAATGGACAAAGACACAGAATTGGCACAAATAGTCAAAGGCAGTGGAAGATCTTGAGGTTATGAATCCTAGAGGGGAACAGAGAGGTGTCTGCCAGAGGAATGTGGTATTCAGGGGCTAGGAAGGGAAGACACACACATATGTTGCATTTAGATGGTCATGTGAATAATACTCAATGAAACATTGGCCATTGGATAATGGCAACTCATCCTTTAAACACAGACTTCAATTATACCAATGTTTTGTACAATTTTAAATACTGTTTTTTGTGGTTTGCCATGGGGACAGTCCCATGGCACCCGTGCCCAGCTCACTTTACACCAAGACGCATGTCTTTTCCTGTATGCCCTTTCTCCCACTCTCTTCTCCATCTCTCCGATATGTGCTGCTTATCTTCACATCTCTTCATACAATATTTTTCCTCGAAGGCCAAATGCACCCAGTCTCCTATCACTACCCCAACATATGCACACTTATGCACATAGGATACTCCACCCACTGCCTTGTGATCATGTCATATTCCCCTGTTCTCATCCCTTTCTGTCACATAACTTCTGCCCCTTGCCTTGTTGTCCAATCACCAATATTTAGCACCCACCTTATCTCGGATTCTGTCTTCCCTCCACTACCATGTGTGCATGTACTGGGACTTATAAGCTGTTCTGAATGCTTTAGATACTCATGGAGAGGAGCTGGACCTC
This sequence comes from Calotriton arnoldi, assembly GCA_963921515.1. NCBI lineage: Eukaryota > Metazoa > Chordata > Amphibia > Caudata > Salamandridae > Calotriton > Calotriton arnoldi. The sequence continues at coordinate 731,932 of CAWUFW010006657.1, forward strand.
AAGAAAGCTGCAGGGCTCCATACTTACTATTGCTCACAGCATTGTTGAGAATGGTCTGTAGTTTAGAGACACTGATCTCCATGTCCTGCGGGAGAAGCAGAGGAAGGTTAGTGAGCCTTTCTCTCGTCATTGTTCATTGGTCCCTGCACCCACCTACCAGACATACATGGTCTTAAAATCATATATACGCTTTTTGAAACAGCATTTGGCACTGGTAGTAAGCTGGGCTTGTTGTATTTTATTAATCACATCATTGCTGGGTACTTTTTTTCATAGTGAACCTCCGTAAGTGCATCGGATATGCCCAGACGGGGTTACCGTAGCTTTCTCTAGGTCCCACAGCCGCACTATTCTAATGAGGCACAATAAAACTGAAACATGTTTGGGGTCGCTTGTGCTCCCAGTCAGAAGGGCTAAAGCTGGAATGCCCCAATTTGAGTAGGACCAAAAGGCTGACATCCATAAGCCTTGGCACAGCAAGCAAGAAAATGGCAAATTGGAACAGATCAATTTTAGATTAATTCAATCATTCCACACATCACTTTATAGTTTTTCTCTGTGAAAGGAAGACAGTAACAGGGGTAATCTCTGCTGCCTCAATATTTGAATGGTGAGACCTTCTCATGAGTGAAGATCTTCTCTACACCACAACACAAAGCTAAAGGTGTTCTGTTCATTGCTTTCTATCAATTCTTGCAGACGGAATCTTCTGCCTGATGATGTTACTTCTTGAAAAAAAGCACAGTTTTCCTGCCTCCCATCCCAGAAATTGACTACATGAAATGGAGGGTTTCAAACAACTATGTTGAACAATAAAGAACTCCGTTCAAGAGACAGGTTGGTGTCATTGTAACAGCTCTACATTTATGGTTGTAACATCTTTGTTCTCTTCCAGGGGAATCCGCATCAAAGTCATAGGCACTGAATATTCCCGCCTACATGCAGGAACGCTGGAGCACATATATATATATATATATATATATATATAGCATAAAAGATGTACGTAGTACTTTAATATATATACATATATATCTAAGCAGACTACATTAAGGGCTAAAAGTGACCAATTTATATTGATTTTTCCTTTAATAAGTTTCTTACCAGACTAGAGAGTATAAATTGCAGAACACAGCCTTTATTGAAGAGAAAACTGCAAGGGAATACAGAGGCATTGTTAGCCAATAGGCTGCATTGAAAGCATAACAAGTGAATACCGGCACTGTGCCTTTAAGACCTTCAGGACCTCCAGTATCCCATCATGCCCCAAAGGTGACAGATCAGTTTTTTCCTGACCCCTTTAGTGAGGATCGTGGAGCGCTGAGCTTTCTCTTTTGTCAAAATAATTGCTTAATAAAAAATAAGTCTCTTTACTACACTCAACATCTTTTACCATCTAGAGTGCAGAGAAATTATTTTCTCACTGAAAATTATATTTTTTCCTGTCACAAATGCCCTATATTTTTGTCAAGTGCATTGTCTATGGCAAAAAGAAGGCACAGGCTGATCCCCATTCAGGCTGTATCAAATGTCTACCTGACACTTATCTGCCTGAGTCTGGCCACCATTGCCAGAAACTCTCTAAATGGACCTTAAAAGATAGAGAGAAAATACATCTCCATGGTCTTCAAGAGAGGGAAAAAACTGGATTAGCAGGAGGAACTCTTCCATCTTCCTCCAAGAAAACTACCTCTCTTCACGGGGCTCCTTTCAGGGGCAGACCTCCTGACAGGTGAGAGAAAAGGAGAACAAGATCAGCATCTAGACGTAGGAAAATACCTATTTGTTCCCCGTCCAGGCTCGACATCGAAAGTGCCCTCAACCACGAGGCACTCTTCGCCAGCAAGACCGCCGACATCAAGAAACTCTACACCTGAAAAGTCTTTATCAACGGCAAAACACTATTGCATGCCGCCGAAGCTCACATCGTCAAACGTCCCATTGTTGTCTCACCGTCACTCGAAGTCAACGCTTACTTTCAGGGGGAATTCCTGTTGATGGCAGGTCTCCACCGTCCATCGCCATTCGGCGACACCTGCCCATCGCCATTCGGCTTCGAGCCATACTGCGATGAGGACTCCATCGATGATGTCACATTTCCGTTCAACGTCGAGACATACTTCACCAAGACAGTCTCCGTCAGCGGTAATCAGGCGCCGTTCAACGTCAAGGAAGGCATCTCCGTCTGTGGCAACCAGACGCCAATCGAGGTCGAGGCAGGCATCTCCTAGGCGGTCTCGGTCAATGTTGATGCCTCCCTCACCGGCTAAACATAGTGATTCGTCCTCAACACCCCCATCAGTGTCAGCACCTCATCTTTCGATGTTGAGCCAACATTCGCCCACTGTTAGGCCTACGTTGCATAACTTGTCTACTAGACAAGTATCAAAGGGACAAGCTTCAGCTGCGTCTTCAGGAGCTTCCTCCCACTCCTCTACATGGAGACAAAGATCTTTCCATCAGTCAGAGGCTCCTCAGACCCCTATTCGCCTTTCTCCTCGATGGCTAGAAAGTGTCTGCAAAGGGCCTGTTCCACAGAGTCCAGACTCACAGCATTCACAGACATATTCACTTTCATTGCCTCTCCTGCTTACACCCTCTCCAAAGCCACCTCTGCAAGCTAAGACTCTTCTAGCACACTCTGCATTTACCATCCCCCCACCCCCAGGTCCCCAACAAGATTCAGGTTACCTAGGGATACCACTCCTTGGCGCAGAACCAGGCCATGGACAAGGAGTAGGTCTCGACGCAGGACCAGAACAAGATCCTGTACACCTGCCTGAAGGTCTTGATCATTCCACGGCGCACGCAGATACCCTACATGGTCTACTTCTACAAAATCATCAAAGAGGGATTACTCACCAACACTTCGGACACTCCACCTGTGAGAGTATCCCCAGTAGACAACCTGAATACATTTAATGAGGTATTGGTTAGAGGGGCTGCTAAGCTGAACATTGATATTCCAGCACCCACTACTACCTCATCGATTATTTTCGAGACCTTACATCATAGGTTTTCCTCAAGACCATTGCTTCCTGTGGTCTCAGGTCTGCTCCAACCAGTAATGGACATTTTTCTTACTCCACCCTCCCCGCCACTGGCTCCAGCGAGAATTCTAAAGAAATATAAGGCTCCAGATCAAGACCCTTTATTTCCGAGAAACGACCATCCACCAGACTTGGTCATTATAGCCGCTGCCAAGAAGATGCACTCCATTGCAGCTTACTCATCCGACTGTCCGCAAAAGGACAGTAAACAAATAGATTCCTTTGGCAGGAAAATGTGCGGCACATTTGCCTTATTTATGAAGGTGTCTAGCGCTACTACATTAATGGGACGATATAATAGGTCCCTCTGGGACTCACTGGCCAGATCTTGCAGAAAGGATTGTCTGGTCGCCAATCAGATAATGAGAACGGCGGCAGATGGCTCTGACCAGGCCGCCCACGAATATTCACGTAAAAAATGTGCCAGAAGTTCATCATGGCTTTGTCCTACATGCTTGAGCCAAAGGAACAGCAGCGCATCCTCAACCTTTGCTTCACTGGCAACTCATTGTTTAGCTCCCACTCGGATGACAAGATGGCAAAAATGAAAACCGAGCTGGACACACTCAAGGCCGTGGGCCTAGAAAAACAGAAGGAATTCCGTCAAAGGTACATGCCTTATGACAGGCGCCCCTACCATCAAAGGTACAAAGCCCTCACTGGGTTCAACACTAACAAGCCAGATCTTACTACAAGTCCCCCAAACCAACACATAGACGAGGAGCTAATTGACAACCACCAGCTTCCTTCAAGACACCAGGCAAAGAATGAGGTGTTTTTTCCCCTGCCGCTGTTACCCACTTCGGTGGGGGAAGTATCACCAAACATCTGAATGAATGGCACACCATCACCAGCAACAACTGGGTCTTAAATTTTGTAGAGAATGGGTTTTCACTCTGCTTCAAGTACCCTCGTCAGGGGTGTTTCACCTTCAAAAGCCTCTTGCCATCAGTGGATGCTACTACAGAACAAAGTCTCCGCTCTACATCACAAGGAAGCAATAGAGTAGGTCCCATTCTCTCAAAGGGCTGTAGGAGTATTTCCTTGTTAGGAAAAAAGGCCAAAACAGACAATTCAGGCCCATTCTGGACTTATGTCTGCTAAACAAATGCATATGCAAGGAGAAACACAGAATGCTTGCTTTCTCCCAGATATACCCCCTCCATCAGGGGAGTGGATGTGTTCCATCGACCTCCAGAATGCCTACTTCCACATCCCAATTGCTAGGAAGCATCAGAAATTCCTATGGTTCAAAGTGGCATCCAAGCATTACCAGTACAAGGTGCTACCTTTGGCCTGAAATCAGCTCCCCCACATTCTCGTGCATGGCCATTGTAGCAGAAGCTTTATGAAGGAAAAGAATATTTGTTTACCCATACTTAGACCACTGGCTGGAAAAAAGTTCCTCTCAGATCAAACGAAAAAACACTACCACATCTGCATAGAGACACTTCAATCTTTAGGTCTCCAGGTCAATGTTGAATATTCAGTCCAGATTCCAAGTCAAAGACTATACTACCTAGGTGCGACCCTGGACACAAAAGTCGCAAAAGTGTGTTCTTCGTAGGAGAGACTATCTTCAATCACTCAAAAGTGTGCCAACCTCCTTCACACTCCACACCCATCGGCCAGAATGATGGCGCCTCTCCTGGGATCAATTGCTTCATGTATATTCCTTGTTCCCAATGCCAGACTGCACATGAGACCGCAGCAACAGAATCTGGAGGATCAGTGGAATCAATTCACAGACAATTGGGACAATAAGCTCACCCTGCCACAGGCTGCAAAAAGTTTGCAACCGTGGTGCCCTCACCGACAAAATATGCTGATCGGTGCCCCTTTTCACCAGGACACTCCGACGCAAACACTCATAACAGATGCTCTCCAGGGCTGGGGTGTTCACATGGATGCCCTACAAGACACAGGGCCTGTCGTCAGCCAAGGATCAACTATACCATATAAACATGCTGGAGCTGCTGGAGGTCCATCTAGCCCTCAAGTCCTTTTATCCATCCATTCAAACTAGCGTTCTCCTAATTCAAACGTACAACACGACCATGATGCACTATCTAAACAAGCAAGGGGCGCTCTCTCTCACCATCTATCCATGGAAGCACAGGGCATCTGGAACTGGCTCATAGCGAGAAAGTTGATAATCTGCGATTCACCTGCCAGGAGTCCAGAACACACAAGCGGACCTGCTCAGCTGAAATTTCACCAAAACTCAGAACTGGATTCAGCGCAACAACGTCGTACAAGACATTTTTTGAGAATGGAGGCATCTGCAGATAGACCTGCTTGCAGACAAAAGCAACAAAAAAATGCCTAGACTTCGCATCCAGGTTCTACCAACTAGAAACAAAGGGAAATGCCCTTTTGATAAAATTTGATAAACTGGCCCGGACATTTCTGTATGCGTTTCCTCCCATTCCCCTGATACCGACAGTCATCAACAAACTCTACTGAGCCAGGACCAGAATAATCCTAATATCTCCAGAATGGCCTTGCCATTGGTGGTTCCTGGAACTCCTCCACCTATCAGAAAGACCACACAGGAGGCTGCCATGCAGACTGGATCTCCTCTACAAGACTTGAGGGAAGATTTTCTACCCCAACGTCCCCTCGCTGAGTTTGACAGCATGGCTCCTGAATTCCTGCATTATGGACAAAGGCATTTCGCAGGAGTGCATGGACATTCTTATGGAGTCCAAAAGGCCATTGAGCAGACACTCCTACGCATTCAAGTGGAAGAGATTTTACATGTGGTGTGTTCAATGTGAGCTCCATCCAATTCTGGGGCAGGAGGATGTAATAGGATCTAATATACTCCATTTAGAAAAATTTGGTCTGCAATTCTCATCTATTAAGGTACATCTTGCAGCCATTACTGCATACAGAAAATCCCCTAAAAAGAGGTCATTCTTCCAAATTCCTGTAGTGAAGGCTTTCTTAGAGGGATTGAGGGAGGTGTTCCCACCTGTACGTTCTCCCTCTCCTCCTTGGGAAATGAATGTGGTTCTTTTTAAACTCATGGGTCCCCCTTTCAAACCTATACATAAGGCATCCTTACAACACCTTACCTGGAAAGCTCCTTTTCTGGTGGCTACTACTTCGTCACGCAGAGTCAGCAAGATTCAGTCTCTCTGTGCCAAAGAGCCTTACACTGTGTTCCATGCTAACAGGGTGGTGATGAGACCTCTTCCGAGTTTTCTTCCCAAGGTAGTGCCTGATTTTCACATTAACCAGATGATTTCACTCTCTACTTTCGTTCCATATCTTTCCACACCAGCAGAAATAGTGTTACACTCTTTAGATCTTAAGAGAGTATTGGCATTTTATTTAGACAAGACCAATGCCAACAGACAATCTGACTGTCTGTTTGTGAACTATGGCCCTATGAGGACAGGCATTTCAAGCAGTCCATTTCTAGATGGATAGTTTCTTGTATCCTGTTCACCTACCAATTAGCCAACAAACAATTACCTGCCAGACCCAAAGCCCACTCTACAAGGGACAAGGCGGCAACAGCAGCACTACTAAGGAATATTCCCTTCTCCAAAATCTGCAAAGCTGCTACTTGGAGATCGGTGCATACTTTTACAAGGCATTACAGTCTAGATTTAGACACTCAGACACTCAAGTAGGGCAGGCCTTGCTTAAAGAAATCTATTTCGAGGATGTTTACAACTGCTTTTGTTTGTTCTTGATTAGTCCTCAGGTGTGTGGGACAGGCCTGCTACTCTATTCAGTGCTTATGACTATAATGATCCCCTGGAAGAAGAGATGGATAAGTTACTTACCTGTAATCCTAGTTCTCTTCCAGGGGAATCCTCGTCAAAGTCATAATCAACCCGCCCACCTCCCCGGACGAATCTTGAATACAGCAGTTAATACATGTCTGTGGTCTGTTCTGCGGTAAACAGACTAAGGGGCCGATCTCGGTCGGAGGCGCACCTAATACCATTCGGTCGGGAAAAAAGCCATGCGAATGCCTGTTTCCCGACCGATCCGCACATTATTCCGAACGACCAAGTACGATGCGCACAATAGCATAGAATCCGGCCCAGTCGGACTCACCCAATCCAGGTCCTGTTCTCCGACCGAGGCGAATCCGGAAACGCAGAATCGAGTCGCACGGAAGGGAAAATGCAGCCCCGTCCGGCCGGACAAGTACGATGCGCTTCCCGTACGCGCCGAACCCGTCGCTACGTCCGGCACGTCAAAGCTTCCGGGAGAGGTGCACATAAGCTCCGATTCGCGCCACAACACGATCCACGGCTACGAGGCGAACACGCCAGCGACGAGGACGAGGCGAAGCAACGAGAAAGACGAACGAGACGAACCATGAATCCCTTCGCTCCGATCCTACCAATATTCTACATCTACTACCGGAACAGGCACGGACGCGTACGGCGCAGAAGGTAAGTCAGACACCAACCACAAAAACATACAACACGTACACGACACATCACACACACACAGAGGGATGCAGAATGTACTTACACCAGCAACAGCAGCACCATAGGGGCGGGATGCCCATCACCAATGCCACATATACACACAGGGGCCTGGATGCCCACCACCACTACCACCCCTACCCAGGGGGCTGGATGCCTACCACTACTACCACCTCTACCCAGGGGGCTGGATGCCTACCACTACTACCACCCCTACCCAGGGGGCTGGATGCCTACCACTACTACCACCTCTACCCAGGGGGCTGGATGCCTACCACTACTACCACCCTTAGCCATGGGGGTGCCAGATGCCTACCACTACTACCACCTCTACCCAGGGGGGGCTGGATGCCTACCACTACTACCACCCTTAGCCATGGGGGTGCCAGATGCCTACCACTACTACCACCTCTACCCAGGGGGGGCTGGATGCCTACCACTACTACCACCTCTACCCAGGGGGGGGCTGGATGCCTACCACTACTACCACCCTTAGCCAGGGGGGCTGGATGCCTACCACTACTACCACCCCTACCCAGGGGGGGCTGGATGCCTACCACTACTACCACCTCTACCCAGGGGGGGCTGGATGCCTACCACTACTACCACCTCTACCCAGGGGGGGCTGGATGCCTACCACTACTACCACCCTTAGCCATGGGGGTGCCAGATGCCTACCACTACTACCACCTCTACCCAGGGGGGGGCTGGATGCCTACCAGTACTACCACCTCTACCCAGGGGGGGCTGGATGCCTACCACTACTACCACCCCTACCCAGGGGGGCTGGATGCCTACCACTACTACCACCTCTACCCAGGGGGGGCTGGATGCCTACCACTACTACCACCCTTAGCCATGGGGGTGCCAGATGCCTACCACTACGACCACCTCTACCCAGGGGGGGCTGGATGCCTACCAGTACTACCACCTCTACCCAGGGGGGGCTGGATGCCTACCAGTACTACCACCTCTACCCAGGGGGGGCTGGATGCCTACCAGTACTACCACCTCTACCCAGGGGGGGCTGGATGCCTACCACTACTACCACCCTTAGCCAGGGGGGCTGGATGCCTACCACTACTACCACCCTTAGCCATGGGGGTGCCAGATGCCTACCACTACTACCACCTCTACCCAGGGGGGGCTGGATGCCTACCACTACTACCACCCTTAGCCATGGGGGTGCCAGATGCCTACCACTACTACCACCTCTACCCAGGGGGGGGCTGGATGCCTACCAGTACTACCACCTCTACCCAGGGGGGGCTGGATGCCTACCACTACTACCACCTCTACCCAGGGGGGGCTGGATGCCTGTCACTACTACCACCCTTAGCCAGGGGGGGCTGGATGCCTACCACTACTACCACCTCTACCCAGGGGGGGCTGGATGCCTGTCACTACTACCACCCTTAGCCAGGGGGGGCTGGATGCCTACCACTACTACCACCCTTAGCCAGGGGGGCTGGATGCCTACCACTACTACCACCCTTAGCCATGGGGGTGCCAGATGCCTACCACCTCTACCCAGGGGGGGCTAGATGCCTATCAGTACTACCACCTCTACCAAGGGGGGGCTGGATGCCTACCACTACTACCACCTCTACCCAGGGGGGGCTGGATGCCTACCACTAACAACATCTCCACTCACAGGATGGCTAATACATGTCGCAACAAGCACACACCAACATAAAGAATGCAACATTAAGACATCCCCCCAACACCATGACAAGCGTGTGTAGACTGTGTCAAATGCCTACGACACAGAACATGATCATCAACATACAATGTGACACCCTATCACATGTGCCACATATAAATGTGTGTGGCCCCCACAATGCAAGCAGGCCATGACCAATGTGGCAATGGGGTCCAAACCCCCATCATCACAGTGACCAAAATGTAAGTGTGGGGTCCATAGCTGAAGCACATTCTGACCATTGTGGCAATGGGGTCCAAACCCCCATCATCACAGTGACCAAAATGTAAGTGTGGGGTCCATAGCTGAAGCACATTCTGACCATTGTGGCAATGGGGTCCAAACCCCCATCATCACAGTGACCAAAATGTAAATGTGGGGTCCATAGCTGAAGCACATTCTGACCATTGCGGCAATGGGGTCCAAACCCCCATCATCACAGTGACCAAAATGTAAGTGTGGGGTCCATAGCTGAAGCACATTCTGACCATTGTGGCAATGGGGTCCAAACCCCCATCATCACAGTGACCAAAATGTAAGTGTGGGGTCCATAGCTGAAGCACATTCTGACCATTGTGGCAATGGGGTCCAAACCCCCATCATCACAGTGACCAAAATGTAAGTGTGGGGTCCTGAGCTGAAGCACATTCTGACCATTGTGGCAATGGGGTCCAAACCCCCATCATCACAGTGACCAAAATGTAAGTGTGGGGTCCTGAGCTGAAGCACATTCTGACCATTGTGGCAATGGGGTCCAAACCCCCATCATCACAGTGACCAAAATGTAAGTGTGAACAAAGTAAAAGCTGCAACTGGCAAACTGCATGGACAATTCCTGGTCACAGAACAACAAACACAACTGTGGCAAAGTAGTGCAGGTGTCGCATTGCAACATAGATTTGGGGAGGCAAACAGTGCTGTGCAAATGAGACATACCTCTGGCCAGCTGCAGACAAACATCACCCATGGTGTCTGACACCGTCAACATACATCAATGACACAATGACAGAAGTGACCATCAGAATGCAGACCCACATATTTGCACCAATGGACACACCAATGCAGATACCCTGTGGAGACGGTAGATGGCAGGTGAACAGTTACCATACCATGGCAGCAATGGGACACACAAACAATGATCATTGTGCTGACTGATGACCTAGGAGTCCCAGGGACAGCAGGGGAAACACACCAAACAACATACAGATAATGGCACACCAAAGATATGCCAATGCAGTGGCGCTGATGCACAAACACAAACAGGCAGACACACACTGCACATCAAACAGAACAGGTGAGGGGGGGGGAACAGTGTCCCCAGGCAACCACACAACACATGAGGAGGCCTGAAGACCAAACACACAGATGTGCATACAGTGCCACACAAAGGTAACTCATGGATCCAATTCCCCTATGTGGGCAATCAGGCATTGTCAGATGAGAGGGAGCACAAATCACACATGTCACACAAGCATGTAGGAACAGCAACCCACACAGTAAGACACCGAGGCACCACAGCACCACCCCCAGGGCCCACACAATGTGGTGACCATGGGCTGCATTACAATCCCACTGTGATGACAAAGCCAGATGTCGTTCACACTGTGAACCACAGTCATGTATCCTGAGCAAAGAATTACCAGCACACCCACACAAGCACAAACCAATCAGCATCGCCAGGAAGCCAAGGACAACATGGAGGCAGGGGTCTTGCTAGGCAACAACTCTCATCTGCACACACTCAACAACACACACCTCGACCACCAACAATGTGCTGCAGTGAAGCTCACATGCACTGGTGACATTGCACATGCACCCATGACAATCCCAGGGGGGTGGGTGGGAAGCAAGGTGCAGAAACACAGCACACATGGCCACTCAACAAGACTCCTAAATGTCTGACACACTGCACACTATGCTGTACATGGACATGACGGCAACACCACACCAACCAATGGGATCCCAGCCACAGTCACACACCAATGAAGAAGCCAAGGTCACCCACAAAGAACACACATGGACAACTACCAACATTGCAGCCCTGACCCTGAGGAGTGCCAGCAGTCACACACACAACGTGTCACAACCAATGAAAGCTAACACAAACCTGAAATCACATTACAGGAGTGAACAACAAGTGCTAAGGGGAATCCTAACTGTGACCCATCAGCGCCTGCCCACAAACTCAGCCCTGACAGCAAACACACCTATGGGTGACACCCTGATGACCAGTAATGTGCCATGCACCCACATCACAGAGAACCCAGGGAGAAGACTTTGGGGAAAATAGCTCAACTCAGCAAGCATCACAAACAGGAACATCACTAGGGATCCCAGCATGCACAGCAAAATGGAAGTGAACACACAGACATGCTCATACAACACACACCTTGGGCGCAGGCAATGTCACAGGAGCACACACTGCCATGAGGGGACTCCACTCCTGTGTGAGGAAAGCTGTGCCATATGTCGCATCAGTAGGGCTCTATCATGTCAGCACAACACTTTGTCACACAGTCAACAATTAGCACCAAATGAAGGCTCCCGTCACATCAGCCTGGTCATGGGAGTGTCAACGAAATCATCAGCACAGATCCAACACACAATTATAGCAAGTTGCACTGACAACACAGATGAGTCCTTCCCCATTGATGCCCAAACCTGCCTGTCCAGTGGAGATAGCCACACGGTCAGGGAAGTAGACTAATTGAACAATGGCAAACACAGCAGATGTGCAGGGGTGGAACCCACAGATGTGACATTGCTAATGTAAGTAGGGAATCCCATTGCCAAATATTGAAAACATGACACCCTCAGATGCTGTTAAGGATGACATAGATACACCACAGGATAGGACACTGTCCCCCTGGACCACATGGGTACCTGCACAGTAACACTTCATTGTCATGAGACCAAATATCACCATCACTGCAGCAAGGGCATGGTTAGCATCATCAACATCATGTACATCAGAAGCAAAAGCACTAGAGAACAGAAAGTTGCTTTATTCAGCATATGTGGCATTAAAAGTAGAAGTCCGGTAGAAAATAAACAAAGGCCAATGGCCAGTCCATCAACAAAGTCAAAAGTGGGTGACAGTGGCAGATGCCACCCTACCCATGCCTGCACTGACAACAACCAGGGACAATCCCCTAGGAGGGGCATACGGGGGGGCAGGCCAGGCACCGCAGGGACAGGATCAGGGCTCACCAGGAGGAGGCAGGGAAGGGGTGGTGGGTGCTGGAGAGCCACTGACAACTGCAGTGGAGGTGTCTGACATGGTGTGTGCCGGCACAACTGGGGGGCATGGCTCAGATGGTGTGTGTGCTGGCACGACTGCAGTGGACCGTGCACAATGGAGTGGACATGTCCGCCACTGCAGTGCCCAAGTCAGACAGGGTGGTAGTGGACTCCACTGCAGTGCCTACCTCCAGGGGAGGAGAATGGGGAACAGGCAAGGTGGGCTGGACAGAGGGGGAGGACACCCTCACCACATCAGTGGCACAGACAAGCACAGCGGGGGGTGTGGTGCCGGGAGAGCAAGGTTCAGGGGGAGAAGGCCTGATCCTCTTGGGGATGGTATATCTGTGGGTGGGGGAACCTGGGGCAGGGTGTGGTGGGGGCACCTGTGGAGTGGGGTCTTGAGGGATGGAGGAAGGAGACCTGGTGCCTGAGCTGCAGGGCGGCGGCGGGGTCTTGCTCTTACCACTCCGGGGGGACTTGCGGGTGGGGGCGTCAGTCTGTCTGCGCCTGGGGGAGGGTGTCCGGGTGCGAGGGGCACTCTGCTCCGTGTGGGTGGGCTTCCTCTTCCCCCTGGATGCTGGAGCAGCTGGATCGTAGGGGGTGAGGCCGAGGTCACAGAGGAAGAGCCGCTGTGACTTTGGGGTTGCAGGTGAGGCAAGGGAGGGTGCTTTGGAGGGAGAGGCAACTGAGGACTGCGCTGTGCTTTTGGATGCGTGTGTGTGTTCCAGGGCCCCATCCCCTGTGAGTCTGGTTTCAGTCCCCTGACTGTGCGTGCGTGTGCGTCTTGTTTGTGGCGTGTGTGTCTGTGTGCTGGACGTGTGTGTGCTGGTGTGTGCCTGTGCCGGTGTGTGTGTGCTTGGGACGGGTAAGGTGCTGGGGAGTGTGGATGGAGCAGAGGCAGGAGGGGTGAGGGACTGTCTGAGGAGGGACACTGCTGCCGTCAGGCAGGAGTCCATGGACCTATTGCCCCTCTGTAGGTCAGACATGCCCGATGAGATGCCCTCCATGAACGACACCAGCTGAGTCAACAGAGCGGTGTGTGCATGGAGGACAGTCAGCATGGCTGTCTGCCCTACATGGAGCTGGCGAAGGAGGTACACAGACTCCTCACTCAGGGCAGCAGGGGACACAGGGGCAGGGGGTGCAGTGCCTGGCCCAAAGGAGACATGCTCCCGAACATGGGAGCCTCCACGGACCTGGGGAATGGGAGCCGATGGGAGGGCGGTGGTGGTGGTGGCGGGGACAGCAACACTAGCTGGGGTGTGGTGGCTGCTGACACCCGCCTCCATAAGGGAGTCATCTTCCGAGCCGCTGTGGTCCTCAGCTGAGGTGGATGCTGCTGAGGACTCCTCGGTGTGGCTCCCCTCGCCCTCCGTGCCACTGGGTCCCTCCGACCACTCCTCGGCTGCTGACCCAGTCTGGCTCTCCGGCTCCTCCTGGTCCGTGGAGCTGTCCCCTTCTGTGGCCGTGGATGTATCTGCAATCAATGGGGAAACAGACAGACATCAGTCACCTGCACCGAACACACACACTACTGTAAGCACAGCACATTACAGAGCAAGCCCTGGCATCATTAGTTGAACATTGCTAAAAGTGCCCTAACTGAACAGGAGAAGCCAATTGTCAGTCTGATGCCAACCATGGCACTCACATCCCACATGGCCTTGCACCCATCTGTCTGGTGTCTGTTGGATGGCAACACCCCAGTGTGGACACATGCACCACCTACACAGTAGTTGGACAGTGCAGAGGACACGGTGTAGCATGTGGACATGCACACATCACAACTCTTGCCACTGAGTCAGTACAGGTTTCCGGATGAAAGGGATGCCCAGAGTCAAATAGGAAATGCATGTGATGCATACCAGCGACAGACACCATGATGCACCCATGTCCTGATGGCCATTGCCACAATGGTGTGCATGTAGCACATGTCACTCCCCTGCAGGATCACCAATAAGTAGACACATGCCATGGCAGAGGCATGCCTGCTAAGTCATACATCACTGTCTCAGTGATGTATGACTTAGCAGCCAGACAACAACACTCTGCACTGTGTCACAATAGTAGGTCATGGGGAATGCAAGTCCTGGAGCTGCACAAGTGCACATGTACATTCCCCACACAACACATCATCTGAACCCTCATCTGTCCAGGTCATACCGATTGGACATATGGGAGACCTGTAACACTACCCTCTGAACCTGATCCCCTCACAATCTGCTGTGAATGGGAAACAGCTGCCTGAACTTCACATTCGCATACCCCAGTCTGCACGGTCAGCTGATCAAACACCTATGTGACACACAAGTATCGTCTCCTATGGTCACATCTCCAGTGGCATGCTGAGCCCCAACCGAGAAACACCCCAGCAGTCCTCGCAACAAATCCACAGCACACTGACACAGAGGCAGACACCTGAGGGGTCAAATCACTGTGCACAACGTGTCAGCTGATAAACGGGAGTGGGAGTACAGAGTGTATTGGATGGGCTGGAGTAGGCATGACTGTCCTGCCCCACATGAATGAGGGATGAGCCCTGGACAGTAGATAGCTGGCTATGTATGTGTGACACACGTAATCTGCACACTCCTGGGGCACAAACATTGTTCCCACCCGCTGCATGGGTGTGTGCCAGATACCCCAGGCACATGTGGTGGCTCAGCTCAGCAAGTGGACCGCATATCAAAGCAACACGCAGATTACATGTCCCAACACAGGCATTGTGTAAACAATGGACCCACCCATGATGTCCAAAACAGAGTTAGGGAAACAGATGCTGTCCCCCACCTTGAGTGAAGCAAACTGCAAGGACACAGTCACAAGTGAAACAATTCCCTGACTGTAAGGGCCACACCTGGGTATCAGATGAGGAGTGGGCAGTGCACAATAGAGGGACATGGCTCCTGGACAACATGACTGCTGTACTGTGGCCGTTTAACCAGGCCAGAGGAGGGCACATAGCATGTAATACAGAGTTCACAGTGCAGTCTTTGACTCACCCCCTCCTTGCTGCTGTCTGGCCTTCAGCTGCCCATCCAGGTCTGGAAACACCACCGCCAGGATCTGGAGCATGTGGGGGGTCAGGGTCCGTGTTCCGCCCCTCCTGCGAGGAGGCGACAGCTTCAGCTGGACCCGTGCAATCCTCCGGGTCCAGCCACGAAGGTCCTGCCACCTCTTCTGGCAGTTGCGGATCCGGCGCTTGTAGACCCCCACGGACCGGACTGCCCGGACGATGTCCTTCCAGATCTCCTGCTTCCGATGGGCATTAACCTGTGAGGATGACAAAGTGAAAAGGCCATTACTACACATGCAACATATCCGTGCATGACACAGTTGTATATACATGTCGCAATCACAGGGGCACATGATGTACACAGGCAGTGCAACGCTGCCCATGGACAGTATGCCAGAAGTCACTACATGGCAATATTGCCTGGGAAGTAAAACCTTGTTCTAATGCACTGTCACTGCACCATACCTGTCCAGTGCATGTCACTACACACAATGGGGGGTGACAACTACTCAGTGAGCCTGCTAGCCAGTGGCGTGCAGACTTTCAGCCTTGCTAGTCAGACAACATGCACATTCTGAAAGGCAGTGCACAGAACACTCACCTGCTCCCCTGGTGTCCCATACAGCTTGCTGTACTGTGGAAGTAGGCTGTCCAGCAGGGCCTGGTTCTCCTCAAGGCTGAAGGCTGGGGCTCTCTCCACAGTACGTGCCATTGCAGGGTCCAGAGGGTGCAGAGACAGCAGCAGTGCAGTGGCAGATGTCGTCCTGGAGCATGTAGTGCAGGCAAGTGAGCTCTCAGGGGAACAGCCAGCATTATATGTGTGCTGCAGAGGCAGATACTGTCCCATGTGTCCAAAGTGATAGGTCCAAGTCGTTTGCATCTTCTGAATCTGGCCAATCCATGGAATTGCAGCACCAATACACGCCCACAGCATCCTTCAAATCTTCAACTTCATGACACACATGATTTTGCAACATTGTTGTGGCTGACCAACTGAATTTACAGCAACAGACTCGTTCGAATTTTGAAAACGCGTCCGTTGCCAGGCTAGGCCATTGCCAATGGGTGCGCACCGATCGGTCCATTGCTGTTCAACGCGCACAGGGGTACAACGCGTACCCGCACACATTGAATGCAATGGGCCGGCCAGGTGCACCGATCGGTCCATTGCTGTTCAACGCGCACAGGGGTACAACGCGCACCCGCACACATTCAATGCAATGGGCCGGCCGGGTGCACCGATCGGTCCATTGCTGTTCAACGCGCACGGGTACAACGCGCATCCGCACACATTGAATGCAATGGGCCGGCCGGGTGCACCGATCGGTCCATTGCTGTTCAACGCGCACAGGGGTACAACGCGTACCCGCACACATTGAATGCAATGGGCCGGCCGGGTGCACCGATCGGTCCATTGCTGTTCAACGCGCACAGGGGTACAACGCGTACCCGCACACATTGAATGCAATGGGCCGGCCGGGTGCACCGATCGGTCCATTGCTGTTCAACGCGCACAGGGGTACAACGCGCACCGGCACACATTGAATGCAATGGGCCGGCCGGGTGCACCGATCGGTCCATTGCTGTTCAACGCATCCCTGTACAAGTGACTGGCATATGTCACCATGCCTGTCTCAGATGAACATATGCCAGCCACAAATACCTCCCAGGGAGTGAGGGGCACACCTACAACACCACAGCCTGTCCAAACTGTATCATAAGGCATGTAAGGCTGCATTTCCTATTCTGTGTATGGTGGTGTACATGTTGTCCTGTGGGTGTCACCTGGGGGCAGCCACCCCCAGGCTGTGCACGTGTTAATGGGGACAGGATCCTGGGTGTTACGTGTACATGACCACTGTGATGTGCAACTGGTCATATCTGAGCATGTGGCATGGTCACATTTCACGGTGGTGTATGTGTATGTCATGTCACATACCCCGTGCGTCCCATGTGGGACGGTATGTTTAAGCCAGGGTGACCCAGTGGCACAATAGTGATGGTCATCCACAGTCTGTGTGCATGTAGTGTTTACAATGTCTCTGATTTCATGTGCACAATGGGAGACAGTCTCCACATCCATGTTACGTTGTCTGTGCATGGACTTTGATGTTGTGTGTGTCACAGACGTCCATGTCTGTCCTGCAGAGGCAAGTGGGACCACTACTTGTGGGGGTCATGGTTGTTTTGCTGTGGTGCATACATGATACTCCATGTCATGCCAGTGTCCATGTGGCAATATAGGGTCCCTGGGAATGTACCTGTCGTTGAGCTGTGATGCCTGGGGCACATCTGTCCTCACATGTCACGGGGGGGTGTTTGTGACATGGTAGCAGGAGATGGGAACTGTGACACGGCCTCATGATATCCAATGGCCCAACCTGGGACTGATTGATGCCACTTATTGAACCGTGATGACAGATGTTGGCCATGTATGTACCATACATGTCCTTACGTAACTGCACACTTCTTGTAGTTGAGCCTCATGATGATGTATTATGTGATGTTGAGTGTGTTCAATGCCGCATATGTGGGGTGACTGACAATCTTGCTTTCTTCTCCTCTGCACTGCAGGGCTCCTGCTGTCCATAGACCATTCCCAGACCTGGCAACGATGGTGGAACGGGACAGCATCCGACGGTACCGCTTCACCAGGCAGCTGATTGAGGATTTGGCAGTGCGGTTGGCCCCACATTTGCAGCCTGGCCGGCCGTATCCTGCTGCGCTGACCCCCAAGGTGAAGGTGATGGCAGCCCTACACTTCTTTGCCACCGGTACCTTTCAACACACTGTGGCGTCTGCTTGTGGGATGTCACAGACCATGTTCAGCCGTGTGCTCCGCGATGTTTTGGAGGCTATGTTGATGTACCTGAACCAGTACATCTATTTCCCTAGACTGCAACGACTCACTGACGTGAAGAGTGACTTCTATGCCCTGGGGAGGATGCCGCATGTCATTGGCTCCATTGATGGGACACATGTGGCTTTGGTACCACCACAAGCACATGAACAGGCCTACCGTAACCGCAAACACTACCACTCGGTCAATGCACTGGTGGTGTGTCTTGCAGATATGACCATCTCACACGTGTGTGCCCATTTCCCTGGTTCAGCACACGATGCCTTCGTGATGAGGAGTAGTCGCATCCCCAGGATGATGGCACAGATGCAGAACCAGCGTGCCTGGATTGTCGGTGTGTACTGACTTTGTACCATTTGTGTGATCTGATCTGTAGTATTCAGCCCACTTTTCCAAGTCTGCTAATGTGCACTTGTCTGTCCGTAGGTGACTCCGGATACCCCAACATGCCGTGGTTGCTGACACCCCTCAGGAACTCTGTGACACCAGTCCAGATGCGCTACAATGAGGCACATGGTCGGACCAGGAGAGTTATTGAGCGGACTTTTGGTCTCCTGAAGAGCCGCTTCCGCTGCCTGGACAAGACAGGAAGGTGTGCAAGATCATCATCGTCTGCTGCATGCTCCACAACCTGGCAGTGCGGAAGGAGTTGCCTCTCATCCAGGATGACAATGACCAACATCCGCCACCTGTGGAGGATCCTGGCCTGGACCACGATGCCAGTGATGATGATGATGATGGTGATGTCCACACACAGCTCATCACCAACTTCTTTAGCTGAATGTGAGTATCCTGAGGTGTCATGTCAATGATGTGAGTTAGCATGATATGTGTAGGTGGTGCTCTGGTGCTGTTAGAGTGTGTCCATGGGCTACTTGACTGGATGTGTGTAGCGATGTGTGCTTACAGGTAGTCTGTACTCCCCAACAGTGTTGACATGCTAACTTGGTTCTGGGTGGGTATCTTGTAACATGTATTGTGCATGAGTTTTGCTGTTCTGTCCTGTTCTCCATTGCTTTTGACTGTGTGTCATTTCTGTCCTTCACAGGGTACTTTCAGATTCGTTTTGTCAACTGTGTCCACTGACGACGTGATTGTACTTCCAGGGTGGTAGCTGTCGTGTCCCTACAGGTGATGTGCGCCACACCCATGGACTTCCTTCCTTCTACAGTTGTTGACTGTGTGCCTGCTGCCAGGTGGGATTACCTTGCATCTGTAGTGGTTACAACATGTTGCAACTGTGTAATAAACCTGTGCTTCACTTTGTGATGTGCGTTGTCTGTGGTCACACATTTGACTGCCATTTGCTTACTGCACCTGTGGGCTACTTGACTACAACTGGGAATAGGTGTGGTGTCTGTGCATTGCACCGTCTTTCCTGGCAACATCAGTGTAGGCAATGAGTCAGATGGCCTAGGTGTGTATGTGTTGTGTAGCCCTGGTGGTGTGTCTCCCTCATATGTGTCACATTGCCATTACTCACATGCCTGTGTTGTACTTGCTGTTGCAGTTCGCATACACAGTGTAATTTTGCAGTTCATCATCCCCATGACAGCACCCACGTTGGAATCACAACAGAGGCAAGTATGGTGTATTAGTGTGTTTATTGTGATACATTTGTGTGAATAGTGCACAGGATGGTTAGTGCTGTACATTTATATTGCAATCAGAAGTTCCTAGATGAATTGAAAGTCCTGGTAGACAAAATCCCCAGTATCGGGGCCACAGTTGTCTGAGACATTGGTCCAACTTGTACTCCCCATGTCATGTGTGGGAGTTGTGTTGCCGTCAACAGGGTGAACAGTTTGCGCACAAAGGTGATCATCCAGAACAGGTTCAGGCTTCCTGGGGGTTGCACATGGCCATCGGCCTCTCACTTGCCCCTCCTCAGACGACCCCTCTTCTTTGGGGGGGGGGCCCCTGAAGTGCAGGCTGCTGCGGTGCAGGGGACTCTCGGCCAGAGTCATCCTCCCTCCCTGGGGCAGTTGCAGTTGTTTCAGCACCAGATGTTGTTGGCACACAGGGAGGTGTAGACTGGTTGCTGGTCATCTGGCGGAGGCATTGTAATATGTCCCTATGCACCGCCGTCATCTCTTGCAGTGTGTCCCACTTGGACTCCACGCGGGACATGTGTGAGTCCAAGCGGGCATGATGGGCAGCCTGCTGCTGTTTGATGTCCCTGAGGAGCCCCACTACCTGGCTGAGATCTCCGGTGCTGGACTGGTACGCATCGGCTATGCGTGCCAGTTGTGGGTCATCATGCACACCAGACACCTCTGCAAGCAGCGACCTCTGTCTCCCACCCCTCCCACCACCCCTGCCGACATGTGCAGTGCGTGCAGTGGCACGCACAGATGACCCTGGTCCCCCTTGGGGGTTGTTGGTGGTGTTGGTGTCCATGGCCCCACGTTGGTCCAGGGTCCCTGTGCTGGTGGTGCTCCTTGTTCTGTCCATGTCGGCAGGGTTGGTATTTGTGGTGACAGTCGTTGGAGGGGTGGGTGCAGGGGGTGCAGCTGGTGGTCCTGCTGGTGATGCAGCTGGTGGTCCTGCTGGTGCTGCAGCTGGTGGTCCTGCTGGTGCTGCATGATGACTTGCACCGGAGGTGCCAGGTTGGTCTTCTTCATCCGAGGAGGGCAGAGGCTGTTCGACACCAGTGAGCTCCGTATCCTCTTGAGCCTGGGACTGGGACTCCTCAGCGTCTGCTGCTGTGTCCCCATCATCACCTGTTTTTGGGAGACACACACAATGTATGTTATGTTTCTGCAGGCATCAATGGTTGACACACCTGACAGTTGTGACTGTGCCTCTGGGTGCGGGCCTGTACATTGCATTGTCCTAAGTTGTCACAGTCAGGGGTTGATATTGGTGTAGCACATTGTCCTGCATTATTTGGGCATTTCTCTGTATTTGTTGGGTTGTGAACATGGTCTGCATTGGTTGTATTTGGTTGACAGCCGGCCCTCCTTCCCACCCAGCCAGTTATCCCACCATGGACTGTGCTTGCATTGCAGGGAGTGAAAGTTGTCTTTCAAGATGTCAGTCAGTGGTGTCCTGCTGTTGGTTGTTGCACAGTTGCCAGCGTGGCCTTGTGCTCCCCACAGCAGTTGCCAGTGTCAGCCATCTTGTCAGTTGTTTTCCACTCCCTGTGATGTGAGCATGGTTCAGGGTGATGTTGATGGGACAGTTGTGGGGGTGAGCTATGTCTGTGACTATGACTCCCATCATGCTATTGCCTCCACCCCACTTCCCAGCATTCCCAAACTTACTTGCTTTTGTGGGGAGTTCAGTGTGTGTGAGTGTGAGAGCAATGGCAAGATGGCTGACAGTGGTGTCCTGCTGTTGGTTGGTGTGCAGTTCCCAGCATGCCCTTGTGCTCCCCACAACACAGCACCAGTGTCAGACATCTTTGATGGGCCTTTCCACTCTCTGTGGGATGTGCATGCGTGAGTGTGAGCTTGCTGGGCCATGTGGGTGGGGGATGTTGAGCTGTGACTACGACTCCCATCATGCTATTGCCTCCACCCCCCTTCCCAGCATGCCCATGCTTCCTTCCCTTTGACTCTGCTTCCCTGTGGGGTTGTGTGCCTGTGCTGACAAGATGGCTGACAGTGTAATACTGGGGTTAGTTCTGCTACAGGTCCCATGTGTGTCCTTGTGCTTCACTCTGCATGACCCAGTGTTGTGGTTATTTGTGGGATATATTATTGGGGTGTGAGGCAATGCATTCTCCCAGGTCAGTTGTGTGGAGTTTGTGTTAAGGGGGGGGGGGTAAAAAGCTGCTGGTGACTGTGGTCGGTGCTGTGAGTCCTCCTTCCCACCCAGCCAGATATCCCACCATGGAACGTGCTTCCATTGCAGGGAGTGGAAGTTGTCTTTCAGGATGTCAGTCAGTGGTGTCCTGCTGTTGGTTGTTGCACAGTTGCCAGCAGGGCCTTGTGCTCCCCACAGCAGTAGCCAGTGTCAGCCATCTTGTGAGTCCTTTTCCACTCCCTATGATGTGAGCATGGTTGAGAGTGGTGTTGATGGGCCAATTGTGAGGCTGAGCAATATCTGTGACTACAACTCCCATCATGCTATTGTCTCCACCCCCCTTCCCAGCATGCCCATCCTTCCTTCCTTTTGACTCTGCTTCCCTGTGGGGTGGGCTGCCTGTGCTGAATGGATGGCTGGGAGTGTTGTCCTGGGAGTTGTTTGGCTAAAAGTCCCAAGAGTGTCCCTGTGCTTCACACAACATAACCCAGGGTGGTGGTTCTTTGTGGGATCTTTAGTTAGGATGTGAGTCATTGGATTCTCCCAGGTGGGTTATGTGGAGTTTGTGTTGAGGGGGTGTGTGAGGGGAGGTGCTTGTGACTATGGTCAGTGCTGCGAGTCCTCCTTCCCACCCAGCCAGATATCCCACCATGGAACGTGCTTCCATTGCAGGGAGTGGAAGTTGTCTTTCAGGATGTCAGTCAGTGGTGTCCTGCTGTTGGTTGTTGCACAGTTGCCAGCAGGGCCTTGTGCTCCCCACAGCAGTAGCCAGTGTCAGCCATCTTGTGAGTCCTTTTCCACTCCCTGTGATGTGAGCATGCTTGAGAGTGGTGTTGATGGGCCAATTGTGAGGCTGAGCAATATCTGTGCCTACAACTCCCATCATGCTATTGTCTCCACCCCCCTTCCCAGCATGCCCATCCTTCCTTCCTTTTGACTCTGCTTCCCTGTGGGGTGGGCTGCCTGTGCTGAATGGATGGCTGGGAGTGTTGTCCTGGGAGTTGTTTGGCTAAAAGTCCCAAGAGTGTCCCTGTGCTTCACACAACATAACCCAGGGTGGTGGTTCTTTGTGGGATCTTTAGTTAGGATGTGAGTCATTGGATTCTCCCAGGTGGGTTATGTGGAGTTTGTGTTGAGGGGGTGTGTGAGGGGAGGTGCTTGTGACTATGGTCAGTGCTGCGAGTCCTCCTTCCCACCCAGCCAGATATCCCACCATGGAACGTGCTTCCATTGCAGGGAGTGGAAGTTGTCTTTCAGGATGTCAGTCAGTGGTGTCCTGCTGTTGGTTGTTGCACAGTTGCCAGCAGGGGCTTGTGCTCCCCACAGCAGTAGCCAGTGTCAGCCATCTTGTCAGTTGTTTTCCACTCACTGTGATGTGCGCATGGTTCATGGTGGTGTTGATGGGACAGTTGTGGGGGTTACCAATATCTGTGACTACCACTCCCATGGTGCTATTGGCTACACTGACTTGCCCAGCATACACAGAATTCCTTTCTTTCAGTGGTCTTCACTGTGTGTTGGTGTTGTAGTGGTGGCTACATGTCTGGATGTGTTTGTTAGTTCTATTTGTGCCACTGCCTAGCTGCAGTTGTAGTTGTGTTTGTACATGTGATGACACGGTTAAATGTAACTTTGAGATGGCATGTGTTGTGTTTATCTGACTGACATACACATTTTGGGATGATTCTGTTCTGGTTGCTGTGTAATTGCTAAGAGTGCATGGTTTGACTCTCCCCTTGACAGTGATGTGTGTGTGTATTGTGTCAGAATATTGTGTACATTTGTTGTGTACTCACCAGGCTCTGGGATGTTTTCTAGTCCATAGACGCTCACTGGCGGTAGTATGGCCCGCACCTTCTCCTCCCAGGGCCTGAGGTATACTGGCTTGGCAGGAGGGCCACTGCCGGTGTGTTTGCTCAGGAGGTAGTCCTTCTTCAGCAGCTCCCGTACCCTCCTGCGCACGTCATACCACCTGTTCTGGATGTCAGTCTTTGTGCGCAGACATGGTGATTGTGCGTTCACCCTGTTGATGATCCTCTCCCACATCTTTGTTTTCTGGGCGATGGGTGTCTGTTGGACCAGTGCGCCAAACAGCTGTGGCTCTACCCTGAGGATCTCGTCTACCATGACTTCCAATTCACTATCTAGGAACTTGTGATTCTTCTTTGGGGGCCTAGTGATGGGTGGTGATGGTGAGTGATGTGTGTGTTGGTGTGCAGGTGAAGGTGTCTGAGTGTGTGTTTTGCTGGGTGTATGTGAGGTAGCTATTTGTTGGTATGCTGATGGTGTGTGGCTTGTGTGAGGGATGAGCTGTGGGTGTGTGGTTGCTGTCTGTTCAGTGCTGGCAGGTGAATTGGATTTGCAAAGGATCATGGTTGGGATTTGTGTCCTTTATATGGGTGAAGTTGTGGGTGTGTCTTTGTTCTCTGTCCCCACCCCCCCCCCAGTATTTATTGGCTTTGTAATTGCTTGTTTGGCCTTTTTTTGTGTATTTTCCTTTAGTACTTTCTGTGCATGTTGGAAACGTTCTTGTGACCGAGTCAGACCCTGCAGTTGTCTCGTACGGTCTTCTCCGTTTCGTTCACGCTGTGTTTGTGCTATTTTCTATGCTGCGTACGCGTCGGTCGCGGTGTTTTGTGTTACTTCGGCTCGCAGTTTTGTATGCATGTCGGTCGTACGGCTTGTCCTCCGTACGACTCGGTCGTGTTTTTCACGCCTTGCATCGTACTTGTCGGGTTGGAGTTCGCGGGTACGTTTCGGTTGGATTTGTTCCGGGTGCGTGTCGGTCGGTTCGATTCGCGTGTTTTTACGGCCGGATTGCTGTTTTCCGGGCGGCCGTTCGGCTTGGGTTCCGTACGTGTCGGTCGGATTTTGCACGCTTTGCATCATACTTAGCGGATCGGGCACCACAGGTACGTGTCGGT
This sequence comes from Calotriton arnoldi, assembly GCA_963921515.1. Classification (NCBI taxonomy): domain Eukaryota; kingdom Metazoa; phylum Chordata; class Amphibia; order Caudata; family Salamandridae; genus Calotriton; species Calotriton arnoldi. The sequence goes on from CAWUFW010006657.1 coordinate 756,931, forward strand.
TGGAATTAATACCGGCTCCGAGTCGGTCGGTTCTTTTTCCGGCCCGAATCGGAATCGACCCCATAATATCGAATTTTTAATATCGAATTGCCAAAATATCGAGTTTTTAATATAGAATGGACAGAATATCGAATTGCCAAAATATAGTGGTTAAGAATATCGAAAGTCAGGTAAGAAATATCGATTGTCAAAATATCGACAGTCATAATATAGTTGTTAAAAATATCGATTTTTTTTATAGTGTTTTAAGTGTTAGTATATGTGTTAAAAGTATGTATTATTTTTGTAATGTATGTTTTAATTTTTTAAAGTAATGAATTTTATGTTATTTAATTTTTGCGTAATTTAATTCTGTAGCGGGTTGTGGGTTTATAGGGGAATAGGGTGGGAAGTAATTTAATTATAGTAAATTAAATATTAATTTTTAGGAATTGTTAATTATATTTAATTTAATTTTGCGTATTAGTTCTGTAGCGGGTTGTGGGTTTATAGGAGAATAGGGTGGGAAGTAATTTAAATGTAACTAAGTAATTATTTAATTTTATTTATTGGTATTGATAAATAATTCATTGTTAATTAATTATTAATTGGTCATTAATTTTTATTAATTGGTAATTAATTTTTATTAATTTTTTAATTGATAATTATACTAATTGTATTAATTTATTATTCAGAGCGGGTTGTGGGTTTATAGGGGAAGTAATTTAATTGTAATTCAGTAATTATTTATTTTTATTTATTGGTATTGATTATTAACTTATTGTTAATTAATTCTTATTTGGTAATTAATTTTTATTAATTGGTAATTAATTTTTATGAATTTATTAATTGATAATTATGTTAATTGTATTAATTTATTCTTTGTAGCGGGTTGTGGGTTTATAGGGGAATAGGGTGGGAAGTAATTTAATTGTAATTAATTAATTATTGAAAATATTTTGGTGTATTGATAATTAATTTACTGTCAATTAATTATTACTTGGTATTTTTTATTATTTATTATTTTTTGGTATTGAAAATTAATTCTTTGTTAATTAATAATTAATAGGTAATTAATTTTTAAGAAATAATATTTATTGGTATTTAGAATTAATTATTAAATATTTTGTAATTGGTAAGTAATTTTAATTAATTTTTTATTGGTATTGATAATTATTTTATTTTTATTAAAATATGAAATCATTATTTTCCCTATGGTTGCACTGTGGAGTGGGAATAGTAATTTTTACCCCTACGCTATCCAACGCTTTCCCTACTGTTGCACTCACTGGAGTGGGAATAGTAATTTTTACCCCTACGCTATCCAACTCTTTCCCTACTGTTGCACTCTCTGGAGTGGGAATAGTAATTTATACCCCTACGCTATCCAATGCTTTCCCTACTGTTGCACTCTCTGGAGTGGGAATAGTAATTTTTACCCCTACGCTATCCAACGCTTTCCCTACTGTTGCACTCTGGAGTGGGAATAGTAATTTTACCCTCCCGCTATCCAACGCTTTCCCTACTGTTGCACTCACTGGAGTGGGAATAGTAATTTTTACCCTCCCGCTAGCCAACGCTTTCCCTACTGTTGCACTCTCTGGAGTGGGAATAGTAATTTTACCCTTCCGCTATCCAACGCTTTCCCTACTGTTGCACTCTCTGGAGTGGGAATAGTAATTTTTACCCCTACGCTATCCAACGTTTCCCTACTGTTGCACTCTCTGGAGTGGGAATAGTAATTTTTACCCTCCCGCTATCCAACGCTTTCCCTACTGTTGCACTCACTGGAGTGGGAATAGTAATTTTTACCCTCCCGCTATCCAATGCTTTCCCTACTGTTGCACTCACTGGAGTGGTAATAGTAAATTTTACACTCCCGCTATCCTACGCTAAAAATATTGAATATTTTTTATAAATATTACGTTAATATATATATGAATTAAAAAATAAAAATGTATGTTTATTTTTTTTAACTTACATTAATTATTTATTAATTTTAAAGTTTTTTAAGTATGTTTTAGTTAATTATATATATTATTTCATTAATTTTACATTACTTTTAAGATATTTAAAAAATTCGATATTTTGACTAACTATATTTTTTACAACTATATTTTGGATTCGATATTTTTGTACCTGTTTGTAGATAGGGATTCGCTATTTTGGCATTCTATATTTTTACCTCAATATTTTTGTAGGTCGATATTCTTCTCATCGATATTCTGTCAGTGATCCCTGTTCTTCATGTCACCATAAAAAAGTACTGACCTAACTGTCACCTTTGGGGCATGATGGGACACAGGAGGTCCTGGAGGTCTTTGGCACAGTGCCAGTATTCAATTGTTATGCTTTTAATGTGGCCTATTGGCTAACAATGCCTTTGTATTCCCTTGCCGTTTTCTCTTCAATAAAGGCTGTGTTTTGCACTTTATGCTCTCTCTTTCTGAAGTCTAGTAAGAAATTTATTTAAGGAAAATCCAATGTAAATTGTTCACTATTAGCCCTTAATGTAGGCTGCATATTTATATAGAAATATACATATACCGCCAGTAGGTAATATATATATATATATATATATATTACTTACTGGCGGTCGCCAGTAGGTAGTTATAGTTAGGACCACATTTCCATAGGAAAAGCATTTTTGGATGTGCTTATAACTTTGGCGTCGTTTGACGAATCTTTACGAAATTTTCCAAAAAGTTCCTCTTTTCAGGTCAGCTCCTATCCGAAAAGTTTGGGGGGATTCGTGAAGGGGGGCTAAGAAAAAGGGGGTCCCAAAACGCGTTTTCTCCATGCAATTTCCATAGGAAACTTTAGACAAGGCTACAGGTCAAACTGCTGAACGGAATTACGCCAAATTTGGCAGAGAGAAAGGTCTTGGTCCAGAAACCACGCTTTTGTTTAAATCGGGTAAATCCGTTCAGTAGTTTTAGAGAAATATCAAATTTTCCAGATATCTATATTTAAGAATTCTGACATTTGATTGGCTGAGGCGTTCCGAGCACAAGCTTGCGGCTCATTGGCTGCGAACTGTTGAAACTAGGAAGTGTTGGCAGCCATTTTGTGATTCAGTCCGTCAGCTCACAACTCTCCCTCTACAAGGCATCAGGTCCGTAGTTCTACCTCTGCGAGGCAACACTAAAAATATACCGCAGCTCTGTCTGTGCGAGATACCCCTTTCACTGTCCCTCTCCCCACATCACCAGCTCGCGGCTATGCCTTTAGAAGCCAGTCCGTCGGCTCGGAGCTCTGCGACTGCGAGCTGGCAGCCATTTTGTGACTCAGTCCATCAGCTCGCATCTCTCCCTCTAAAAGGCATCGGATCCGTAATTCTACCTCTGCGAGGCAATACTGAAAGTATCCTGCAGCTCTGCGTGTGCGAGATACTCCTTTTACGCTCCCTCTCCCCACATCATCAGCTAGCGGCTATGCCTTTAGAAGCCAGTCCGTCGGCTCGCAGCTCTGTGTCTGCGAGCCATCGGGCCCGCAGCTCTACCTCTGAGAGCCACCTCGTTAGCTCGTAGCTGTGTCTGTGCTAGCAGGCCCGTGGGCCCGTTACTCTCGCTCTGCGAGTTAGCCCGTCGGGTTGCAGCTCGGAGGGCTCGCAGCTGTATCTCTGCGAGCCAGCCCGTTAACTGATAGCTGTGTGTCTGCTAGCAGGCCTGTTGGCCCATTGGTCTCCCTCTGCGAACTGAGCCCACGGGCCGCAGCTCTTCCTCTGCGAGCCTGCCCAACGGCCCGCAGGTGTCCCTCTGCTAGCCGAACCGCAGCTGACAGTCTGCGAGCCGAAATTGGGAATATAAGGCGGCTCTAAAAAGAGCCCTTGTGTTTATTAGTTGGAGCTACATGTAAGTGTGAATGCACAGCTTCAGGTTAATCAGGAAAACTCGGTTTCCCTCATCTGTGAAGTGTACTCCATCACTTCTGTAGATATCAGCCATATCAAAACGTATGTTGTTGTTGTAAATCGACCCCATTCTATGGTCTCTGAGGTATGCAGACACAGCTTTGTTGACATTCTTCCTAGATTTTTCAATCTTATGACAAAATTGGTTTGACCATTTCCACTTCTGTCTTTGGCATATATTGGAATATACAAAGACAGTTTGAGGCAAAAGTAACATCAATTGTCCAAAGGTGTCCTTCATAAGCATTTCCAAACCTACGCCAGTCAATGTGCCTAGGTCGTTACCACCACAGTGCACAATCATGAGATCAGGGTGTTGGAGATGCAAACAGGTTTTAACCAAAGGGAGCAATTGGTGCCACTTCAATCCTCTCTGCAAACCATTTAATGTGCACATTTTGTAAACCTAGGTCTAAGTCAATACATCTCTGTTCTGCATACCTCTTGCACCAGAAAACATAGCTATGTCCTACAATCCACACTAGCATTTTGAAGGTATGGCTAGAAGATATGGATAAATGTCTGTAGCTCATGCAGTCCGTTCGTAGAATAATAGATATGTTTAAACATGGGGAACTACTTTTTTTTTAACATACAAAACGTTAACCGATTGGGAGATGAAATGTATTGTGTCCTAAATAGTAGGGTGTATATTAGGTTTGATGAAAAGCATCTTTGTGATTGGTTAATAAAAAAGCAGTTTATAGGTGGAGTACATATTATAGGATGAAATTTGCTCAGCTCAACCACACCTGCTAATTGTATTTGGAAGGTGCAGTTCAAACTTGAAAGAATGGTGAACTTTTGACCTCCACGTGCCGTTAAATGTTGGAAAAGATGTTGCAAAAAAAATATCGGTAGGTTTAAAAAAAAATGATGAACTTTTAACCTGCACGTGTCGTAGAATGTTCTAGAAAGTGTTGATACAATACCTTGAACTTTTCACCTGTATGTGTCCTTAAAGAAACTGTTTATATGGAAAGTTAAAAAATAACCAATAAAGAGAGGTTTTACAATCTAAAAAAAATAAGGAACTATTCTGATTTCTTCTTTTACATGTATTTATGTGTGGAGCAACAGGGAAATTGTGCCATTACTGGTTCCATTCTTGATGAAAGCGGTGCATTACATGTACTGTGTGACAAGAAAAGAATTGCATGCGTTTGTGACATTTGAAATCTGCATACCAACTACGAAGGTAAATTAGAAATTAAGAAGGTGTGTTATGTGTTTTGTAGTAGTGGTTAAGTATTTGAGACGATATTTTTAACTTTGAAAGTATTTTTTATTTCTAAATAACAGTGTTAGTAAAGTCTGGTGTTTTATTGGTTCTAAATTATGCATAATGTGTAACTAGTTGTTAAACAAGTACTTGATATATGTTTAGGAGTTTTTCACAAAGAAAAAGTGTAAGTTGTCATCTGTAAAAGACTGTGGGCCATATTCTCAAGACCAGCGATAACATTATCGCCGCTTTAGTGGCAGTTTCCTGCCGCTAAAGCGGCGATAATGTTATCGCCATTCTTGTGAATATGGCCCTGTATGGTTTTGATACTTCGATGTAGCGTTAATTTGAATTTGTATATCTATTCCGGCGAGATAAACAGAATGTTGCACGTTTGGAAATTATGCTCAGTCTGGAAATAGTGGAGAAGGGGTGACAGTAGAAAATTCATTTGTTATTAACTTAACAGAGATGGAAAAAAAAGAAGAAATGTTATGTGCACACTTTGTGGTCTCATTTTTTACACTGAGAGGTAGATTTCAATGTCAGTCAAGGCTGGTGTGGTACTGCGAGGCTTTGCATTTGGGTGTTCTTACGAAATCTAAGTTGTTGGGGAGCATTTCTTCAGAAGTCATTTTTTTTACATATGTGAGAGATAAAAAATAAATGAAAATGTTCTTTGTATATTTTCTGTACGATTTTGTTCACAGTGGTAAAGTAAATGTGATTATTGAGGATAGTAATTGTCACGGTGTGTTCCTCTGCTGAATATACGCAGGCGTTTAAGTGGTCCGGGTGTTATCAGTAGTAGGCTCCGCCACCCCTTTAAGAGAGCCGCCAATTTTTTCATCCTAGTTAAAGCTGTTAATATACGTATGGTAAAGGGACGATACATAAAAAGTTTGGAATTACACCTTCATTTACTCTGTCTACCTTGCACTACCATTTTGTGCCCCCAGCAGTACTGTTTATAAAAAAAATCTAATACAGCTTTTTGTATTATAAAAATAGCACTTATAGGTTTATTGGCATATTGGTAGAATTTGTACTATATAAAGAATGTTGCAATCAGTTTCAATGGTATAGAAATGCACTATATTATGTAGGAAATATTACATATACATAGGTTGTGATGTCATTTGTTTACTGTAAGGTACATTTGAGTATAAGTGAAAACAGGTGATATACTGCGAACCCGTTCAGAATGTGCACAGATTACATAGAGAGTAAATGGACAAAGTAAACGTGCACGTTGCTTTGTGTATGTATGCATGGTTTGAATCATTTGATGATACTTTAAGACATAATCTAAACACTATTTCTGCTTTACAATTGGGTACAGTGCACAGTGTTAGTAGTTAGTGACTAGATGCTGGTAAAGGGATTATTTATTGCTCGTTCGTACGAAATAAAGGTGGAGAGGGGCGTTTCTTTACAAGAGATATTTTATAAATGTGTGAGAGATAAAAAACAATTAAAAATGTTCTTAGTAAATTTTCTGTACGATTTTTTCACACTAGTAAACTAACTGTGATTATAAGTGATGAAAATTGTTAGGGTGTGTCTCTGTGCTGAATATACGCAGGACTTTAAGTGGGCTGGGTCTTACCTGTGCTGAACACTGCTGCCCCTTTTACACACCCGCATTTTTTTTCATCCAATTTAAAACCCTCAATATACGTATATTAAAGGAACGGTACAATAAAAGTTTAGGGATTACACCTCCGTTTCCTCTCCTCATGTGTTACCCCCATTTTGTACACCAAACAATAGTGTTTATAAAAATTAAGTAGGAAAGCTTTATCTAGTATGAAAATAGCACTTATACCTTTATTAGCATGTTCATGGGATCTGTAGTGTAAAGAGAAGGTCGTAATCAGTTTCAATGGTACAAAAGTGACGTGACATATGTTTGAAAGATTACATGGTTTTAGGAGTAAGGTATAGAGGTAACAAATAAGCAGTATAGTTTGTTATGTTTAAACAAGTATGTAGCTTTGCAAATCAGATACGGCGTTGATTTGTGCAGCACAAGCTACACCCACAATGACCCTGGAACATGTCCCTGAATGCCTTGGCACACTGCAGTACACATCCAAACGCCAAGTAGGCCCCCATCCACAATGTGCACAGAGTGCCCCCCGCTATCACCAATATCACAACCTACCCTTGCACATATCCTGAATCCAGCAAACCAGCAGATCTGTGACCCACACTGACTATGCAAGTAACACTGCATGTCGGATAGCATAGCAGCTGCGCAAAGAAAATGACATGGCCCACGAAGCGACATGTACGGAGCCAAGTGCGGATCACATCCTCAAAGGAGCAGGTCACACTCCGACGTGTCCGCGTGCAACCACAACCCATGCCTTACAATACATGCAGCAGACCAACAATGCACCAGGCCACAAAATCAGTCCGCGAGCACACATCACCCAAGTCAAAAGCAAAACAGGCCCCGAAAAGCACACAATCCAAAGGCACCCAGTCTCAAGGGGAGAAGGCTACACGAAATCAGAGCTGCAGGGGCAATTCCCCCACAATGCAGCCCACACACATAGCAATCACAGAACATCAACAATGAAGGCAATGTGGTACAAAACTCCCCTCATACGGGTTCTGTGTCCGGTGCGTGTGGTGGGGTGATGGCTGCATGGCTGTGTGCCCCTGACACATCAGACTGCGTAAGTGATGGGGCTGCATCAGATGTCATCCAGCACCTATGCAAAAACAATGTTTGGCTCACAGAGGCGGAGCTTGCCAAAGGGATACACCCCCGTTGCACATGCGACAGTCAGTTCTTCCCTGTGTTGGGACGAGGCTCATTGTGGCACACGAGTGGACAATCTTTACAACACACCTCACAGTTAGACACCAGTGGAGTGGCATAGGCTTTATTGGCATGTGCGTGTCAGTACGGACGAGGCAACGGCCACAACAGGCACGGACATGCTTAAGACACTTACACGCAGCATGGGTACATGTCGAGGGGCAGATGATGTTGGGGCTGAAATGGACAAGATTTATCACATATGGCAACGCTCACAGCCCACCTTGCCTTGCTGGACGAGTCATGTGTTGTTTGGTGTCTGCACAGTGCCCCGTGTGAGGGGGCACGACTCACTGTACATGGGGTCTGCATGGTGCTCTGCCTCCGGGGTGCGGCAATTGTCTGCTCTGCCGACAGTGATCAGGTGTGAGGGTCCGACAGGTTCACATGTCGTGCTACATCGCCATGTGTGTGTTCTCACCGAGCAGTGTGTCCGAATTGGCAACGTTGCCAAATGACGCTGTGTTGCTCGGACCATGGACCTGCGTTGCCTTGGACAGGTGTGTGTGCACATGCGTTATTCCACGCACATGCATCCAGAGCCCGACCGAAGGGAGACGTGTCCTCTGTTTTGGTGGGATATGTGAGCAATCCCCACTGTGCAACAAGTTGTTGGGCCATGTGCTGTGGGTGGCAATAGGATGTGGCTGCAGGTACGTAGTTACTCGTCCATGAATGCCCATGCAGCTTCATGTGCAATGTGTTTCAATAGTACGTCGTTGTCGTGTTCAAGGAACACCAGGGTGAGCCAATCCATTGGGTGGTCCGGGCAGGTGTGCTCAGCCCACGCCGTCTCACCGATCCGCAACACGGCCCAATTAGGGGAGCGCCTCGATGTGGTCACTGCACATGAGAAATTGTGCCATCTCCCATGCACAACTACCAATATATACGCAGTATGTCAAGGCATCCCATGCGCGGCTGTCTCGGTTACACTCCTGTTCGTGATCCAACAGGGGGCGCAAACACAAGTCATAGTCCAATTCATCAACAGTTGTGTTGGATAGGCAGACATTCATGGGACACTCGAATGTGCATGTTCAGCAGTGGAACCAGGGCTGGACGCAGGTGACGTGGGCAAAGCGGAAGCTGAGCCTGTAACTGATCCGCAGCACTGCCAGTGGCAGTGCGCCCAGTAAATGCAGCATACGTGCACGGTACTGTTCCACGTGACGGGTGTTGTGCATGTGCCCGGTATGGCCTGCCATTGCGTTGGTGCATCTCGTGAACAGGCACTCTTCTGGCCGCGGTTGTTGTGTGGAGGATATGCCTCAGCTCTGAGCAATGATTTGAATGTGTGTGCAACGTTGTGGGACATGGGTTGCTGTTTCCGTGGGTGTCAAGGCCATCCCATGCGGGGGTACCACAGGCAGGGGCTTCTATGTGTGGGCTGTGGATAAGTCGGATGGTTTATTTGCGGAATGCGTGGTGTGGGACTCGTCCCCATCTGCCATTGTATCTCTATCAGGGTGTTCCAGGCTCATTCGGGACCAAGGTCAGAGGTGCAGGTGTCCTCCCGGCTTCTGCATTGGGACAATGGTGCTTTCATTCCTGATGTTTGTCTCACTACTACTTTCATTTTGGGAATGTGATGTGGCTTTGGCGCTGACATTGGGACACGGCCTTGGGCTCATGGTGTACGGATGGCGATGCACACACACATGTTGGCATGTGGAGCCAGGTGCCCGTGCGGCCTTGCGGTGCTTGTGCTATCTCACTCCGTCTCTCTCCCTCGCTCTCTCCCTCTCTTTCCTTTGTTGCGCGCACGGCACACCTTCTTCTCTTGGATTTGGTCTACCGGGCTGTGTGCTACGGATTGTCCAGTGGGAGCAGCTAGTACTCATCCTAGGGGTTGTTTCTGCTTTTGTTTGTCAGGGGTTTTGTGTTGGTGGTTGCATTGCTGTATGACTGATTCTCCATTTTCTGGTCATGCATGTATGTTTATTTTGCTGCTTGTGCGACATCAGGCAAGATGTTTGTTTTGGGATTCGTGGTGTTGGTGTGCAATTTCTTAGTCCGGGGTTGGGGGCGGTGCCGGGGGGGGGGTGTTCCGGGTGTGGGATGGTGTCCTGGGGCGCAGGCGGTGGGTGTTGTGGCCCTGTTGGGTGTCCGGGCCGCATGATGAGTTGCTCCATGGCATCTGTTGCCCTTCGGATGTGGCCCTGGTCTGTGCTCCCTTTTGTGGTGCTGGCTGCCGTCCGACTTTACACCAGGTCAGAGCAGGTGTAAATTTCCTGGTGCTGACGCGCCTTATCGCCGGTTTTGTGTTTTTATCGCGGATGTAGCTGGTCGTTGTGAATGTTGAGGTGTGCTGTTGTCTCAGCTTTTGTCACGGGAACGCCTACTCTGCATCTCATTAGCGATATTTGCGAGGGTCCTCTGTGGTGATGTTTTTTGAGGCTGCTATCGCGGGTATACTGGTGCTGTGGGCTGTTAACACCGGCTTGTGAATGGGGGGGTAAAGTTATCACGAGTTTGGCTGCGATAAAGTGCCATTAATTCGGCGATGGCTCCTTGTGAATATGTCCCTTAATCTTTCCCCCCTCTCCATCTCCATGTCGGTGGTTTTTGTTGCTCTCTAACAGTTGATCTGTACTTGTTTATGTACATCCACAATAAAATGTAAGCCTGTACCATATCTTTGCTAATATGGTGCAGTGTTATGCTTGCTAAGTTGCCGATAGAAGTGTTAAACTAATATGGGTAACGTTTACATGTGCCATTTAGTTGAGAATATCACTCTAAGTATACAGATAACAATTTTACAAAATAGTATCTACAAAGTTATCTGTAGTGGGTTGCAGAGGAAGTGGTGTGGGACGGTGGGGTGCATGGGACGGGGGGTGCGGCGGGGGGCGAGGGGCAAAGTAGGAGGTAGTGGAGTCACATATAAAATGGGAAGGTGAATCTAAATAATTCAATAAATACGTGCTGTATGTCGGATGACACTACCTGCCACCCTGCTGTTCCCTTATTCCGCTCCAGTACCATGCAGCATTTCCTCTGCAAGCCGCCACTGGAACTTATGTAATTGTATGTGATTATTTTGACATATTGAACAGATATAACAAATAATTGAAACTTTTTTTTCATTCTCAGAAAATTATTTTGTTTGGATTAAAAATTGAAAATGCCTAGAAGAACTGAGAAAAAAAAGGAAAAACTAACTCCTGTAAAAGGGGAACCAGTCTTTAAAACTCTTCTACATGAAGACACTAGGAAATCTTTGGGAAGTATTGGAAATGTGAATCTCTGGTTAAATTTTGAATATAAAGAACTCACTCAGAATATGCGACAAGCAAGTGATGAAGATTATGGAAATATTCTGAAAGATGTAAGAATTGGTGTTCTAAGCAAACATGGTAAACAAGCTTTACAAAGTCGTCTACTAAAGAACTTGTTTACAACTGAAAACACACCAGCAGCATTACTGTACAAGAACATTGCAGAAAAAAGTCTATACTTTGCTTAATGCCTACACTGGAAGAGTGTTATACATTTAATCAAGAGCTTCTGAAATTGAAAAATCAAGAAATAGTTCACATTGAAGCTATTGATAAAATCGAGCATCAAGGAATAACAATTCTTCTTTCAAATAAACTACAGAGTAAATTGGATTCTTTGGAAAAGTCTGTATCAAAAACTGCTGGCTTAGAAAAAAATGTAGGTGTATGTATAAACTGTCAAGTAATTTTGAGGCGTAATTTGAATATAGAAGAAGGTTTAGTGAATGAAGCAATAGGGAAAGTTGTTGAATTTGTAAAATATCAAAACAGAAATGCAATTGAATTCTTGAAAATTAAATTTGATCAGATTACAGAGGTAAAACAAATTGGGCGTTGTGCTGTACGTTTTTTGCTGGTAAAAGACTTGTATGTTCGAAGAAAACAGTTTCCTTTCTGTTTAGCATATGCAATAAAGCAAAACCAAAGGGGATGATGGACGGAGTGTTGAACAATGCAAGCACTCACCCCCAGTCAACTGATCTGGGTTTAATCCATCATCATTCTTTAGCTCACTCCGCCACCCCAGTTCAGACATGGCCATATGCAAATCAGTCTGACCCTGTGCCTCATGGGAACAGTCCAGCCCGAACTGCCAAGCCATGTCTTCCCTGGACCGGAAACAAGCATCCTGGGACCGGTTTCTGGCTAATCAGCCGTCATCAGCCAGGCTAGCTTGAATTCAGTGGCAAAGTGAGCAAGGGACCCACGTCTGGGCATACCCTGCCAACTTAGGGCGAACAAAGCAAAACCAAAGGGGATGATGGACGGAGTGTTGAACAATGCAAGCACTCACCCCCAGTCAACTGATCTGGGTTTAATCCATCATCATTCTTTAGCTCACTCCGCCACCCCAGTTCAGACATGGCCATATGCAAATCAGTCTGACCCTGTGCCTCATGGGAACAGTCCAGCCCGAACTGCCAAGCCATGTCTTCCCTGGACCGGAAACAAGCATCCTGGGACCGGTTTCTGGCTAATCAGCCGTCATCAGCCAGGCTAGCTTGAATTCAGTGGCAAAGTGAGCAAGGGACCCACGTCTGGGCATACCCTGCCAACTTAGGGCGAACAAAGCAAAACCAAAGGGGATGATGGACGGAGTGTTGAACAATGCAAGCACTCACCCCCAGTCAACTGATCTGGGTTTAATCCATCATCATTCTTTAGCTCACTCCGCCACCCCAGTTCAGACATGGCCATATGCAAATCAGTCTGACCCTGTGCCTCATGGGAACAGTCCAGCCCGAACTGCCAAGCCATGTCTTCCCTGGACCGGAAACAAGCATCCTTGGACCGGTTTCTGGCTAATCAGCCGTCATCAGCCAGGCTAGCTTGAATTCAGTGGCAAAGTGAGCAAGGGACCCACGTCTGGGCATACCCTGCCAACCTAGGGCGAACAAAGCAAAACCAAAGGGGATGATGGACGGAGTGTTGAACAATGCAAGCACTCACCCCCAGTCAACTGATCTGGGTTTAATCCATCATCATTCTTTAGCTCACTCCGCCACCCCAGTTCAGACATGGCCATATGCAAATCAGTCTGACCCTGTGCCTCATGGGAACAGTCCAGCCCGAACTGCCAAGCCATGTCTTCCCTGGACCGGAAACAAGCATCCTGGGACCGGTTTCTGGCTAATCAGCCGTCATCAGCCAGGCTAGCTTGAATTCAGTGGCAAAGTGAGCAAGGGACCCACGTCTGGGCATACCCTGCCAACTTAGGGCGAACAAAGCAAAACCAAAGGGGATGATGGACGGAGTGTTGAACAATGCAAGCACTCACCCCCAGTCAACTGATCTGGGTTTAATCCATCATCATTCTTTAGCTCACTCCGCCACCCCAGTTCAGACATGGCCATATGCAAATCAGTCTGACCCTGTGCCTCATGGGAACAGTCCAGCCCGAACTGCCAAGCCATGTCTTCCCTGGACCGGAAACAAGCATCCTGGGACCGGTTTCTGGCTAATCAGCCGTCATCAGCCAGGCTAGCTTGAATTCAGTGGCAAAGTGAGCAAGGGACCCACGTCTGGGCATACCCTGCCAACTGAGGGCGAACAAAGCAAAACCAAAGGGGATGATGGACGGAGTGTTGAACAATGCAAGCACTCACCCCCAGTCAACTGATCTGGGTTTAATCCATCATCATTCTTTAGCTCACTCCGCCACCCCAGTTCAGACATGGCCATATGCAAATCAGTCTGACCCTGTGCCTCATGGGAACAGTCCAGCCCGAACTGCCAAGCCATGTCTTCCCTGGACCGGAAACAAGCATCCTGGGACCGGTTTCTGGCTAATCAGCCGTCATCAGCCAGGCTAGCTTGAATTCAGTGGCAAAGTGAGCAAGGGACCCACGTCTGGGCATACCCTGCCAACTTAGGGCGAACAAAGCAAAACCAAAGGGGATGATGGACGGAGTGTTGAACAATGCAAGCACTCACCCCCAGTCAACTGATCTGGGTTTAATCCATCATCATTCTTTAGCTCACTCCGCCACCCCAGTTCAGACATGGCCATATGCAAATCAGTCTGACCCTGTGCCTCATGGGAACAGTCCAGCCCGAACTGCCAAGCCATGTCTTCCCTGGACCGGAAACAAGCATCCTGGGACCGGTTTCTGGCTAATCAGCCGTCATCAGCCAGGCTAGCTTGAATTCAGTGGCAAAGTGAGCAAGGGACCCACGTCTGGGCATACCCTGCCAACTTAGGGCGAACAAAGCAAAACCAAAGGGGATGATGGACGGAGTGTTGAACAATGCAAGCACTCACCCCCAGTCAACTGATCTGGGTTTAATCCATCATCATTCTTTAGCTCACTCCGCCACCCCAGTTCAGACATGGCCATATGCAAATCAGTCTGACCCTGTGCCTCATGGGAACAGTCCAGCCCGAACTGCCAAGCCATGTCTTCCCTGGACCGGAAACAAGCATCCTGGGACCGGTTTCTGGCTAATCAGCCGTCATCAGCCAGGCTAGCTTGAATTCAGTGGCAAAGTGAGCAAGGGACCCACGTCTGGGCATACCCTGCCAACTTAGGGCGAACAAAGCAAAACCAAAGGGGATGATGGACGGAGTGTTGAACAATGCAAGCACTCACCCCCAGTCAACTGATCTGGGTTTAATCCATCATCATTCTTTAGCTCACTCCGCCACCCCAGTTCAGACATGGCCATATGCAAATCAGTCTGACCCTGTGCCTCATGGGAACAGTCCAGCCCGAACTGCCAAGCCATGTCTTCCTGGACCGGAAACAAGCATCCTGGGACCGGTTTCTGGCTAATCAGCCGTCATCAGCCAGGCTAGCTTGAATTCAGTGGCAAAGTGAGCAAGGGACCCACGTCTGGGCATACCCTGCCAACTTAGGGCGAACAAAGCAAAACCAAAGGGGATGATGGACGGAGTGTTGAACAATGCAAGCACTCACCCCCAGTCAACTGATCTGGGTTTAATCCATCATCATTCTTTAGCTCACTCCGCCACCCCAGTTCAGACATGGCCATATGCAAATCAGTCTGACCCTGTGCCTCATGGGAACAGTCCAGCCCGTACTGCCAAGCCATGTCTTCCCTGGACCGGAAACAAGCATCCTGGGACCGGTTTCTGGCTAATCAGCCGTCATCAGCCAGGCTAGCTTGAATTCAGTGGCAAAGTGAGCAAGGGACCCACGTCTGGGCATACCCTGCCAACTTAGGGCGAACAAAGCAAAACCAAAGGGGATGATGGACGGAGTGTTGAACAATGCAAGCACTCACCCCCAGTCAACTGATCTGGGTTTAATCCATCATCATTCTTTAGCTCACTCCGCCACCCCAGTTCAGACATGGCCATATGCAAATCAGTCTGACCCTGTGCCTCATGGGAACAGTCCAGCCCGAACTGCCAAGCCATGTCTTCCCTGGACCGGAAACAAGCATCCTGGGACCGGTTTCTGGCTAATCAGCCGTCATCAGCCAGGCTAGCTTGAATTCAGTGGCAAAGTGAGCAAGGGACCCACGTCTGGGCATACCCTGCCAACTTAGGGCGAACAAAGCAAAACCAAAGGGGATGATGGACGGAGTGTTGAACAATGCAAGCACTCACCCCCAGTCAACTGATCTGGGTTTAATCCATCATCATTCTTTAGCTCACTCCGCCACCCCAGTTCAGACATGGCCATATGCAAATCAGTCTGACCCTGTGCCTCATGGGAACAGTCCAGCCCGAACTGCCAAGCCATGTCTTCCCTGGACCGGAAACAAGCATCCTGGGACCGGTTTCTGGCTAATCAGCCGTCATCAGCCAGGCTAGCTTGAATTCAGTGGCAAAGTGAGCAAGGGACCCACGTCTGGGCATACCCTGCCAACTTAGGGCGAACAAAGCAAAACCAAAGGGGATGATGGACGGAGTGTTGAACAATGCAAGCACTCACCCCCAGTCAACTGATCTGGGTTTAATCCATCATCATTCTTTAGCTCACTCCGCCACCCCAGTTCAGACATGGCCATATGCAAATCAGTCTGACCCTGTGCCTCATGGGAACAGTCCAGCCCGAACTGCCAAGCCATGTCTTCCCTGGACCGGAAACAAGCATCCTGGGACCGGTTTCTGGCTAATCAGCCGTCATCAGCCAGGCTAGCTTGAATTCAGTGGCAAAGTGAGCAAGGGACCCACGTCTGGGCATACCCTGCCAACTTAGGGCGAACAAAGCAAAACCAAAGGGGATGATGGACGGAGTGTTGAACAATGCAAGCACTCACCCCCAGTCAACTGATCTGGGTTTAATCCATCATCATTCTTTAGCTCACTCCGCCACCCCAGTTCAGACATGGCCATATGCAAATCAGTCTGACCCTGTGCCTCATGGGAACAGTCCAGCCCGAACTGCCAAGCCATGTCTTCCCTGGACCGGAAACAAGCATCCTGGGACCGGTTTCTGGCTAATCAGCCGTCATCAGCCAGGCTAGCTTGAATTCAGTGGCAAAGTGAGTAAGGGACCCACGTCTGGGCATACCCTGCCAACTTAGGGCGAACAAAGCAAAACCAAAGGGGATGATGGACGGAGTGTTGAACAATGCAAGCACTCACCCCCAGTCAACTGATCTGGGTTTAATCCATCATCATTCTTTAGCTCACTCCGCCACCCCAGTTCAGACATGGCCATATGCAAATCAGTCTGACCCTGTGCCTCATGGGAACAGTCCAGCCCGAACTGCCAAGCCATGTCTTCCCTGGACCGGGAAACAAGCATCCTGGGACCGGTTTCTGGCTAATCAGCCGTCATCAGCCAGGCTAGCTTGAATTCAGTGGCAAAGTGAGCAAGGGACCCACGTCTGGGCATACCCTGCCAACTTAGGGCGAACAAAGCAAAACCAAAGGGGATGATGGACGGAGTGTTGAACAATGCAAGCACTCACCCCCAGTCAACTGATCTGGGTTTAATCCATCATCATTCTTTAGCTCACTCCGCCACCCCAGTTCAGACATGGCCATATGCAAATCAGTCTGACCCTGTGCCTCATGGGAACAGTCCAGCCCGAACTGCCAAGCCATGTCTTCCCTGGACCGGAAACAAGCATCCTGGGACCGGTTTCTGGCTAATCAGCCGTCATCAGCCAGGCTAGCTTGAATTCAGTGGCAAAGTGAGCAAGGGACCCACGTCTGGGCATACCCTGCCAACTTAGGGCGAACAAAGCAAAACCAAAGGGGATGATGGACGGAGTGTTGAACAATGCAAGCACTCACCCCCAGATCTCTGTACTGGGGTGAATGTATGACATTGTTCTGCATTCTGTCCATCAACTGTTGTTTTTGCATTTGTCACCCCGAGTGGGACGGGTATGCCCAGACGTGGGTCCCGTGCTCTCCATGCCACTGGAATCAAGCTATCCTGGCTGAAGAGGGGTGAAACCCCAAAACCGGTCCTAGGATGCTTGTTTCCAGTCCAGGGAGGACCTGGCTTGGCAGTTCGGGCTGGACTGTTCCCATGAGGCACAGGGTCAAGACTGATTTGCATATGGCTGGGTTCAAACTGGAATGGCATGGTGAGCAAAAAAACGATGGATTTGGGCCCAGATCTCTGTACTGGGGTGAATGTATGACATTGTTCTGCATTCTGTCCATCAACTGTTGTTTTTGCATTTGTCACCCCGAGTGGGACGGGTATGCCCAGACGTGGGTCCCGTGCTCTCCATGCCACTGGAATCAAGCTATCCTGGCTGAAGAGGGGTGAAACCCGAAACCGGTCCTAGGATGCTTGTTTCCAGTCCAGGGAGGACCTGGCTTGGCAGTTCGGGCTGGACTGTTCCCATGAGGCACAGGGTCAAGACTGATTTGCATATGGCTGGGTTCAAACTGGAATGGCATGGTGAGCAAAAAACGATGGATTTGGGCCCAGATCTCTGTACTGGGGTGAATGTATGACATTGTTCTGCATTCTGTCCATCAACTGTTGTTTTTGCATTTGTCACCCCGAGTGGGACGGGTATGCCCAGACGTGGGTCCCGTGCTCTCCATGCCACTGGAATCAAGCTATCCTGGCTGAAGAGGGTGAAACCCCGAAACCGGTCCTAGGATGCTTGTTTCCAGTCCAGGGAGGACCTGGCTTGGCAGTTCGGGCTGGACTGTTCCCATGAGGCACAGGGTCAAGACTGATTTGCATATGGCTGGGTTCAAACTGGAATGGCATGGTGAGCAAAAAAACGATGGATTTGGGCCCAGATCTCTGTACTGGGGTGAATGTATGACATTGTTCTGCATTCTGTCCATCAACTGTTGTTTTTGCATTTAGCATATGCAATAACCATTCATAAATCTCAAGGTTTAAGTGTAGATAATGCTTTAGTAAATGTTGGAAGAACTGTGTTTAAAGAGGGAATGGCATACGTTGCATTATCTCGAGTTAGAACATTGTCTTGTTTGTATTTAATTGATTTAGATGAAAACAAGGTTAGTGCTGATGTAAATTGTGTGAGAGAATATAATCGTTTAAGAAGACTTTATGCACCAACT
Source organism: Calotriton arnoldi (assembly GCA_963921515.1). Classification (NCBI taxonomy): domain Eukaryota; kingdom Metazoa; phylum Chordata; class Amphibia; order Caudata; family Salamandridae; genus Calotriton; species Calotriton arnoldi. The sequence continues at coordinate 775,366 of CAWUFW010006657.1, forward strand.
TTAGGTGAATATCCTATTTATGAAAAACGTGCTGTGTGTTCAAAACGCAAACATATTGATGAATCAAGTGTGGTTGAAAAGCAGAAAAAAATTCAAGAGAAAAGAAAAGATGCAAAGAAACAGAAAATACAAACAAGTGATGATGTTGTGGGATACCAATTAGAAAATGCTTCTGGTGTCAACTTTTATGGTAATGTTATTCTAAATGTTATATTTTATCTAGAAGATGTTTATGGTGAAATTATGGAAAGTCAGGAAAAAAGATTATGTTCTGTACTTTATACTTTATTTGAACAATTGAGAACTGACAAAAGTAAGATTCATACTGCTTCTGGTATTCGACAACTCTTGGATACATGTACTGGATCTTTAACGTTCAGTCCTAATATACAACAAGATGCACAAGAGTTTCTGATGGTTATGCTTGGAGTATTAGAAGATGAAGGAATCCAGATTGAGAGTTTATTTGGACTCAGTTACAAATGGGATCACAAATGTGAACAGTGTTCATTAACTCCAAGTACTATAGTTGACAGAGAACGATTTCTATATTTAACAATACCTGACTGCACCTTTCCCGAAATTAGTAAAAGAAGCAAATCATGATATGAAATGTTCTCGTTGTCAATCAGAAATGTTATCTACATTATGCCTAGAAAGATATGGAAAATATCTAATTTTAATGCTACAACGCTGTAGACCAAATGGAAGAAAAGTGGAAACGAAAATTAAATTTTTTGTTGCTAGTCCAGTATCTATTTCTGGAAGAACTTTCACAACACTGGCTTTTGTTTTCCATGCTGGAGCTACTACCACATGTGGATATTATATTGTATATTTAAAACGCAAAAATGGTTGGAGTCACTGCAACGATACACACTTGGAAATTAAACCGAGATTGCCTTATGAATTACCCAACTCATACTTGATATTTCTGAAACAAAAATTTTAGATACATTATTCGACCTAGAGGGAAAATGGGAAGATGCTTTAAGGAATTGATACTGGATGATTTCAAAACAAATTTCCACACATTATTTGGCCTTGAGGAAAAATGTGAACAGAAACTACACAGTAAAGGTAAGATTTAAAAATTGGAAATAGTATTGAATGTGTTATTTGTGTTGATTTGGTATTGAGGTTGAAAGGATTAGTCATTTTTTTTTTTTTACAATCTAGTTGATTTTTTTTTCCCCCCAGCTGTTTATGATGATACTACAGTGACATCACTGTGAATAGTGAAGTTAAGTAGAATCTGATAGCAGAAAAAGGGAGAAAAATATGTTTTTAAAATGTTAAATTATGTTGTATTATTTGATAAGTAACACTGTAATTTGTGAAATATATTACATTACACAACAGTTTTACAGTTTATTTTCTTTTCTGTAGTGGAAAAGTCAGAAAAAACAGTACTAATGACAAATAGCAGAATAGTACTTTAATATTTTTAAAAAACTTTCAAATTCACTGAAAAAACCATAGGTTTTACAGACGTAATAGTTAGAAATTAGCATTTAAAAAACCTTTGAAATTCACTGAAAAAACCATAGTTTTACAGACGTTATAGTTAGAAATTAGCATTTAAAAAACCTTTGAAATTCACTGAAAAAACCATAGGTTTTACAGACGTTATAGTTAGAAATTAGCATTTAAAAAACCTTTGAAATTCACTGAAAAAACCATAGGTTTTACAGACGTTATAGTTAGAAATTAGCATTTAAAAAACCTTTGAAATTCACTGAAAAAACCATAGGTTTCAGGGACGTTATAATTAGCTGGACATTTCACTCGTACAAAACCATAGAAATTCCACCGTTATAGTTAGTTCAGTTAACTATAACTCGCGCCCCCACAATGCACTGCTCATGACGTCACATATTACATCATTCATGGCATGGTCAGTGACATCACTAATGACATCACTGATGACATCTCAAATGACATGACTGATGACATCATCCAGTGACTATGTGTTTCTGTAAAGTTAAAATATGTTTTATATATATGGCAAGGTGTATTGAAGAATGAGTGGGTGTATACGTGTCTGGATGGAGGATTTAGGAGATATGTAACTGATTGTATAAGTGACTGATTAAACGTGTCTTACTGAATGCATGGGTTAGTGACTAAACTGTGTGAATGTCTGAATCAGTCTGTCTGTTGTTGTGTAAGCTGCTACATGGGTTGGTCAGTAGCTACATGAGTGTCTATATGGGTTCTTGATTGTTTGAGTATTTGTATGGGGGACTGAGTGTGTGTGTGTGGGTGGGTTGGAGGTGTGTGACTCGGTGCATAGATGTGTGAGTGGTTGATTCACTGGGTGTATGGGTTCAAGAGTGCATGTGGAAACAGCTCTTTGGGTGGGTGAGTGTGTGTATGGGTGTGTTGGTGAGTGAATGGATGTCTCAGTGGTACATATGTGAGTAACTACATATGTAAAAGGCAGTATATGTGAGTGATGGTGTATATCAATAACTATATGTGAGACTGAGTGATTGTGAGAGAGGCATGTATGGATGAGTCTGTACTTGTTTCAGTGATTACATAAGACAGTAACTATGTGTTACTGTCTGTATGAATGAGTGAGGTGGTGTGTGTATAACTGTTTAGGTGAGTAAATGGGAGTGTGATTGATTCTTTGCATGACTGACTAGGTGTGTGAGTAACTCCATGGATGAGTGGCGGTGTGTGAGTGTCTGAATAGGTGTATGAGTGCATATGATAGTGTTGTATTGATAAGTGACTGCATGTATAAGTGATTGTATGGGTGAATGAGTGGATGTGTGTGCAGACCTAGGAATCAGTGAGTGAGTATGTAGTAACTGGTATTGGTGTGTGGATGGTTTCGAAAATGGTAGTCTGTATTTTACAGTGGGTGTATTAAAGGTTATATTAGGGTGTAATGAGGTGCATCAGATTATCACGTGGATGATGTCATCAGTGATGTCATCAGTGATGTCATCAGTGATGTCACTGACCATGCCATGAATGATGTAATATGTGACGTCATGAGCAGTGCATTGCGGGGGCGCGTGTTATAGTTAACTGAACTACCTATAACGGTGGAATTTCTATGGTTTTGTACGAGTGAAATGTCCAGCTAACTATAACGTCCCTGAAACCTATGGTTTTTTCAGTGAATATATATCTATAGGGTCCCTACACGTAGGTGAGAATATTCAGTGCTTATTGCTGGGGTTTTAGGTAAGCAACGTATCCTTCCAAGGCCTCACAGAAGTGTGCTGGTAAAACATGATGCTTCATCCACTTGAGCCCATGCATTGAAATGGTAAAGACCAGTGTGAACTGTAAGCAAGCCTAAGGACTGAAGGCCACTCTGCTGCCAGCTGTTGTTTGTTACTACACCCTGTATCCCACATCGCCTTCTAATCTATCACCTCCAGTACATTTCCTAAAAATCTCCTCCCCCGACATCCTCCTTTTTTGCTTTCATTTGTTACCCCTGCTTTATTTTTAGGTCGAGCCTAGATAGCGCATGCGCTGTCTCTCGATCTGTTGTATACACTTCTGGGCTAACAGCCCGCCCACTGGCTTTTTATTGGTTCCTATGATTGTCCTTTCAAAAGGCTTGGCTGCAATTGTTTACTATCCCTTCTTGTCTACCTTTGTTTCGCCACAGGAGCAGCGCCTAACTTCGGCTATCCTCCCACTTTTGTCTTGATCCGTTTGTTTTCAGGGACTTTTTTTGTTCTTCCTTTGTAGTGTTAGCAGTAAATCTTTAGAAGGGAACACACGCCTTGGGCATAAACTCAAGAATGGGTCGAGAGGCCCAGGAGCTCATGTTACAGACTGAGGAATGCAGCATCCCTATCACAAACAATTCACAAGCTCATTACCTGCGCCGGGATTGTGTGATAAACCTGTATGCATTTCCATTCAGGTGGAATCCTGGAGCACGTAATGAGCTTGTGAATTGTTTGTGAGTGGGATGCTGCATTCCTCACTCTGTAATATGAGCTCTTGGGTCACTCAGCAACATTTCCCAGACACAGAGACACGTTTGGTGCCAATATAAACACACAAAAAACACACAGGTTTGCCCTATGGCCCGCAGCTTTGCCAGTCGAACACATGATATTGAAAGAGACTAGAGCATTAGATTAAGGAGTTAAGTGTTGCCTATACTGATTATCAATTTACGGTGCAATGGCACCATCTCTGAAAAGATAAGTCCTTCCTATGTCAATACTATAAAAACTTTTTATTATCCATATCCTTTTCAAAATTCAGTATCTGAAGTGTGCTTTTTTTTAGACTTTATGTGTCAGAAAATAATTCATATTTGAGTTAAAAATGTAAATCTATCAATTTTAGGTCTCGCCTACGCAGCGCGCATGGCCTGCATAGGAGGAGACCTTTAGAAATCGATCCCGTTTTTCAGGCAAAAACGTGCACGCATTGCATTGCTTTGAATGGCAACGCATGCACGTTTGGCGATTCCCTTGCGGAAGCGAGCTTTGAAACCATCTGTTTGTAATTAACAGATGGTTCCTGCTCGCTCCCGCAAGGGAAACAGGCGCAAGCCCCCTCCTCTCTCCCCTCCCCCTGCTGCCCTGCCTCCTGCTCTCCTCGTCAAACTTGTTTTATTTTTTTACTTTCAGCGCGAGGCGCGCGCGCTTGTTTCTGATGGAGTTTGACTCATGGGTGATGAAAGGCCGGGGCTAGGCCTCCGACTCACAGCAGGGGGCTGTTTACAAAATCAGTGAGAGAGGAAGAAGACGGGGCGGCATATGTTTTGCGCAGAAACTTCAGTCATTAAAACGATAGAGTTTTAATGAGGAGCATGTCTGTCTAATAGAAGTTGATCGACTGGCATAGTGACGGAGTGCCTGCCATCCAAACTCCCCCAGAGTATGACCAGACACCATTCCCGAGGTCACGCGCGCAGTCTCCACCCAGAAGTAAACCAACTGGTTCTTACGCCTCCCCCCCCTCCGCCTCGACTTGGTCTCTCCCCCTTTCCCTGCTGGTGTCCTGCAGGCAGCCCAGGAGCGGACTGGCATCAGCTGTGGGGGCAGGTGCGCCCCGACGCCTCCTCGCTTTCCTGGCTGGGAGAAGGTGCTGGCCCGTGGGGGCCACAACAATGGAGATAACAGCGAGGGGAGACGGGAAACTCCATTAATAAACAAATAAAGATGGGAAACGGCCCCGTGGGAGCCGGAACTCAGCTGATGCCGTGGAAGTCTATCATTGTAACAACTTCAGTTTCTCTGTGCTGTGCGTCTGCGCTCGTGCCGCTGCGTGATCGCGTGTATATATGTATGAACCTTCAATTTCAGGGTGGATGATGTTATTGCCATGAGCTCATTAGTGCCGATATTGTTTTTTAATCAGTGCCATAGCAACGATGATGCAAGCTCGTATTCACCAGCTGATCCCCGCTCTGTGCACCTTCCCTCCCTGTCCTCGGCCCTGCCGCCGCCAAAACGCGTCCTCCTGCTTCGACTGGACCATCTGTGGTGATGTGGGGCACAGGGGCACAGTCCGGAAGTGGGGTGGGAGAGCGAGGCATACAACTGTGGATTATGTTGTTCACTGGAGATGGCGTGAGGGCAATAATTAGGCGTGTCAAGCAAAGTCTAGTTTTACAAGTGCCCAAAAGTGCTGCAGTTGTTAATTACTAATAACGTGCCAATTCACCAACACGTGTAGATCTATGCCTAAGACTTGCGTGGATTTTCTATTTTTAGGGAGTCGCCAAAGTGATAAGCCTGTTTCTGTTCTATCTGTAACTTTCGTGGTATCCCGAACTGTTCACCGTACGCATGCCTCTGGAACTTTTGAGCCTCCATGAAGGGTGACATTGAGTGATATTGGCGAATGACCCAACTAAAATCACGAAGACCACATTTTTTGGAAGCGAGGAAGGCTTCCTAGGAGGGTTCTCCCCTTGAAGTCTATGGGGAAACATTGTGCTTGTTTGGAGGCGGAAGATAAGCGGGTGACACTTCCCAGTATGCACTTTGAATGCACAGAACATATACAATAATCGTTTGTGGAATTAACTTAACTGTGCAACTGCACATTTCTTTTTATTTTATTTACCTCAAAAATGTTTCTAGTTGAAGGATCCCCTTGCCTTTCCTCGTGAAAAAATGTGTGTATACAACACTTTCTCCACAACTATTGCCAGGGCTTCAAGTGGGATGAAAAAACTCGGGGGTCTATCAAAGAGGCGTGGCAGATGTACTTAAGGGCGTGGCTTAAATACACATAAGCTAAATATTTGTGCTTAGCATAGTGTGTCACCCGACTGGTATTTTGCTTTTTCTGTCATTGCATTCAGATGTATGATACAACAAGTAACATTATACCTACAACAAGCCAGGACTATTGGCTTTGCCAATGGTTGTTAGTTGCATGAAATAAATAAGCAACAACTTTGTTTTTTTTGTATATAATATTGAAAATGCTTCAATTCTGAAACGATTTGTGAAACTGTGAAAGAACTAAAACGAGTCTCTTTGAAGTTACATCAAAGGCAGTGAAGGGTGGTATTGCTGCAGAGTTAAGTTTTTTTTTCTCCATGAGGGTGAGGGCAAAAATGGAGAGCCTGATAGGGTCCCGTCTCAGCACCTGCTTTTAAGAACTGCCAGTGCTGAGCACCGGCAGGACCCAGCCCACTTAAAGCCCTGCTCATTTCACCACCTCTACCTATTGAAGGTAGGTGTAAGCTTAGAAGCACGAAACGTGAAGAAACTCAATGGCACCTTTTGTGAATGTGCATATAGCTACACCGTTGTGGGTGCACCCACCTTGGCATTGCCATTTCCATTGACACACCCATGAGAACACTGGTTTTCCTCACCACACTCATATTTATCACTGCTGAAACTCTTTAACGCTTAGAAGTCATTCCACAGAAGTAGGTGCTATCTGCCGTGGAAAAAATTCACAGACCCTGATTTTGTGAATTAGAATCTTTCATAGATGCTATTTTCATGTCTAGGATCATTTACTATATGTGAGACTAAAAGTTTGAAGAATTCGCACCTATTTGATTTAGCACGATAATTATTTTCCTGATCAATCGGTTATGCTTTCCTTGTCACCTCCTCAGAGTTGACAGTAAATGGTTGATTACAAATGAGCATTAAAGGGCAGAAATATTCAAACAGGGCCTGATTAAAAAAAAAAGATAAATCCGCACCAACAGAATGCCATGATGCATGGGTGCAGATTTCTGAAATTTCGGAATTCGCAAAAGTTCCCAAGAGTGTTCATGGAAATCTGCAAAAGTCCCGATGAGTTCTCTTTGAAAATGTTTTTGAGTTCTCACTTGCATTTATGTGAAAGGCCATCTGAATGCAGTTTTTCATGGAGTACATCCGTGCGGGTGAAAACGCCTAAAGGTCTGTGCTATTGCACATATTTTTCCTTTTTTCTCCATGTAGTAAATATTTGTCCTCTTTCTCTGCATCTCCACTGATTTTCCCGCTGTACGAGGCCATCACTATTCCTTGAAACCTATTTGGTCCTACCCTTCATAAGAGTCATGCTCTGGCTGTGTCCTGGGTGGGAATGGCTCATGAAGATATTTGTGACTACTCAGTACTCAGATACCCATTACTTTGTCAGCGATCCTAAAGTTTTCAGGTTATCTCCACTCAGGAGCGCTCATGCCTCTTTGGGAGCTAATGTCGGCACTGTATTACATTAGTGTGGTGTGCGTAGATTGATTTCCAAGTGATATTTTATTTTTAACCTTTACACCCTTAAATAGAGACTTTTGCGTGTATGTCATGAACCTCATATATTCTTCAAAAGCATATTTTTAAGATCCATATATTTGCAGAATGTGCCTCTTTCAGGCTTATACTTGACCCTAAACTCTTTGATGGTGTTTCACTCACAGATAAATTAACTGCAACCCTCGGTTAAACAACCTCACAATAAGCTGTTTACAAAATCAGCACGTGAGGAAGAGGACAGGGCAGAAGTCACTTAAAAGATGAACACCACATTGGACCCATCGTCACAGTTTGCTTTACAGTATCTGTGAGAGCAATGGGCTTCATGGCAGCCTCGCTCAAAATGGGAAAAACTAAGTGGTTGTCCTCGGTCTGAAGAGGACCAACCACATCACTCCAGCTTGCCAAGGGGTATAAGCCAAGCGTCCATTTAAGTTTGAAAACCTATAGCTGTTTGCAATGCTTTGAATGGCTGTCCTCTGGACTACCACTCAAAGTTGCCTCCGTACATTCTGACCTGATGTCTTTGGTGGCTGCAATCGGGGCTGTCTCAGTGCTGTGGTTGGCTGGGAAGGGAAACATCCATTACAACGCAGTCATTACATCGCACTGCTTTTACAATGCAACTGTTACAACGCAACTGCCTTCACATCGCATGCCATTACAACGCATGCCATCACAATGCATGTCACTACAACGCATGCCATTACAACGTATACCATTACAACGCATGCCATTACAACGCATTATAAGGTAAGTAATGGAGATTTTTTAGTTTTAGGCTGGGTATGGGTTTTGGGGTAGATGGGAATAGTAATTTTTACCCCTACATTATCCAGCACTTTCCCTACTGTTGCACTCACTGGAGTGGGAATAGTAATTTTTACCCCTACTCTATCCAACACTTACCCTACTGTTGCACTCACTGGGGTGGGAATAGTAATTTTCGCTATGTCGAGTAAAACAATATTGTCATACAAAATGATCACCAAATAAAATCAACAACCAAACTTTTGCAGCTCTATGCTTGTATGAGAAAAACACAATATCAACAACAAATATATATGAAAACAAGGATTGGCATAGCCAATAGGTCTCACTTTTGGGACCTTATAAGTATTTAGTTATGCAGCACAATATCCTTGGTGCAACAACATCAACTGTTACATGGCTAAACACTTATAAGGTCCCAAAGGCGAGACCTATTGGCTATGCCAATGCTTGTTTATTTTTTGCAGACGTTTTTTGTGTGTATGAAAAAATTTCAGGTTATTATGTAAAACGTTTTGAAAAACATTCTTAACATTCAGAATACGAGGCAATTTCAAGATGGCTGCGTTGTTGGGGTATGTAGAAGGGCTCTTTTTCCTTCTTATCTTCTGTTTGCCATTAGGATTGGCAGCCCGGTGGATGCGCAGATTATGGGGCTCAATGAGACCTGAAGCAGTACTTGGAAACCAAGCGTTTTGCTTTTAAGATCCGTAGGTAAGGAAATGACTTACCTGAAGAAAATGCGCCGTAAGAGGAACCCCTACATAGTTCTGCTTGAGCATTGAGCGCTTGGCACATATTTCTATCTAACAGACCAGCTACATCAGAATGTTTAGGTAGATTTAGGTTAAAAAAAGTTAAACATGTCGGAATTTCACCATGGAAATTTCTGTAGCGCTTGACGTTTTGTATTTTTGGGAGAAAGTGCAATTTTACTTTGCACGGCAGGAACTATAATGTGGTGAATGGTCTGCTGCAGCGTAGGGCAAAAATTGTGCACGGGAGTTGGCAGGATCAAAAGGGCATGCCTGAGAGAGACTATCAGTTTGACAATTTTCATGGGTCAGTAAGATAATACACATAATAGTGGTCAAGGGTACAATGTCACATTCAATCAGTCCTTGGTTTCTAACGAACAACACTTTACATCTTTTTTCATCCCAATGCCTAAAAAAAAGGAAGTGGAAGACCAACCAAGTTAGGAGGTATACAAGTGACATGGTGTGTGATTGGTCATTACTGTTCTTCCTGTGCCACTTGCTAGAAAAGAGTGGTGGGGAATACTCGTTTCAAAAGCTTTGTTTTCAGAATCTTATTTTAATTAAATAAAAAAGGGCATAACGGCCTGAGCTGCCAACTTTGGAACTGGCAAACCGGGTTCCATTCTCGGATCAACATCCCGTGATTCTGGGCAAGTCACTTCATCTCCCGATGCCTACCAAAAATGTACATGTCCTTGTGTAATGTAACTGTGCTCATGTAAAGCGCTCCAACACCTTCGGGTTGAGTTCGCACTATGTAAAATTGCCCAAAAAACCATAAGGTATGATTTCTATTTAAAATTTCTAAGTGCTTGAGCTGATGTTTCAGCCCTTTCTTTTCGAAGTGACAGTAGACACATTCATTCTGAGCCCCTGGTTTTTCCATTCCTTCCGTCTGAAATTTCTCAAAAACGGATCTGCCCTTGCATCTCGTTTCCATCAGGTAGAGTTTTTTTTTAGTTTTTTTATGTTTTGCTGTGAAGAAAAGTGCGTGCTAAGGGGCGTATTTCTATTTGGTGTGTATCTTTTCCATGTTAGGGACATTCTATGGGGCATATTAGCAAGAACCTCGTTAAAATTATCGCCGTTTTAGCGGCAGGAAACTGCCGCTAAAACGGCGATAATGGGCTTGCTAATATGCGTTATGGAATTCCAATAGAAGCCCAGGTTAGATGTCCTGCACATCTAACCTGGGCTTCTATTGGAATTCTATAACGCATATTAGCAAGCCCATTATCGCCGTTTTAGCGGCAGTTTCCTGCCGCTAAAACGGCGATAATTTTTACGAGGTTCTTGCTAATATGCCCCTATGTTTTTTATTATGTCAGAGGGTGCTACTTTTTGTCATTTTTCTGGGACATGTTTCTTGTTGACGTGTTACGGACACATAGCTGTCAAGGTTTCAGATTGCTATTGTGTGACATTTTCATATGTTCAGTGTAATTATGAGTGACATTTGAACCACTGTGAGTGACCCTTTTTTGCGCGCAAAATCAAGCAATGAAGATGAAGGAAACATAAATATCGAAAATTATATTTGAGCAACGAGAAACTCTTAAAGATCTTAAAACTGCTGCAATTGACCTATGGCTCTGTTGTAACTCAATATTTGTGACTGCTGTAATTTCTACTTTAATGCTTTTTGTCTGTCGTAAATGGCTGAACAGCATTGCGTAGTATCATTTATATGTCTTTTATCATCTATTCCATTTGTAAAGCACTCCAACATCTTAGGGTCCCTCTCTCAAAAACAGTGCATTTGTTTTATAGTGCTGCTCATACCAGTGCAAGGTGTCAGAGCACTTTACATCACATACACACAGTATACAGACAGCGCGATTCATTCGTGGGGAATTCAGTCTAGCAAATGTTATTCTGTAGCTCATCTCCCCTGACAACAGCTGAAGTGTTTTCATAGAAGGCAGTGCATACATCAAGCAATAGTGTGGGTTGAAATTGAAGTACTTAGCAGTGTTCACAAGCATTCTGCCTGGTGTACTGTAAGAACTCCAGCAGAAATATGAAATATGGGGGCCCAGGACAGCAGAATATTTGAAATTAAAACCATCCCGCAGTGTCACTTTAGAGTACTAACACCAGCAGGCACGGACTGCAAGCTGCAGCTCCCTGATTGTGCACTGCCATTCATTGTGTTAACTTAAGCACACAGAGGCTGGCACTTACTTGGGCTGGGGCCGGCTGCAGAGTCCGAAGAAGTGTGGCGATGGCGCTCCAATAATTGCTGAGGCAGCGTCTCTCTGCAAGGCAGTGGCTGCTGGCTCAATCAGGCCATGAGCCCCCGCAAGCCGGTGAAATTCGGGTTTGCCGGCCCACCTCAGTGATAGTCACTCTCCTGGCTGGCTGTCCAGTGAGTCCTGGGAGCGGCCGTCCAGTGACACACAGACCCTGTCCTGACGTTCGCTGCAACCCGGGTCACTCACTCCTCTCTGACTCCCTCGGCTCCGTGATTATTTAATTGTGGGTGGTGGGGTCATTCTGGCGTCGACGGCTCCCTGCAACAGGGTGCCAGGCTCAGGCTGCGAGCTACCACCTGCGGCAATCATTTCGGTTTCAGGCTGCCTGTGAGTCCTGTGTCTGTCCTGACTCCTGGCAGGCTGCCACGCTGTAAGGGGTCAGCGTGACACCTTCAGTCATGACTCCGACGACGTCCACTGCACTCTCCCTTGGGCCAGTGGGGCTCTGCTCAGAAACATTGAATATCGGCCATATATAAGCACCAAGCGCTGGCGGTCTAGCCAGGCCGCTGCGAGCATTATAGTCAGCAGCTCTGCGAGCCAAGCAGCATGATTTCCAACCTGCGCCACCCGCAAACCAGTCAGCTGTCGGGCTTCCTCACAAACTCCCCACACTTTGACTTAATGTATCAAGCAACATTAGTGGCTCCAGCTTTCTCAGCAGTAGTTATTAGGCACCACCCGGTCGGCCGTGATGTCAGGCTGTCTCACTCAGAGTCGCGCGGTGCAGCGGGAACTATTAATAAAGATACATTGTAGCACTCTTAGCCAGTCAGCCCAGTGCTTTAGCTCAGGTGGATCGCAGGCCCCAACCCTGCAGCGGGAGTGGGGCACGCAGCCACAGGTGTCACTCTGCCACCTGCCACACTCTCGGTTCCAATGCTACAGTGACAGCTGAGACCAATGCATGTATGCGTGACAACGCATTTCAGTGCGGTGATGCGGAGCACCACACGGAAATGCGTTAGTCTAATGCCTGATGCGTGGTTCTTGGCAGGATGGGTGACATGTTCATTGGTGTTGTGTAACGTATGTGTTTTTTAGGTCAGAAACACAGTTTTTGTTGCCCCAGGCTCCGAGGTGTTGTGTGAATTCTGTTTCTTGATTCCCAGCCTCATGAGCGGGAGGAAGTGCGGCCTGCTCTGAACTCAGCCTGCTCCCCACATTGCTGCCATCTTGTTGGGAGCCTCTCTGTTTGGGTCCTTGGGGCGGCATCCTTTAACTACATCTTTGAGTAGGGGTGGAGGATGGTGATCGCGGGAGGAGGCTAAGCAAACACTTTGTTGACCAGAGCGTCTCCGTTAATTGCTCATCTGAAATTAAGAGGGCCTGTGTATTTCATATGTTATCATCTTCATTAGAGCCAAATCGTAGATCACACCTGTTTCCGTCCTCTGCCTCGTCATTGGCTGCATTCATGGTAAGCGCTCGCTTCAGTACTCTATCAATCACGTTTGGTTTCTCTTCCATTTCTCCAGCCCACTTCATGTCCTCGTCCATTTTCTTGTTTCTGCTATTGTTGTTTGTGCAGTTAACAGAGTAATTTTCTAGTCTTGTAATATTTATATTCTACTTTCTCAATTAGTTGGTTCATATTATTTTGCGCACGAGCACCGAATGCCTGATTTAAGAAGAGGGTGGCTTCATAGAGCTGGTGTTCACACTGTAAGCAATGAGAGCCTCAACTTTAACATGCTTTTTTGATTTATTTTTCATTTATCACAGATTTGTACTTGTGTGTGCTCCGCCTCTTCAGTGCCTGACTTCTGTAGTCACTTCTCATGTAAAGCCTGCACCTACTCTTCACCGGCTCCCATCTTCAAAGTAGAGACTCCTCTCTGTCGCCTCATTTCTGGGGCATGTTTTGGTGCTGTGTGATATAGAAGGTGTTAGAAATGGGATTTCTGGTTGGCTAGGGCAAGCGCCTAAGCCGGGCAGAAACTACCACTCTAGTCAGGGCAAGGGAGTTACACACCATAGATAACCCCTGCTCACCCCCTTGGTAGCTTGGCACGAGCAGTCAGGCTTATCCCAGAGGCAATGTGTAAAGCGTTTATGCAACACGCTCACACAGCAGCGACACACTAGGCACAAAACACATTAGAATCATAATCACAAATATACACTGTACCAACTGGCACTAGGCAATTATTTTACAGGGGATTATATACTTGACAGGGCCAATCGGGCCACTGTCAGAACCATTAGATCTCACTTTGTAGTGAAAATAAAACAACCAGTAACCACTGGCAACACAGCACTTAGCATATGCAGAACATTTTAGGCATAACCATCACATCTCGCATTTGTAGGAAACAACCAGTAATCACTGGTAAAGGGACACCTAGCATAAACATAATTTGCATCATCACATCAGGCATAAACACATTATGCATAATCACTGGGCATAAACACATTATGCATCACATTAGGGCCTTGCGCCCTGCCAGCCCCTCAGGTGCTCACAGGCCAACTGGCCTTCCTTGGCGGCCCATCTGGGACTTCCCCGCCATGCCCTATGTCCAAATAGTCAGGGCTCTAAGATGCTACGCAGTCGGGTACAGGCCCAACAGACCGGTACCAAGAAAAGGGGTGCGAGGGTGTAACCCACCCTGGTCTCTCTTGAGACCCAAAATGCCTCCAACGTAGCAGCTGCCGCGAACTGGTGGTACAGCTGTTTGCAAAATACTAGGCACCCACAGTGCCTTGGGAGCCCTTCCTTCCCGGGACTCCTTTCCTCACGAGGCCTCCACCGGCCCATACTCCCCTGGGGCGAGGATGCAAAAGAGATGCCCCGTCGTTGCAGCTGCCCGCAACCTCCCGGTGCAGCTGTGAAAATCAGCACTGGCACCAACAGTGCCTTGTGAGCCCCCTTCACCGGGGTTCTTCTGGTGCCACTCACAGGCACCAACAATGCTCAATTTCAGCCACACTCACCAGGGCTGTCCTCCTTTCGCCGGCCCAAACGAGGGGATGTCACTGCCGGGAGACCGTGAGGCTCTGATCCCTTCTTCAGCGTCGGGGCAACCGGCAAGGCTCCGTCTCCCTCTGGCAGGCGCGCGGGGCTCTCCTCGGCACACGGGAGCCTCACCCACACTCAGGCACAATACGCCTGACTTCCTGTCTTGTGCTGCTTCTTCCCGCTTCCTCGGGCAAGGCCCCGCCCATGTCCAGGCAGTCCGCCTGACTTCCGGGACACCGCAGCTTCGCGGAGGGATCCCCCACGTTGGGATTCCTTCTCAGGGGAATTCCGCGATGAGGCAGGCTGCGCAACACAGCGCTTTCAAGCACTCGAACTCCTGACACGTTCCTCGTGCCTTGGCGGTGCGAGCCCACACCTGGGGCTCTGACAAAACGAGATCAGAAGCGCTCGCCCTGCGCCAGCAAGCAAGAGTCCACTTATAGGACTCAAAGGGCAAAGAAGACAAAGCGCTCACCACGCACTTGCTGCAGATCACCCCCTAAGGTCTAGAGGGGCAGAGCTGGGCCCAGGCAGGCCAGCTCACAGGGCCCTCCAGCAGAGGGTCAATCCCTCGTGGCGGTTCCTCCTGGGGCCCAACAGTCCAAGAGGGCACACTGCTCCAAGTAAGCACCAAAGCACACAGACATGGGGTCACAGCCCCAATATTTATACCATGCTCGTTTTTGTTCTCTCCCCCTGGCACAGGCCTAGACCCGGTCCAAACCAGTTCTGGGGGGCACTCCAACCTATGTTTACAGGGCACGAACATCCTCATTGTCAGAGTAGGTCCTGGCCCCAGACACCACAGGGGGGCGGAGCCAGCATTGTATAAGGCAGGCACAAACCTATTAAGGGTCAGGGACTTCTACTCCCACTACTCCAAATGCAGATCTGCCCATTCAGCCTAGCGCTGACTCACCCAGCCCCTCTGGAGCCACACACCTCACCAGCCCCTGTCACTCCAGAGCCAGACATGCAATACACATCAGGCAGGGTCAAAGACACATAGCACACAGAAATGCCCACTTATAAAAGTGGCATTTCTAAAATAGTGATAATAAATCTGCGCACACCATTACGCAGCATTTATTATTACTATTCCAAACATACCAAACTTGACCACGCTGTTCCTCTCATATCAGGAATTACCACTGAAACACTAATCAGGGAATCCCCAATGCATTCCTATGAGAGGGTAGCCTCAAAGCAGTGAGAAACCAAAATGGCTGTTTGTCACTACCAGGACATGTCACACAATTATGGTACATGTCCTACCTTTTACCTACAATGCACCCTGCCCATATGGCTAGCTAGGGCCTATCTTAGGGGTGACTGATACGTAGTAAAAGGGGAGACACAGACGGGGCACTCACTTTATGTGCCACATCACAGCGGCAGTAAACTGCGCGCGCAGGCCCTGCAATAGCAGAGTCCTGGGACAGGTTTGAAAGGCTACTTTGGTGGGTGGCGCAATCAGCGCTGCAAGCCCACCAGTAGCATTTAATTTACTGGCCCTCGGTATCTGAGATACCATTTTACAAGGGACTGACAGGTAAATGAAATAGGCCAATCTTACCATGTTTACCACAGAGAGCACATGCACTTTACACTGGACAGCAGTGCTAAAGTGCCCAGAGTCCTAAAACCACCAACACCAGGTCAGAAAAAAGACTAGGAGGAAGGCAAAAAGTTCAGGAATGTCCAACAGAAGGCAAAGAGCAAACTTTATTGCTAAATTGATGTTCAAAGAGTTCTAACCAATATAGGCTACATGAATAACATCTACTAGCTATAATTGCCAAGGGTAAATCAATCAAAAATGATTCATGGGATCGCGTTTCAAAAAATGAAACCTATTTATGGGCACCACACAATGCTAATATTCCTTACAGATAACGAATGTGACACCATTCTTATAGAAAAATACCAGCCATTTGTAACTGTTTTCCGTATCCGGAAGTGCCGTAATTTGGCACTTGATTAAGACAGAGCTCGCAAATTTTTGAGGTCGATGCGTGAGCACTTCATCCATCCATGTTTTTGGTATGCTTTATGTACAGTGCGCGAAGACCCCCACGGACAGAAGTGGTGTCACCATGGTCACTCTTAGAAGCTCAACCCTTATGGTTGGCCCCTGACCCACTGGTTCTTCCACTGGGGACTCTCTTCCCCCTCATCTGGACTCCTGCACCCTCCACTTAGGAGCGGCACCGCCAGACACCAGAACTGATGGAGCTCTGCTTACTGACACTCTAAGTTCTCCTAACACTAGGAGATCCCCCTCAACGGATGGCCTACTGGTACAGCCTAGGCTCCCCACCTGGTGTTCCCTGAGGGAACCCTCCAGGCCCTGAGACTGGGTTTCGGGCACCTTGGGACACAGCCCACTCTCATTCCTTCTCTGCGGAGACAGGACGTGAGCTGCTACACCCCTCCCACTACACCTGGACCTATCTGGGCTACTAAGAACCTTTCCCACCCCCCTGGCCTGGGAAATACCTGAGCCACTCCTCTTGAGGTCACTCCCCAATGCCTCCTCAGACCTTCTGGCACTCACCCAGAGGTCTGCCTCCCGTGCAAGCTCCCTGGGATCAGAGAACCCACACTCCAACAGGTGTTGGTGTAAGCCTGGAAAACAACAACTGAACATGTGCTCTCTGACAATCAGATTGAACAGCCCTTCAAAATTGTTTGCCGTGCTATCCATCTCCCAACCTTCCAGTGCATCACAACATTCATCCACAAACTCCCCCCAAGACTGGTGAGACAGTTTCCTACTGCCCCTAAACCTCAATCTATACCCTTCAGGTGTGACACCCTCTTCTTGGGAACTAGGTACCATACTCTGGGCTCTGGGAGTGGACGCTTCCACACTGTACACTCTTTTGCTGCCACCACTGGACCCCACCCTCACTGGTGAATCCAGACCACTGAAACTACACTCAGGGAACAACCTTTCCTCAAGAGCTAGTTTCTCCCTGGTGAAGGTCCTCTCTGCCTCCGCCATCCTCTCCTGCGCTAAGACCCTCTCAGTCTCTAGCTTTTTCTCCTTCACACCCAGCTGCGCTAGCTCCAACCTGAGCCTTTTCATCGCCAGCTGATGCTCCCTTTCTTCCCTCCTATCCACCCACTCCTCCGGGGACAGGGAAAGGGATGGGGCACTCCCCCCGGCACTGGACCCAGCAAGGGACTCCCTATCAATGGGGTCCTCACTGCCTACTGGCGTCCCTGCCCTGTAATTTTCTCCCTCCTGCTTAAACTCTCCAGGGCCACTGCCCTCTAGGGGTGCTAGTCGTGGACCCTCCCTCTCAGAGACCTCACTGATCTCGGGGTCCTCCCTCCCAGACTCCTCCCTCACCCGGTTTGGGATGTCCAACAGGCCAACACGGCCTCCTGCAGTTCCTCCTTCCTGGCGGACCTATGCACTTGACACCCAAGATCCTGACAGAACCTCTTTAAGTCCTTCACAGTATCTTTACGCAACTTCTTTACATTAATGCACTTTCTGTCACAATAACTGCTGGATCACCGAGGTGAGACATGACTGACACTTTAGGGGTGTCACCAAAATTTAGAAGAGCAGAAAAACAAAATTCAAAAATGACACTTTCAGTAGAAAAAAATAATCAGGAGAAAAAATCCCCAACCATGTGATTATCTAAATGCAGAGTTTGTAGTGTAACCAGTTGTCGCTGTGGTATTGCACAAACGCAAGTCCTATCCTCACCGCTGACAACCAATGTTAGAAATGGGATTTCTGGTTGGCTAGGGCAAGCACCTAAGCTAGGCAGAAGCCACCACTCTAGTCAGGGCAAGGGAGTTACACACCGTAGATAACCCCTGCTCACCCCCTTGTTAGCTTGGCACGAGCAGTCAGGCTTATTCCAGAGGCAATGTGTAAAGCGTTTGCACAACACACTCACACAGCAGCGACACACTAGGCACACCACAAAAGAAACTCCACACAAGGTTATGTAAAAATAGCCTTTGTATTATCCATAAAACACATTAAAATCATAATCACAAATATACACTGTGCCAACTGGCACTAGGCAATTATTTTAGAGGGGATTATATACTTGACAGGGCCAATCGGGCCACTGTCAGAACCATTAGATCTCACTTAGTAGTGAAAATAAAACAACCAGTAACCACTGGCAACACAGCACTTAGCATATGCAGAACATTTTAGGCATAACCATCACATCTCGCATTTGTAGGAAACAACCAGTAATCACTGGTAAAGGGACACCTAGCATAAACATAATTTGCATCATCACATCAGGCATAAACACATTATGCATAATCACTGGGCATAAACACATTATGCATCACATTAGGGCCTTGCGCCCTGCCAGCACCTCAGGTGCTCACAGGCCAACTGGCCTTCCTTGGCGGCCCATCTGGGACTTCCCCGCCATGCCCTATGTCCAAATAGTCAGGGCTCTAAGCTGCTACGCAGTCTGGTACAGGCCCAACAGACCGGTACCAAGAAAAGGGGTGCGAGGGTGTAACCCACCCTGGTCTCTCTTGAGACCCAAAATGCCTCCAACGTAGCAGCTGCCGCGAACTGGTGGTACAGCTGTGTGCAAAATACTAGGCACCCACAGTGCCTTGGGAGCCCTTCCTTCCCGGGACTCCTTTCCTCACGAGGCCTCCACCGGCCCATACTCCCCTGGGGCGAGGATGCAAAAGAGATGGCCCCGTCGTTGCAGCTGCCCGCAACCTCCCGGTGCAGCTGTGAAAATCAGCACTGGCACCAACAGTGCCTTGTGAGCCCCTTTCACCGGGGCTCTTCTGGTGCCACTCACAGGCACC
The DNA here is from genome assembly GCA_963921515.1 of Calotriton arnoldi. NCBI lineage: Eukaryota > Metazoa > Chordata > Amphibia > Caudata > Salamandridae > Calotriton > Calotriton arnoldi. The sequence goes on from CAWUFW010006657.1 coordinate 794,645, forward strand.
AACAATGCTCAATTTCAGCCACACTCACCAGGGCTGTCCTCCTTTCGCCGGCCCAAACGAGGGGATGTCACTGCCGGGAGACCGTGAGGCTCTGATCCCTTCTTCAGCGTCGGGGCAACCGGCGAGGCTCCGTCTCCCTCTGGCAGGCGCGCGGGGCTCTCCTCGGCACACGGGAGCCTCACCCACACTCAGGCACAAGACGCCTGACTTCCTGTCTTGTGCTGCTTCTTCCCGCTTCCTCGGGCAAGGCCCCGCCCACGTCCAGGCTGTCCGCCTGACTTCCGGGACGCCGCAGCTTCGCGGAGGGATCCCCCACGTTGGGATTCCTTCTCAGGGGAATTCCGCGATGAGGCAGGCTGCGCAACACAGCGCTTTCAAGCACTCGAACTCCTGGCACGTTCCTCGTGCCTTGGCGGTGCGAGCCCACACCTGGGGCTCTGACAAAACGAGATCAGAAGCGCTCGCCCTGCGCCAGCAAGCAAGAGTCCACTTATAGGACTCAAAGGGCAAAGAAGACAAAGCGCTCACCACGCACTTGCTGCAGATCACCCCCTAAGGTCTAGAGGGGCAGAGCTGGGCCCAGGCAGGGCAGCTCACAGGGCCCTCCAGCAGAGGGTCAATCCCTCGTGGCGGTTCCTCCTGGGGCCCAACAGTCCAAGAGGGCACACTGCTCCAAGTAAGCACCAAAGCACACAGACATGGGGTCACAGCCCCAATATTTATACCATGCTCGTTTTTGTTCTCTCCCCCTGGCACAGGCCTAGACCCGGTCCAAACCAGTTCTGGGGGGCACTCCAACCGTTGTTTACAGGGCACGAACATCCTCATTGTCAGAGTAGGTCCTGGCCCCAGACACCACAGGGGGGCGGAGCCAGCATTGTATAAGGCAGGCACAGACATATTAAGGGTCAGGGACTACTACTCCCACTACTCCAAATGCAGATCTGCCCATTCAGCCTAGCGCTGACTCACCCAGCCCCTCTGGAGCCACACACCTCACCAGCCCCTGTCACTCCAGAGCCAGACATGCAATACACATCAGGCAGGCTCAAAGACACATAGCACACAGAAATGCCCACTTATAAAAGTGGCATTTCTAAAATAGTGATAATAAATCTGCGCACACCATTACGCAGCATTTATTATTACTATTCCAAACATACCAAACTTGACCACGCTGTTCCTCTCATATCAGGAATTACCACTGAAACACTAATCAGGGAATCCCCAATGCATTCCTATGAGAGGGCAGCCTCAAAGCAGTGAGAAACCAAAATGGCTGTTTGTCACTACCAGGACATGTCACACAATTATGGTACATGTCCTACCTTTTACCTACAATGCACCCTGCCCATAGGGCTAGCTAGGGCCTACGTTAGGGGTGACTGATACGTAGTAAAAGGGGAGACACAGACGGGGCACTCACTTTATGTGCCACATCACAGCGGCAGTAAACTGCGCGCGCAGGCCCTGCAATAGCAGAGTCCTGGGACAGGTTTGAAAGGCTACTTTGGTGGGTGGCGCAATCAGCGCTGCAAGCCCACCAGTAGCATTTAATTTACTGGCCCTGGGTATCTGAGATACCATTTTACAAGGGACTGACAGGTAAATTAAATAGACCAATCTTACCATGTTTACCACAGAGAGCACACGCACTTTACACTGGACAGCAGTGCTAAAGTGCCCAGAGTCCTAAAACCACCAACACCAGGTCAGAAAAAAGACTAGGAGGAAGGCAAAAAGTTCAGGAATGTCCAACAGAAGGCAAAGAGCAAACTTTATTGCTAAATTGATGTTCAAAGAGTTCTAACCAATATAGGCTACATGAATAACATCTACTAGCTATAATTGCCAAGGGTAAATCAATCAAAAATGATTCATGGGATCGCGTTTCAAAAAATGAAACCTATTTATGGGCACCACACAATGCTAATATTCCTTACAGGAAACGAATGTGACACCATTCTTATAGAAAAATACCAGCCATTTGTAACTGTTTTCCGTATCCGGAAGTGCTGTAATTTGGCACTTGATTAAGACAGAGCTCGCAAATTTTTGAGGTCCATGCTTGAGCACTTCATCCATCCATGTTTTTGGTATGCTTTATGGGCCTTGCAGTCCTGACTTTGCAATGTGATAAATAGCAGCAATAGTTCCAGGATCCGAAGCAGTGGCGGCTGGTGGATTTTTAAAGTGTTGAGGCGTATCGCTAGCGTCGAAGCAAGTGAGCCTGAAGCTTGTAAGTGGGGTCTTGGTGGGTTCTTGCATGCTCTTCACAATGCCAAAGTGTATTTCTGTAACATGTAGAAGCTTTGACATTATCCTGACACACGATAGCACTGCTCTGAGAGGCATTTATTAATAGTGCTTAAACATTAACTTATAATCATTCTGCCCCTGCCCCCACCCTGGTGACAGTGACATTAGTGCACTAAGAGGCAAGACAGTTGTCATGTGAACTCTGTATGTGGGCTATTTTCCATTAGCTAGAGCAACAGTGCAGCCTATTAAATCAAACACACTATGTTTCTGTACAGCTTGCATTTTAAACATGTAATGTGCTCACAAAAAATCGGTGAAATAAAATATTTAGAGTTTTAAACTTACCTTGCCGGCTGTTTGGAGGCTGTGTCCCAGTCTGTCCTGCTGTTTGGTGAGATGAGGCCACGGTTGGGTGCTGCCGGATGCTAGAGGTGTCCAATTCCCAACCACAGTTCGCAGAGGAGCTGAAAGTGAAAGCTCTACTCTGCGAACAGGGCATAAATGCTATAAACACATACACTGAGGCATAAGCATGCTCAGTGTATCTGTTTACAGCATTCAGCATGTGACTGACATCACAGGGTCATGAATTGAACTCATGAATCTGTGGGGTCAGGTCATACTGGCTCAAATGCCTTTTTTTTTTTAACAAAATGCAGCGTTACTACATTAATCACAGCACAATACAATGTGCCTTTATTAATGTAGTTAGTTGCTAACGCTGTAAAAACAAGCATTTGCAATGCAATCGGTCGCGCCTTTGGGACCTTATATGTATTTAGCTATGCAGCACATTAGCTTGGGTGCTGAAACATCTAATGTTCTTTAACATGGAGGGAAAGTAAGCACCAAACTGCATGACACACCAGGTATGGGAACACATGGAGAGAAATATTGACTTTTAGCAGGAAATGGTACAGTCCAAAGCTCTGTTTTTAATGTAAAAGCCAGTGATCGAAATTAAGTTAAGGCGAATGAGATAAGAGACCAGTAAAAGACAAAGAAGGAGAGAGGCGACATTGGGAATAATAGTACAAAAGGGGGGAGCTGGTTGAGAAGACGGAAGATGTGATAGATAGTACAGATTGGGAGAGCAGGTGAAGAGAAAATAATAAAATGATTAAGTCGGTACAGACAGATATCAAGTATTATCTTGCATTGTAAGTGGCAGAGAAGGAATATGGGTACAGCGTGCTTCACATTTTGCACCTACATTGAAAGCTTTCATCATGTTACTTTGCCTTTAGATGGAAACCGATGTTGCTCTCTGTCACTGCCTGGATTACTTACATAATTTAAATATGCATTTCGAAAGGGAACATCTCCTAAAATACTCCACTAGCAGAACTTTACAGGTGGAAACTGGCACAATTTGGAAGTAAAGTATCATGTAGCCTGGGTTTTCATAGCATGGATTACTTATATCATTTACATATGCATATGGAAAGGGAACATCTCCCTGAATAATCCATTAGCAGAAATTCACTGGTGTAAATTGGCACAGTTTTGCAAGTAAAGTATCATATAGCCTGGATTTACTCCTGTCAAGTATAGTAGCTTGTGAAGGATGCCTGCAAGAAGGAAAGGAATGTTTAATGTAGAAACGTGTGAGGGCCAATATTGGTGAGCTGTGTTTGAAGGGGAAGTGTTCATCTATTTTCCAACTGTGTGTGAATATGTGTCGATCGCTTATGTTTGTTGCACCTCCGTTGAATGCGTGCATGTGGAGACGCGGGACGAGAAGTCATAGTTATGACAGAGAACTAAGATTACATGTAAGTAGCTTTTCCTTCTCTGTCATGGGATTCTCTCTGACATCCATACACAGTAGAATAGCAAGATAATTTACACTCAGCCCCGAAGGAGAGTTCCAGAGGCTTTAGGCACATGATTACAATAATTCCCAACAAAATAAATTGTGTTATGAGGCCTGACCCACCAAGTTATCTAAAGTGTCAGCAGGCCGCAGGGCCAGTTGGCAAATGTACGAACTGACTTCGAAGTTACCGCTCTGCCAATGTCTGTAATGGAGGTATTTCTCATTAGGGCTGCAGTAGCCACCTTCTCTCGGCTAGTATGTGCCTGTGGTAGTCTGTTAATCTTCTGGTCAGGGAATAAAGGAAGGAAAGGCAGAAACAGCAGGTGAAAAGGGCTGCAGATAAATATCTACTTAAAATATTGTCCACAGGATGTATTATGTATTTATTGGTGAATCCTGGTGACATAGCTCTGTGGGTTAAAATGACTGCTGCAGAGATATATATGTGTGCATCCTGCTAGTCACATGATAAAACCCTTCCAAAATTGAGTTGCGAGTTTGTGCAACAGATATATCCGGGCTGGTGGTAAAACAGATCAGTGGGTTACTGTGCCTTCTGCAGAGACGTTTTGTTTAACCTCCAGGTTATGGGTTTTAGTAGCTCAGCGGGTTAATACAAGTGCTGCCGTGATGTATCTGTGTATGGGCGTGTAAAATGCAGTTACGGGATGGAAACCTGAAAAGGATGCGAAGAGTTAAATCGCCTTCCTCGAAGACTGGTGCAGAATTTGACCACCTCCTGCTCCTCCCCCCCCGAGAGGTTCAACACAAGACACCGTGCACTCAACGAGGCTATCTCAGGACTCACGGACTACCTCAATACTGCACAGCACACTTGGACTTCCGAACCAATATGTATAACACTGCTCTATTATATGGCTCTTGCGAAAAACTGTTGTAAAGCGCTCCGATACCCCCGGGTCCGGCCAGCGCTATATAAAACTCCTTAAATAAATAAATTTGCATGTCACAAACTCAGTTTGTTAATGCGGATTTGGAGAGATTTACTTATAATCCGCAAGTTAAAGTGTCAGGCCCTGCTTAGATGGCTTAAAGCGTTAATGTGCCTTTTGCACAGATATGGTGCAACCCTTCTTTGCCGGCTTCAATACTAGGAAAGCTAAATTGGTTAATATCCGTGCGGCATTAATCCGTGTTTACTCTGGAGTGGAACGTAAGCATTTTACCATTCTGAGGTGGGAAAAAAAAATATTATTGCCTTTAGTCACTGTAAGATTGTTAGTGCTGCAAACTCAGCGTCTAGTTTGTAAAGCAAGTCAGGTTTTGGGACGCACAGAAGCCAGCAATCACCAGTATTTGTTGGATCCAAGATTTTGGCGTTGAAGTTGAAAAAGGAAACATTTGGGGGGGGGGGAGAATAAATCAGGGGAAGGGAGAACAAAGGGCACAAGAACAGAACCTCAGTTGAAAGCGTGCATGTGGAGACGCGGGACGAGAAGTCATAGTAACTGCACTGTGTTATTTTAAGTTGCCCTTAATGAAATGAACACGTTTTGAAAACAAGTTTATATATTGGTGCTGTCACGCTCTGTTGTTAGGCAGACTGCTGTTTCTGACTCAATTGTGCAGACAGCCTTTTTCTTCCAAGGACCCAGTTATCGATACTGGAGTAGGACCTCTGGCAGAGGAGCTCAAAAGTGGTCAACAGGGCTCCAGCTGGCTGGTGGTCGCACTTAAAAACTCGTGCGCTCCGCCGTCTGTTGTGGCCAAGCTCCGACTGGACAAACACTGTGCCCCGGGCTCCCAAAACAAACACATGTAACTGGAGGACAAGAGGTCAGTAATAGAGATTGTTTGTCACTCAACAAGCATAATTTCCGATGGGGCTCGGACCGGCAATTGCAGGCCAGGCCGCTGGCTTGGGTGCTGAGGGCGCCTGAAGTCGGACCAGCCTGTTTTGGAAATCAACAATATCGTGCAGTGCCACAAGACATCCTTACCACAGTAGAGAGCACTGCGAGGGGTCATGCATTTGGTAGCTGCTACTTCTCTCCTGAAAGCAGCTCATAAATTAAAAACACAAAGCTGCCGCCTGCCAACATGTCTGCCAGTCGGGCCGATCGGCGTGTGAACTGAGCTTAGCCAACCGCCGGCACCAGCCGAAGGTAAGTAATGAGCTACAGGCTCAGTTTGTGAACTAAATATGCTCAACAATATTATTTGTAAATTTTAAAAACACCAATTCACACAGACCTGAGTGAGCCGCGACGACGAGTCTTAAAACACGCACCAGAGGCAGTCGGAGTATGATGATCTCTTGATGATCCTGCCTCTGCGAGTGCGCTGACTGTGCGACGTTCACCGGGCAATGCTGCATGCTATCGTACCTATTAAGGCTAGGCACCATATTTCTACAGCACGGCAGGCAATATCTAAAGACCCATAACGGCCGCGCTACACTCACCAGACTTCACTTGCTGGCAAATGGAGACACACCGACGGACTGGTGCAGTCACATGACACCATGTCACGTGAATGCCGCTGTAGCCGAGCCAGGCTGAGTCTCAGTAGCAGAGCTGTGATATATAAATGCTGCAGCTAACACTCGAGGGTCCGGCCCTATGACCGACACTCCTGGCCTGATGAAAACATACTTAGAGCTGCAATACACAAAAGAGGGGGAAAGAAACACTGCACGGGCGGCCCGGATTTGCTATGAGTGCTTAGTCTCACCCCCTCGACTGCGCACACGCTCTCTGCAAGCCGGCAACTTTCACTTTGACTAACGTGAAATGTGCAGAGTGAAGCAAACCCCCAGGGGGGGGGCGAGAAGTCACGGACTGCGGGAGGGGAGGGGGGAGCCAAGGGAAGAAAATAGTGTTAGGAGTAAAGGGGCCAGTAGCTGTGGAAGGATACAAATGACGACATTCTCGTCATAAAGAGGGACTAACAAACATAAAACCAATCGGAAGGCAGCATTTAGGACCTAAGCCAATGAAAAAGATGGGCGGAGAGTGGGCGGAGTTTCCACGAAGCTTTTACGCTATAGTGTATACTGCATGCCTCGCAAAGCGAGCAGCTTGCGCTGCAACGCTAGGCGAGACCTAAAAAAGAATAAATGACCCCGCCCTTTCCCCTCTCGTCACAGGGATGACTTGGGATTGGGCGGGTCATCAATGTTGCTCCAGTAATAAGCAGCCTCTGGACAAACAGGGCTTAAACTGTAACCGACCGGGCTGCTTTAAAACATGACGCTGCCTCGCATCATTTGTGGGTCACCAAGGACCTCGATATACTGAATTGCAGGGCTGACACTATGTCAGCACGTGTTTCCAGAGGAGCAGTAGAGCAATTTTGTGACAAATGCGCACTTGCATGTGTCACAAGAATCCTGCCTGACTGCTTGCCATCTCTGACGCCAGTCTCTGAGTGTCATCCATCATGCAGGCAGCAGCACACGAGGAGTCCAATTCCAGCACTGGCGCAAGGCTTCCACATTTCTTTTTAAAATGCTAAGGAACATCGTCACTGGTGTTACTTAGCATTTTAAAAGAAATATGAATGCCGGTGATTGCTATTTGCAGTTACCATGATGGTAATTGCAAATAGCAATCATACATGCCAACATTTTAGGACAGGGACGTGGGAAATTTAAAATAAAAAATCGGGAGAATGAAATTCCCCATTGACTTCTATTGTACAAAATGCAATTTCAGGCGGGAGACAGCTAAAATAAAGCAATTTTTGGCTTGAAAAATTGGTAGTCTCCCGCCTGAATCGGCTCTATTGGCATGTATGATAGCAATTACTGGCATGATTTATGGTCATGCAAGTAGGGTGGGCAGAGCCCCGGCGCCCTAACAAAGAAACCGCCACTGGGCTGATGCAAAGATAACATTTGACCTGGATGAGCTACTCACCCAGGAACCCAGGAAATGTGAGAGCTCTGATCCGAATTTGGTAAAATCCTTAATTTTTTTAAAACATGCATATTCTACCTCTGTTTGCTTTATTTATCATTTAGCAGTAGCCCGACTAGCTCAAATACTTTTGAAGTGCTTTTGTAATGTGTTTGCTGAATTAAATTTCTATTTCAAAGTGAAAAAACTGGCTTTTGCAAAAATAATGTTTTACCATTCCTTACATTGGTTTCTCTTATGCTGCCCTGTTAACAAGGTGTATTTGTTATTTCTGATTTTTGTTTATATATATATCTACTCCCCAAACATCCTGCTATAACATACAGGAAAGCGGCATCGATGGCCAATGCGCTTGTAAAGAAAAGCCCAGAGGAGCAGGAACAAGGGGGGTGGCTAGTGGCAAGAAAAGGGTTCTTTAAGTGCTCCAGTTGTAAGGCATGTAAGTATGGCTCCAACAAGACCACATATCATACTGCCTTTAGTGACAGGGTACAAGATATAAATCAACATCTTACTTGTCGAACAGATTTTGCTATCTATATTTTAGAATGCAGTTGTAATTTGGCATATGTAGGTAGCACTAAATTATCTGTTCACAAGAGAATTTTACAACATATAAGGGTAATTAACAACAATGACCCTAGATACCCTGTGGCGAGACATTTTAAGGAGCGACACGACAGTAGCCTGCAACACTTGAAATATTATGTTATTGATGCTGTCCCGCCCCAGAAGAGAGGAGGTGATCGAGAATCAAAATTGAGGCGCCTAGAAACTCGTTACATTGTTGAGCTCGATACAAAGTATCCTGGGGGCCTCAACACAAGTGAGGATCTGTACACTTATTTATAAATTAATAGCTTTAAGAGTACAATATAGCCTCTCATCCAAGTATTGTAAAAACACCAAAGAAGAATCATGATCCAAACTGCATATCGGAATTTGTATTAAGATTCAATTTTTCAGGTGCTATGATGGTTTTAGTAAATTTATTTTGTTCTTAAAACCTAATATGCACCTTATACCATCTCAATGGAGTATTCATAAAATAGATATTTTAGTAGGAGCTTTTTATCTGGTTTTTAGCAATTGAATTGTATTTATTGATATTTATATGTATTTATATATTTATATGCATATTTATATATGTATTTAATACAATGGTGGGAATCAATTGCTTATAAATTAGAACTGTCAATTAGGAAATAAGTAATGACAGTCAAATTCTCTTGCCCCAATCTTTGCACATGCCTTTTTGCACGTGCCTTCTTGCATTTTAGTTTACATTGTCAGTACATCCTTGAATAAGACAATGAATTATGAATAGATGTTACTGACAAATGCAATATAGATAAGTTTTAAAATTGGTTTTTGCACTAGCACTTTACACGCAAGCACTTTTTTGGTAATTTATGTAGCACTTTTTAGTGGGAGTAATATTTGGGCACCAGGCTAATGTTTCAATTTACAAATGTGACATAGGGTTGGAATATGGATCAATGTATCGGCATTTAAGCGAAGTATATATATATATATTTTTTACAGATCATTAGTTCCGTGATTTTTGTGAACATGCAATTCCAACTATGACAATTATGTATAGATATTGGTATAAATATGGAAAGGTGAAAAATTGAGACTCTTTTATACTGTGCATTTATGCAAAAATATTTTCTATACACATTGTTTTGAAATTTTCAAATGTGAATTTCTTCTATGTCTATGCAATCGTGATTGGACATTGTCACTTTAAAAAGATAACCATAGCAAGTAACGCTGTCATGTGATCAAGGCAGGTGAACTGCCGAAACGCGTCATGGCGGAGCTGTTTTTGGAGAAATAAATGAAAATAAGCACTCAACTTTATATATATATATACATATATATATATATAGCATCACAAAGTCTCCACACAAGAAACAAGGCTGCACACTCGGGCTCGATTAAATCAATTCATTTATTCCAATTCCAGGAGAACGAAAAAGACTAACACACGCGTTCCGGCACCCTGGCCTTCTTCAGTGACGAAGGCCAGGGTGCCGGAACGCGTGTTAGTCCTTTTCGTTCTCCTGGAATTGGAATAAATGAATTGATTTAATCGAGCCCGAGTGCGCAGCCTTGTTTCTTGTGTGGAGACTTTGTGATGCCAAGTATTTTCGTGTGACCGCCTACACGAACTGCTGCACCCGCACCGCCGAGAGGAGTTGGGCGGTTTCTGTGTTTATTTTATATATATATATATATATATATAATTACTATTATTACTATTGGTAATTTGTTTTGAAGTTTTATCCTTCTTTCTGTGGTTGTCAGAATATTTGAAACCATAATACGCTTTATATACACCACTGTATATGAACATCCTATGCTTGTAAAATAAAGGTGGTGATGAGTGAGGAGGCAGATGCCAAAGGACAGCAAAGATTTGGAATTATAAATTTGGTAACGACGAGGGGCGTATACCTTCAGGAGTTTGTAGTATGAGATGCCTAGGTTGCTTGAAAGACCAATGTTGACACAAACAGAACCAAAGTAAGAGCTCAATGCTTATATAGTAGTCATACTAGTCTGGTGACTGCACTTAGCCCAGCTTTTTAGACATCCCAAAAAAAAGTAAGTGGAAATGCATTCACGAACTGAGTGAAGCATTACCCTATACAGTCCTTCACTGATCAATGAAGGAATTTGGTTATAAGTGAAAGTACAATAATAAGTAGCAGTAGCAAACACGTGGTTGCCATTTTGTGCATTGATGAGTAGTCATTCTAAGAAACAACATTCAACGGTATGTCACTGACATACCACATATTTCCACTACACAACTTCATACTACACCACACAATAAAACGCCACACAATTCCACAACAAACAATTCCAATCCAACACATCTCTCCCTTGCACTTCCACCAACCCTGTCAACTCTCCCCCACACACCCACTGCCCCTCTCATCTCTCCCTCACACTGCCCCTACCCCCTCTCATCTCGCAATTCCACTGCCTACTCTCCTACCTCCCTCACACTCCCCATCTCCTCTCTATACAGCCTGCTCATGCATACTGAGTACAGTTTCTTTCCCATGCCATTTTAAGGTTTCTGTCCTTCAAACCCATGCTCTCCTGCTCTTCTTTGGGTGTCTTTCAAACTCAGATTCTCCCTTTTTATGTGTTTGTGGCCTGCTCTCCCCTTCTTTCTTTCGTTCTTCCTTCCTGCTCTCCCCTTTCTTACTTTCTTTCTTTATTTCTTTCTCACACACTCTTTCTGCTCATCTGCCTGGAGTTCATTCACCACTTCCTGCACAAACTACCTAACCCTCTCTACCTTCCTATCTATTCTATGCAACTCTTACCCCTATCTATTCACCATGCCACATAATTTCTCTACATAAATACACTCCACACCACACAATTCCACCCACACAATCCCAATCCAACCCACATAATTCCACTTCACACCACATACATCCACTACACTCCAAAGCAAAACACGTGGTTAACAAACATTCTTGTTTACAATGCCAATAGCTCTAACTCTCCCAAATGTGAGACCTATTACATTGCAAATGCTTGTCTAAGTTATGCTTATATTTAAGCTATGTGTTACAAGTAGCATCTAACGATGCAATGTCAGGTGACGTGATGTACAGGGGAAGTACCCTGACAGCAGGAAGGGTAGGGCACTATGACAATATACCCACTGGCCATTAATGGCAGCAGTGAGTCATTACACCCGATAACCATGAAAGCACTAGAAACAACATCCAACATTCCCACGCTGCGTCTCTGTCTAGGAGATGTGCCTGTCAGGACAGACTACGCCACGGGTACTTTGTGACGTAAACTGCAGAGGTAGGACGTCATCTCCTGGCCTTTGACTACACACATTGATAGGCTGGTCATCCCATTGATACAGCAGTCATGCACTGGCATAAGATACTTTCTAGTTTCCCTACGAGGCATAGCTGGAAATGTCCACTTTTCAGTTGGCTGATGGGAGAGTCCTGTAAATATATCAGGAGAAAAGTCTTTCCCGTGGGTGTAAAGGTTTCATTGTGGACTGTTTCAGAAGACATTGTTTGCAGTGAAATCTCTTCCTCCTAACTTTTGTACTGTGCCTCTACTGAAAAGCAACCGAGCACCCACATCGAGAATATGAGTATGCCAACAAGAAAAACAAAGTGCCCTCCCCCTCAAGCTTCAGTCGAGGTGTAAGAACTAGCAACCAACTCACCTGTCCAGCCATCGGTTCAAATATTTTGCGAACGTAATCCTCCACATCTTTAGAAATTTCTTTCTGTGAGAAAATAAGAAAGGTTATGTGACGTCTCAAACTCACCACTAGAGAAATTTTAGAGGACATCCCTGTGGTTGGCATGAGCGCCTGTGATCAGGTGGCATTTAGCGAATACCCTATTGACTGTGGTGTCCAGCCCAGTAGGATGTCCTAATCAGTGCCCCTTCAATGGTCCTGTGAACATGTACTTATAAACACAGATTATAATTTTTACAGAAAACAAGTCACTAAATGCTGCTTTATTTTTCAGGCGGGAGCACTTTCTTTATGTGGTCAGAGTGCACTGCTTGGATTTACAACTTTCATTGGCTTTCGATGACCTTCCTGTCTTGAAATATGACTGCCTGTCACTGGAACCTTCCATATAATGCCACTGAATCTAAATGAACCCTCCCAATAAATACCACTGCCTCTTTTTAGATCCTTTTATGACATACCAAAGGCCCTCTCGAAGTCCTCCTGCAGAATACCTCTGTCCCACTTGAAACCTCCTATGGAATACCACTACCTCTCTCTGGAACATCTTAGGAAATGCCACTGCCCCTCTCTGGAATCTCCTATGAAATACTACTGTTCCTCTCCGGAATCTCCTATGAAATACCACTGCCCCTCTCCAGAATCTCCTATGAAATACCACTGCCCCTCTCCTGAATCCCCTATGAAATACCACTGTCCGTCTTTGGAATCTCCTATGAAATACCACTGTCCCTCTCTGGAATCTCCTATGAAATTCCACTGCCCCTCTCCAGAATCTTCTATGAAATTCCACTGCCCCTCTCTGGAACCTCCTATAAAAAACCACTGCCCCTCTCATTAATCTTCTATGAAATACCACTGCCCCTCTCCTTAATCTCCTATACTACTGCCCCTTTCTGGAACCACCTATGAAATACCACTGCCCCTCTCCTGAACCTCCTATGAAATACCACTGCCCCTCTCCTGAATCGCCTATGAAGTACCACTGCCCCACTCCTGAACCTCCTATGAAATACCACTGCCCCTCTCCTGAATCGCCTATGAAGTATGTAGGACTTGGCCCTTTTTGGCTAAAGTTCCCTAAACTTTTTACTTTCCCCCTAGACCTTTTTTCTGACATGGTGTTGCCAACTTAGATGCTTTGGGCCTTTGCCACTGCTGATCAGTGTCAAAGTGCAAGTGCTCCCTGTATAAAGTATAATGGTAATTGGTTGTCCATGATTGGTATGCTTGCCTTACTAGTAAAGTCCCTAGTAAAGTGCACTATGTGTGCCAGGGCTGGTAATGCAGATGCTACTAGTGGGCCTGCAACACTAATTGTGCCACCCACACCAGTAGCCTTAAAAAGGGAACTCAGGCCTGCCATTGCATTGCCTGCGCGCAGTTTGTTAAACTGCCATGTTGTTCTGACAAGTGCACCCACTTGCCAGACCTTACCCTTCCCTTTCTGTGCACATCAGACACCCCTATGGTAGGTCCAAGGTACCCCCATGGGTGTACCATGTCCTGACAGTGAAATAATTTCCATTTCGTTTTTCACTGTGGAAAGGCCATCTTGCCCATAGGACAGAATGGGGAGGCTTTGTAATATGTTTTCCAGCCTATCTTCCCAAAGGCTTAAGAGGTTTAGTGTGCCTGAACTCACAATGTAATAACACATCTTTTTATGAAGGTGGTTTTTGCATTGTGTGTTTAGAAGCCACTCTTTTAGAAGTGGCTGGGTTTTTGTGCTCTAACATTTCTGTGTGTCTCTGCCTGGTTTTGGATTGACTGTCTGGATTTGAAAGTGTTAGGATCTGGGGAATGTCTTGACCCAGGGGAAGAGGTGAGACAGCAACAGGCTGACCTGCATCTGGAGTGTAGGGGGAGGAGTAGCCCCTAGAGGTGAAGAGGCCTGGGTTGCAGCCATAAAGCAATGGTCCCATCTCCTGCTGAGTGATTGAGAATACAGACCCCCAATAATCAAAGGAAGAAGGTGTCACTGGCAGGGAGGCACCCAGAACTGGTTTGAACAGGGGTCAGTGCCCCCCTGAACACAAAGACTTCAAAGCCATTGAGGGGTATAACTATGAGAGCTGAAGCCCCTGAACTTTGGAGAATGGCTTGATCAAGATTAAACAAGACTGGAGCTACTTCGTGGTCAAGAGGAACCTTTGCCAAGGAAGAAACAACTGAAGAGACTGAAGGAAAGGACTGACCCTTGCTGTGTGTTCTGGGGCTGGCCTGCAGTTTGCTGTTTTAACCAAGGAAAGGCTAAAGGGACTTTGCTTGAAAGGACTTTGCTGTGCTGTGTCCTGAAGTAACTTATCCCCAAGGGCCCGAAGTGAGCTGGCTCCCTGTTGCGGAAACTCAGGAACACAAAAGTTTCCAGGAGAGTCTCAGCGACGCTGTGTGCGTGTGCTTTTTGCAGCCTGAGACCCTCGTAAGGAGTGCCCTGTGATCGTGGGCACCTGGAGTTCAAGCGAGTCTCAGCGACGCTGTGTGCGTGTGCTTTTTGCAGCTTGAGCCCTTTGTGAGGATCGTCCTGTTATCGTGTGCACCGGAATCCAAGTGAGTCTCAGCGACGCTGTGTGCGTGTGTTTTGTGCAGCTGGAGACCTTCGTGAGGATTGCCTTGTTATCGTGCACCTGGAGTCCAAGTGAGTCTCAGCGACGCTGTGTGCGTGTGTGTGCTTTGTGCAGCCAGTGACGCCGTGTGCGTGTTCTTCATGCAGCCTGAGACCTTCGTGAGGAGTGCCCGTGATCGTGTACCCGAAGCTCAATGGGGTCTCAGCGACGCTGTGTGCGTGTGCTCTGTGGCAGCCTGAGATCTCCGTAGCAGTAGCGGCCCGGACCGGCAGCCCCGGAGGAGCTGAGCCGCCGGCCCGAGCCCACCGTTGCCAATTCACAAAGATTGCATCGGAGGCCCAAGTCGCTGGAAGAGGAGAGGAGAGTGAGGTTGCACCCCCCAGGTAACGTGTGTCAATGCCTGGGGCGGGGTGCGGGCTCAGAGGGAGACGTTCTCGGCCTCTCCCTCATTCCGGCAGCGCGAGCCTCTACTTCGGCTCGTATCACAGCCTGTACTGGCCAAGGGAGTGGCAGTACCGGGGCCGGAGTACGGAGCTGCACTTTTTGTTATTCCATACCCGTGTTGGGGGCAACTGTTGACAGAGGCTGACTGCGAGTCAGCACGAGTGGTGGAGAGACCGCCTAAGGCACCGTGATCGGTGCTGGAGTGTATTACGCATTACCTTATTTCTGCATAACGGAGTACCCGATTGTCGTATTACACATTGCATCATTTCTGCATAACGAACTACCTGATTAGTGTCCTCGCATGGCATTATTTCTGCATAACGAACTACCTGATTGTCGTATGACGCATTGCATTGTTGCTGCATAACGAACTACCTGATTAGCGTATTACGCATTGCATTATTCCTGCATAACGAACTACCTGATTAGCGTATTACGCTTTGCATTATTCCTGCATAACGAACTACCTGATTCGTGTGTTATGCATTGCATTATTTTTACATTGCAAAGTGCCTGATTGTTGCATTACGCATTGCATTATTTCTACATTGCAAAGTGCCTGATTCTAGCATTACGAACTGCATAATATGGTATTAGGACTACAGTGGAATGTTTAGAAGTGCTCATTAATATCGCCAGAACTTACAAGGGCTGGCTGGCCTAACAACCAGCCAGGAGGAATATTACAAATACTCATATGTTGGATTTATATTGTGTGGTCTTATCGTATATCTTTTTATATAAAATGTATACTTATTTTTATAAAACTCGTGTGGAGTCCATTTGTGGTGTCATCATTGGGTTGCTGTGAGCGTGGTTGCAAATACTTTACACATTTGCCTTGAAGATAAGCCTGGCTGCTCGTGCCAAGCTGCCAAGAGGGTGAGCGGGGGCTATCTCAGAAGTTGTCCTTCCTTTCCCTGACGTGGAAACGCGGGTCCCTATTTGGCCTAAGGTACCTACCTCAGCCAACCAGGGATACCGGGTCTAACATTTGGTGGTCAACGGTTGGGATTTGAACGTGTATTTGCAAATTCACTCACAGTGATTGGTGTACATCACAAGTTTAGCGCAGACCATGGCGCCACCACATATCGTGTTCTTGATTTGTTGGTTCTATTTTTGAGGGACCTTTAAGCCACACATGTCTCAGAGGAGTCAAGTAGCCAGTGAGGCTGCAGAATTAGAGTTCGAAATTGAGGCATTGCTTACCTACAAAGTTGATCAATTGAGGCAATTCTGCAGAGCTTTGGGATGTCCCATAAAAAGTAGCGCCAAGAGGGAGGAGCTGCAAATGGCCTTGAGGGCCTGGTGAGAAGCCAAAGGAGCTCAGGAGGCGAGTGATGTTGAGGTGGATGAGGATGACCCAGGGAATGGATTTGGTCCACAGGATTTGCCAGTGGAGGGACCAGCCTCAGGGGCTGGTAGTAGCCATTCAGGGAGGAGTTCTTCACCAGAGGAGTTGGAGGAAAACCAAAGGGTCCGAGAGCATGAGTTGGAGGTTTTAAAACTTAAAACTCAAGCGGAAGAGAAGAAGCTGCTCATTGAAAGTGAAAAGCGAGCAGAGGAGGGCAGGAACGCTCTCGCCTTGGAAGAGAAAAAGATTCTCTTAGCTCATGAGTTAAGCATGAGGGAACTGGAAATTAAGGTTAAACAGGCAGAGTCCAGTTCAAATGGTGGCAGTGTACAGCCAGTGCCAAGTGTGGATGAGTACAAGCGTGCTGGATGACTGGGTGTTGGTGAGCATGGCAAATGATTTGATGGGGTTGCTCAACTTTACCCCTAGGGAGCCTAGGCTCAGTAATTGTTTTCCAGGATTGCGCCAACCCGTGTTAGGATGCGAGCTCTTTGATTCCCGGGAGCTGGCACAAGAGCCGGACCCCTGGTCATGGGTCCAAGGGCCTGAAAAGGCCCTAGAGAGGGAAGAGAGGCGAAGTAGAACCGTTAGGTCCCAGAGTAGTGGGGAGGGGCATGCGGGCTAGCGCCCTGTGTCAAGGGAGAGGGTGGGAGTGTGAGCAGCGTCCCCAGGGGTTCATCACCCAGGGTTTCTTAGAGGAGCACCAGGGTGGAGGCCTAGCGCCTACTTGCCAGCTGTGCGAGGAAGAACACCTTGTGTCAGGAGGGCGTGGGACGTCTGTCACCAGAGCTCCCGCGGTCCTGAAGTTTGTGGGTGCCATTCCTAAATAGCAGGCACAGAAATCTAAATGGAAGGTTAAGGGAGGAAGGTGTCCCCCAGTGGGAAAACCTGTGGGACCGTGTCCAGCCAGTAGAGCTAGGTCCCCTAGGAGTGACCAGGGTAAACCCACTTCTAACCTGGAGGACAGGATAACTGGGAACAGTGTCCTGACTGATGGGTCTTCCAGGGATACCGCTCTAGGTGGGGGTTGGCAAGGGACCAGCACCCCTAGAGAGGCCCCAACTGCCAGGAAGTACCCATGGAGCGGCATAGTTGGGCCAGGGAGTAGTGATCAAGAGAATCCCCTGGGGTCAGGATGGCATAGAACTGGAGGGTGTCTCTGCCGTAGCGGGCCTGCGTCCGTGTTCTATCGTCCCAAGCAGGGAAGTCCATCAAGGTAGTTGATTGGTCTACCCTGGCTTTTGGCTGGGAGGGGGTTGTGTAGGACTTGGCCCTTTTTGGCTAAAGTTCCCTAAACCTTTTGCTTTCCCCCTAGACCTTTTTTTCTGACATGGTGTTGCCAACTTAGATGCTTTGGGCCCTTTGCCACTGCTGATCAGTGTCAAAGTGCAAATGCTCCCTGTATAAAGTATAACGGTAATTGGTTGTCCATGATTGGTATGTTTGCCTTACTAGTAAAGTCCCTAGTAAAGTGCACTATGTGTGCCAGGGCTGGTAATGCAGATGCTACTAGTGGGCCTGCAGCACTAATTATGCCACCCACACCAGTAGCCTTAAAAAGGGAACTCAGGCCTGCCATTGCAGTGCCTGCGCGCAGTTTGTTAAACTGCCATGTTGTTCTGACAAGTGCACCCACTTGCCAGACCTTACCCTTCCCTTTCTGTGCACATCAGACACCCCTATGGTAGGTCCAAGGTACCCCCCTGGGCAGGGTGCCGTGCATGTAAAAGGTAGGACATGTACTAAGGTGTGTACCATGTCCTGACAGTGAAATAATTTCCATTTCGTTTTTCACTGTGGAAAGGCCATCTTGCCCATAGGACAGAATGGGGAGGCTGTGTAATATGTTTTCCAGCCTATCTTCCCAAAGGCTTAAGATGGAGAGGTGACGTTTAGTGTGCCTGAACTCACAATGTAATAACACATCTTTTTATGAAGGTGGTTTTTGCATTGTGTGTTTAGAAGCCACTCTTTTAGAAGTGGCTGGGTTTTTGTGCTCTATCATTTCTGTGTGTCTCTGCCTGGTTGTGGATTGACTGGATTTGAAAGTGATAGGATCTGGGGAATGTCTTGACCTAGGGGAGGAAGTGAGACAGCAACAGGCTGACCTGCATCTGGAGTGTAGGGGGAGGAGTAGTCCCTAGAGGTGAAGAGGCCTGGGTTGCAGCCATAAAGCAATGGACCCATCTCCTGCTGAGTGATTGAGAATACAGACCCCCACTAATCAAAGGAAGAAGGTGTCACTGGCAGGGAGGCACCCAGAACTGGTTTGAACAGGGGTCAGTGCCCCCCTGAACACAAAGACTTCAAAGCCATTGAGGGGTATAACTATGAGAGCTGAACCCCCTGAACTTTGGAGAATGGCTTGATCAAGATTGAACAAGACTGGAGCTACTTCGTGGTCAAGAGGAACCTTTGCCAAGGAAGAAACAACTGAAGAGACTGAAGGAAAGGACTGACCCTTGCTGTGTGCTCTGGGGCTGGCCTGCAGTTTGCTGTTTTAACCAAGGAAAGGCTAAAGGGACTTTGCTGTGTGCTGTGTCTCCCTACTTGAAAGGACTTTGCTGTGCTGTGTCCTGAAGTAACTTATCCCCAAGGGCTCGAGGTGAGCTGGCTCCCTGTTGCGGAAACTCAGGAACACAAAAGTTTCCAGGAGAGTCTCAGCGATGCTGTGTGCGTGTGCTTTTGCAGCCTGAGACCCTCGTAAGGAGTGCCCTGTGATCGTGGGCACCTGGAGTCCAAGCGAGTCTCAGCGACGCTGTGTGCGTGTGCTTTTTGCAGCCTGAGCCCTTCGTGAGGATCGTCCTGTTATCGTGTGCACTGGAATCCAAGTGAGTCTCAGCGACGCTGTGTGCGTGTGCTTTGTGCAGCCTGAGACCTTCGTGAGGATTGCCTTTTTGTCGTGCACCCGGAATCCCCCCTAGAGGTGAAGAGGCCTGGGTTGCAGCCATAAAGCAATGGTCCCATCTCCTGCTGAGTGATTGAGAATACAGACCCCCACTAATCAAAGGAAGAAGGTGTCACTGGCAGGGAGGCACCCAGAACTGGTTTGAACAGGGGTCAGTGCCCCCCTGAACACAAAGACTTCAAAGCCATTGAGGGGTATAACTATGAGAGCTGAAGCCCCTGAACTTTGGAGAATGACTTGATCAAGATTGAACAAGACTGGAGCTACTTCGTGGTCAAGAGGAACCTTTGCCAAGGAAGAAACAACTGAAGAGACTGAAGGAAAGGACTGACCCTTGCTGTGTGTTCTGGGGCTGGCCTGCAGTTTGCTGTTTTAACCAAGGAAAGGCTAAAGGGACTTTGCTGTGTGCTGTGTCCCCCTGCTTGAAAGGACTTTGCTGTGCTGTGTCCTGAAGTAACTTATCCCCTAGGGCCCGAGGTGAGCTGGCTCCCTGTTGCGGAAACTCAGGAACACAAAAGTTTCCAGGAGAGTCTCAGCGACGCTGTGTGCGTGTGCTTTTTGCAGCCTGAGACCCTCGTAAGGAGTGCCCTGTGATCTTGGGCACCTGGAGTCCAAGCGAGTCTCAGCGACGCTGTGTGCGTGTGCTTTTTGCAGCCTGAGCCCTTCGTGAGGATCGTCCTGTTATCGTGTGCACCGGAATCCAAGTGAGTCTCAGCGACGCTGTGTGCATGTGCTTTGTGCAGCCTGAGACCTTCGTGAGGATTGCCTTGTTGTCGTGCACCCGGAGTCCAAGTGAGTCTCAGCGACGCTGTCTGTGTGTGCTTTGTGCAGCCTGAGACCTTCGTGAGGATTTCCTTGTTATCGTGCACCCGGAGTTAAAGTGAGTCTCAGTGACGCTGTGTGCGTGTTCTTCGTGCAGCCTGAGACCTTCGTGAGGAGTGCCCGGTGATCATGCACCCGAAGCTCAAGGGAGTCTCAGCGACGCTGTGCGCGTGTGCCCTGTGGCAGCCTGAGATCTTCGTAGCAGTAGCGGCCCGGACCGGCAGCCCCGGAGGAGCTGAGCAGCCGGCCCGAGCCCACCGTTGCCAATTCACAAAGATTGCATCGGAGGCCCAAGTCGCTGGAAGAGGAGAGGAGAGTGAGGTCGCACCCCCCCAGGTAACGTGTGTCGACGCCCGGGGCGGGGTGCGGGCTCAGAGGGAGACGCTCTTGGCCTCTCTCTCATTCCGGCAGCGCGAGCCTCTGCTTCGGCTCGTATTGCGGCCTGTACTGGCCAAGGGAGTGGCAGTACCGGGGCCGGAGTGCGGAGCTGCACTTTTTGTTATTCCATACCCGTGTTGGAGGCAACTGTTGACAGAGGCTGACTGCGAGTCAGCACGAGTGGCGGAGAGAACGCCTAAGGCACTGTGATCGGTGCTGGAATGTATTACGCATTACCTTATTTCTGCATTACGGAGTACCCGATTGTCGTACTACACATTGCATCATTTCTGCATAACGAACTACCTGATTAGTGTATTATGCATGGCATTATTTCTGCATAACGAACTACCTGATTGTCGTATGACGCATTGCATTGTTGCTGCATAACGAACTACCTGATTAGCGTATTACGCATTGCATTATTCCTGTAAAACGAACTACCTGATTAGCGTATTACGCATTGCATTATTCCTGCATAACGAACTACCTGATTCGTGTGTTACGCATTGCATTATTTTTACATTGCAAAGTGCCTGATTGTTGCGTTACGCATTGCATTATTTTTACATTGCAAAGTGCCTAATTGTTGCGTTACGCATTGCATTATTTCTACATTGCAAAGTGCCTGATTCTAGCATTACGAACTACATAATATGGTATTAGGACTACAGTGGAATGTTTAGAAGTGCTCATTAATATCGCCAGAACTTACAAGGGCTGGCTGACCTAACAACCAGCCAGGAGGAATATTACAAATACTCATATGTTGGATTTATATTGTGTGGTCTTATCGTATATCTTTTTATATAAAATTTATACTCGTTTTTATAAAACTCGTGTGGATTCCATTTGTGGTGTCATCATTGGGTTGCTGTGAGCATGGTTGCAAATACTTTACACATTTGCCTTGAAGATAAGCCTGGCTGCTCGTGCCAAGCTACTAAGGGGGTGAGCGGGGGCTATCTCAGAAGGTGTCCTTCCTTTCCCTGACGTGGAAACGCGGGTTCCTATTTGGCCTAAGGTACCTACCTCAGCCAACCAGGGATCCCGGGTCTAACAAAGTACCACTGCCTCTCCAGGTACCTCCAAGGAAATACCACTGCCTCTCTCCGGAACCTCCTATGAAATATAATTGCCGATCTTCTGGACCTCCTGTGAAATAGCAACTGCCCCACACTGGAACCTCCTATGAAATACCACTTCCCTTCTATACCAGTCCTATGCAGCACCACTGCCCTTCTGCCCCTCTCAGAAACCTCCTATGAAATACCCCTGCCCATCTCCGGAACCTCCTGTGAAATCCCACTGCTCCTCTACCTGAACCTCATATGAATTACCACTGCCCCTCTCTGCCACTCCTGTGCAGTACCACTACCCTTCGAACATGCTATGGAGCACCATTACCTCACTGCCTCTCCTCATGAACATAGCAGGCGAATTTTACCATCGAGCAGGTGCCCCTTATGTCACCAAAATATGTTAATCCTGGAGTTAGAACAGGAAATTACCCCAGTCCTAGAATAAGTGGAAAGAGCATTTTACATAGATTTCTGAGATGTTCGCATGTTACAGTTCAAATATGTTACAGAAAGTTGATTCTATCTCTCAGCAATGGTGCCTTTAAAAAAAAGAGGATTTTTAAAGTTTATAAAACTTTAATCTAAACGATTCTAAGCCATTTAAAGATAATTTGTGAGGGGAGGAAGGCATATACTTCACACTTGTCACCCTAGCTGAAAACGTTTCACACATTTACAAAGAATTTTGGAGGCACTCCTATTATCACTTACTTTCACACACGAAAATTAACAGATTTACATTCAGCATGATAATATAGATGGTATCTAAAGTAGACATTTGTATGGTCGGACTGGGACAGAAAATAGGCCCAGGCACCAATGTAAAAATGCCCCCCTTCCCCCCTACAAATAATGAATTAGATAGCTAAAAAAGTGATCTGTTTGCAAATTGGGGCAGTTTTGAACTTGTAAAAAAAGTGTATAGGTGTCTAGCAAGGTATGGAAGAGTGCATGGATTTTACTTTGCTGCAGGCAGTTTGTTTTAATATCAGGGAAATCAACAGTAAAAACCTGCTCAACAGACCATAAAATAGGCCCAAAACAGCACAAAGAACAGCCTACACACTGACCTGTCAGACCAGCCCGTCAGGCAATGCCTGATTGCCCTCTAGGCCAGTCCAACCCTTGAGCTTAGTTTGTGTTATGCTGTTCTACTAATTATGCAGTTATTATAGAACTCCAGCAGTATGAATTGTTGTAATCTTAGGGTCATGAGACACGACTTCCTGGAAAATATCAGGTTCAAGAGTCAAATGATGTCACTTCCTGTGATTTCATTAATGTCAAAGGGTATTTGATGTATCTTCCGCTACCCGTGGCATTTTGGTGAATCGACGCCGATGGCAGAGAGGTGCACTGCACTAGTTCCTGAACTTTCAGAGTAGTGCAAGGTGCGTGCTGCTCACCTGCAAGTTACACATCTTGTACCACCAGCCCTGACTGATGCCTTCAATTAAAACTGCTTATTAACACATGATACATCTTACAGCACCAGGTTAGCAGAATCCTCGTAATAAAACTGGCACACGGGTCAACACTGAGTAAACCCCAAGTACATATTCCACATTAGTGGGTGATCAATTCATTTTTAGGTAGGACACAAACGGTCGTGAGGAAGCAACAAGGGGCTTTGGAGGGCTATGGAGTAGAACCTGAACATTGTAATATCTGTGATAAAATACAAGTGTCTCTTTCTGAAAAAAGAAATCAATATTTAGGATGATAACCACAACGAATGCCTGTAGTGGAGATGAATAACTGTCTGTCAGTAAGTTTATTGATCATTTGTGCACCTGGAGAAACCATCTAAAGAGGATGACGATGGCATCTTTCTTGTGGTAATAACATGGTAATACATTCTGTGGGGGCTTCTATCTTGTCCCACTAATGAGAGCTTTAGACACAATGGTTGTTACTTGACATATGCGCAAGTCTCAGAAGCTGAAAACAGATCTTAGCTGACACAGATGGGCTTCCTTCAAGGAAGATTGTGACAGATGGCCTGAGGTTAGGGGTCATACTCCCAAGGGCCCATTCACAAAGGCATGTAGAAGTATGTAAAGCAGTATGTATGTAAAGCAGTACTTCTGAATTACTCGTTTTACGTACCCTCACACGACTTTGTGAATTGGCTCAAAACATCTAAAACTGGACTATCCAGGTAATGTTCATATACACGCAGTGCACACAGAATAGACTGTACCCACTCTTCACTTTTACTAATAGGGAGTTGGACGTTTTGGGTTGGATTCACAAAGGTATGGAGGAGTACATAAAATAGTACTCAGGTGGTGCTTCTTTCCATAATCATCTATGCTTCTGTGAAACAGGCCTGCTGTTTATCGGGAACATATGCAGAACTCGGTCTGAGCCAGATCCCAAGCCGAGAAACACCAACGCTAAGTAGAAGTGTCAGCTCAGAGATGGACATAGATGTGTCCAAATTATCCCTAAAAAAACAAGAAATAATTCCACACTCCTGGAATATTGTGGTATCCAAACAGATTAAAACTGCTGGCCAAGTATGGAACATTCTGAAAATCGAATTATGAGCGTATTGGAGGAGACTAGTGCACAATGACTACTGCTATTGTCATGAGAGAACTCTTGGAGAGCAATAAAACGAAGAAGTGCTTATATATAATTTTTAAACAGTTGAAGCACTCAGAGCTGGAGAATTACCTGAAGGATTCCACTTTCTGTTGATGTACAAGAGAATTTCTGTCTTTCACGACTGGATAAATACAATTATTTCAGATACGGATGATTTGAAAATTAATTGTTGGCTCTCCATGGCTCTAGAAATTCATCACATGTCAAAACACAACTCATTTAGACGTGATCGCCTAAACACATTAACAAAAACATGGCATACAAGGCAAGAAGAGCAAGTGCTCTGTTATTCCTCGTAAAATGGGATAATCAAGGTGCACAGGCTGCAGTCATGAGATTTCCAGTGAATTAGGGAAATGCATTCAAATGATCCTCATCTTATGGTATTGGATTAATTTGTATCAGTTGATGTTATGCTTTCCTGGGCCCAAATCCTTTTGTTTATAGGTTTCTGCTGTACATATACAAAATCAGCATATCACAAATTGCGGTCTAACTTATTTTAATAACTTTTTTTGATTTTTCTATGCATTGGTGCGAATTAATTAATGACTAAATGCGTTTCTTACCTCATCTGGAAGATTTACCGTGACTTCATCATCCAGCTCTCTAATAATACAAAAGAAAAATTCAGTCAGAACAGTGGCCCCAAGAAATTACGGATATTCCTGCTTTTAGCTCACATTTTAAGTTTTTGATACCTATTTTTCAATATCTGACAAACATAACTCTCATCTCAGGCTATTAACCACATTATTACATATCATGCTCATATGAGTTCAGGTTAGATACCATTGGCTAACTCAGACCTGCCATTTTCTGCTTCTTTCTGTCCCTTTCTCAAGTTTCCAAGCATGAAAATCATCTCTACCAACCTGAGTCTTCTTTAGTCATCAACTATCTTCTTTCCATTGGCTTGAGATTAGCCACCAAACATCAACACCAGACATCAACCTGAGTTCAACCAAAGCGCATATAAACCTCAGATCAGTCACTAGGCATCAGCTTCAGACACTTTATACTCCAATAGCAGCATTAGGCCTCGTCCTTCGAATAACCACCAAATATCAACCTCCGAACATCCATATATTAACCATAATAAACCTTGGGTGAGGTGTAAATTATAACCCTCAGATCAGCTCTCAAGTATCAGCCTTAGAGGTTTGCTCAGCTCAGGTTGACGTCAGACTTCAGTCTCAGATTAATCATACAATATTACCAGAAACCTCAGATCATCTTTCAAATATTTTTTTAAATCAGCCTCCGATCAGCTGTCAAATGTCAGCTTCAAACCACCTCGGAAGAACCGTATCCATCTCAGGCATCCGCCTCAGATCGAACATCATCGATCAGTCCAATATTACTCTCAGGTTTGACATCATCCTCAGATATGGTTTACTAAACATCACCTGCAGATCAGCTATTAGCATGAATCTCAAATACATACTCCAAAATCACTTCCATCATAAATAAGCCTTCAAAAACCCTTGTCTGACATCATCCCGATATCAGCTATTCTCCGTAAGGTATCTGACATTGTCGTAGGGATTCTGCACACACAGAGCTATGCACAGGATAATAGGACCTCGGAATATAGTGGTGAGCCAATCATAAACCTCAGCACCTAAAACCCCAACCCAACTAGCCTTAGCGTCCCATTAGCAACAATGTACCAATGATTGGACAACCCAGAACACGGTATCTCTCTCTCAGGACTCGCAGAAGCAAGAACACCCTTTCGTCACTCACTCGTACCTGTCCACAACGTGCGTAAGAAGTGACACAGTATAGGTTAAAATGTTTATTTCAACTTACGTGCTCTAAGGTACAGTACACGTGTTAGTACTATCAGCATAATGCATACGAATAATATAATCAGCATAGTTACAACTCCATAGAATACAAACGGGGAAAGCATCTCATGAAGCAGTGGATATAGGAATAAATGACCTCACCACCCTCCCCGTGCTAAAAGCTAGTATATTATAAATATAGAAGACCTCTGGGCTTCGACTAGCGAACCCCCATACCTCAGTCTCTAGATGCAAAACTACATCAGCAGACAATCACAGCTCTTCTCCCTGGAAAGGTTTTCTCCAAAGTGTTTCTAGCGCGGGCATACCGCAATATTAAAAGCACACAAATTTCTCCATGGCAGCTGTACATAGTGTTATGTCTAGGTGCGAGGGACTGGCCAAATCAGCAAGAACAGGAAGACGTTGTTATTCGGCCTTGTACATGTTGTGCAGTCTGAGCCCAAATCGAACAGGAGAAAAGGTGAGAGACAGAAAATGCAGACAGTGCGAAAAGAACTTGGCAAGAGCAGAGGTCGATAGAACAACGGCTCAGAGTAACGTGTGCAAAGAAAAAGCAGCATGGCAGCCAGGCCTAAGACAATGTAGCAAGGCAGGCAAGGAGGCCACAAACTACAAGACACCCTCCCCTGGACAGTCCATCGGCCAAGACAAAGGACAAAGACAGAGTACAAACGGACTGAGCAGAACAGAAATGACAGACTGTCATGGATGCAGTCTTAATGGAAAAAAAACACTGAGGGGGCAAAAAAAAAATGGTTCATCTAGAGCGGCAGCATGCCGAAAGCGAAGGCCGCGCTAATCCAGCAGTGTGTAAGTGCAGAAAAACGCCACACCTTCCAAGAGGACATCATTGGCATCGTCAGAAAACATAGACGCCATCCAGTCCAATAGATCAAAGCAGCAGGAATGTTCCTCATAGGACGGAGCATCCAAAAGCAATGCGGGACTACTTGCGTGATATTCAATATAACTTTGTTGTAGGAGATTCTGAGCAGCCGCCCAGATATCCCATTGTGCCAAAATCCCCAGAGCAGCCGCACGCGTCATACAGCCAGCAACGGAACAGTCCTGTTCATGGGCCTCTAAGGGACCCACCAACTGAACAAAATCCGGAACAGACAACGACGTATTGGAGAGGCAATAATCCATGGTCCAGGTGAAAGGACAGCGGATGCAAGACATCACAGGTTGCACGCAAGTGAAATACGCAAAGCGAAAAGAAAGGGTATATGACACACTCAGCGTCGCCAACGGCAGAACGCCGAAACCAGCCAGGAGGCGCTCACGGAGCAGCTGGAGGCATCCGGGGTCGAGAAGGGCCCATCGGGGAGCAGCCATTGCGTAGAAAGCAGACCAACAGCAGGACACCAGCCGCCAAGGCGAGTATTAAGGGGAAGCCACCAAAGACGCTGGAAAAAATAGAATGAAGAAATGCCGGGATCACACCAAAAATAGTTTGGAAGGTGGATACAAGGCCGGACCCCATCACTTTAAAAAAGTGCACCAGACCTTCAGTATTGGATGCATTAAAAATACGGTGAATTAATTCACCGAAATGTTGTGGGAGGTTAGTGTTTAAAAGGGCCTGAATTTCACTGTGTGTACTTGCCACCTGGAGAATAAATGTCTCCCTGGCGGATGTAAGCATAACTTCTTGGTTCAATAATAGCGCCTTTATTCTGCTCAGCTTATTGAAATCTGCCTCCATGGTAGGAATGGAAGGCCAAATAGAATTATCAACGTTGTCGTGAGGGGGAGGAAAAAGCACATTCTTGCAGCAGACAACCCTGTGCGAAACCGAAACAATATAGGGAATGCTGGCCTGCAGGCCACAGCAGTGTTCATTATTCAAAAGTAAATAGCTACCAATTGTAAGCAAAGTAAAGGTAGGAGAAATAGCAGGAGCGGGAATACCCTTTAGTACACAAGCAAGATTCGGAGCGGAAATGTTACAAGCTCCGTGCAGTTTAATATGTTTACAAATAAGAGAATGACCCACAGTTGAATCGCATGACTCCCCCGTGAGAAAAACTTCCTTGCCGTCTCTAAGGCATTTATACATGAAAGGCAAGGACCAGAGTTCATGCAGGAAGGCACTACCCAAGGGCTGGAAACGGCCCACAGGATAATGTTTCATGCACAAGCTAAATTCAAACAAGGAAAAAGGCAAAGCGATAACCCCATGAACTAGCCACACAGCAGAATCCAATTCCGCCACAGAGAAAGGCAAAGGATCCACTTTTTCGATATGTAACAGAGTGTAAGCTGCATCTTTCATGGACATGAACTGCTGTTTGTCAGTTAAATTAAAAGGCAGAAATAAGGCAGTGGTGTTCAAAAAATGCCAAGGAACCTTACCCAACTTAAGTGTTTGCAAAGTCCACGCAAACTGCATAACTGAACGCAATTGATTTTGACCATGATACAACACAGAAACATCATCTTGAACAATATCAACAACAGAGGACACAATATTCTCTAACGTGTAAATGCGGGAAGACAGGGTATTAATGCTATTGTCAACGACAGCAAGCACCTTTTCCAAATTTGCTTGGTCAATTTCCCGTAAACGGGAAGCAGCTTCTATTTGCGACAGCTTCCAGAGTTCATTATAAGCTTCATAAATTAATCTCTTCGGTCGTGGACCATGAGGTCCCAAGATAAAGTCGGACAGATCAATATTGCCTGAAAGGAGGGACAAATGTTGTTTAACAGAATCTAGGGAAGAATGCTGCAACCACTGTTTACATAATTTACCAACAGAATATGTGGTGACAGTACGGGAGTCAGAAAACCTAGGATCGGGCCTGTCCTGTTTATAGCCAGGAACTGAGTCGTGAAAACGCAGTTGGCACGCATTAGATGATATGGGCCAAGCCAACCAAGGTGACCGAACTAGAGTAGAAACATTAAAAGAATTGTTCTGAAACAAAACCTGCAAAGTCGCAAGGGACATATTAAAGTGCAAGCTGTTGTTTGGCGTGGAAGACAGGGAAGGAACGGAAGGTGCATTCAATTGTTTGGTGGTAGCCAAACCCCAACACGTAGTCTGATAGATGGAAGCATTAAGGAACATAATCTGGGCCGGGATAAGGCAGGCACGGTGCAAGGCCTCGGTGCCTTGTACCTGCCAAGGTTTTGAGCCCCAGATCGATTTCAAATCCACAGTGTTCTTCCAGTACTCATAACCACCCACAGCTAAGGCGCTCAAAAAGGAACCCGAATAAATTAATTTTGTGTGTGTCAACATGATTTTCTGAGTGGATGGGGCGTTTAATTTAAAATAATAGGACCCGGGGTTTGATCTATTAAAATCAGTGAAATATGTAAATTTATTTCTAAGAGTCTGGGAGCTACCCGGTAAAGGGTTTGGGCAATGTTCCCATTGGGTGTAGGATACAGAGCTACGTAGTGCACTTGGTTTATGGATAAAATGGTTGCCCCAATGCTGGTAGCAATACAAATCAGCATAATTCACAGAATTCATATACAAATCCTCAGCATTAAAGGAAGCATAATATTTTAAATCAGCAAACAATGCTTCAACGGCATGTACATCCCAATCATCAGAATGAATGTTACTTTGTACTACATCACCCATCGAAACTCTAAGGACATTTGGTACATCAATAATTTCTGTCGGTCCATGAATTTGAAAATTTACCGCATCCCATACGATGCCATCAGCAACTGGAAAAGCTGAAATGTTCACAAATGTGTGGTCACGCTTCATGATGTGAGATGAGGAATGTGGAGCCAAAGTTCCAGCGACACTGTTCACAGCAGAGCGTTCTGGTAGATAGTGACCATTGATGAGCAGAAAAAACACTGTGACAAAGCCAATGGACATGAACAAAAAAATCAGGAAAAGCACCAACCAAATGTATGTCCAGGGTGGAATCAAAAAATTGTCTCTAAACCAGGATACAAAAATACTGAACTTGGACGGGACAATTGATGAGGTGGAATCCGAGTCAAAGGAATAACGTGTCGGGGTCAGTGGCGTTGTTGGTAAGTGTGCCACCGATTCTGTTTCGGGATAGGTATACTCGTTCTCGTCGACGCAGGGGGAGACAGGAGGTTCGAATATACTTTCAGGCAAATTAACCATCTCAACTGTAACATCAGTGACCGTTCGGGCAGGAGGGCCACGAACACATGTCCGGTAAATGGCAGGACAAGAGACCGCTGGTGTAACACTATTCAGGATCGGCCAGATGTAGCTTGACATTTTCCACTGAGATGTATCTGTTCTCCTTTCGACCCGGAAGCGGTGGTAAGATGACTGTACGTGTTCCCTTCAAGCCCAGGACTGGAACCGGTGCACGATAAGAGGGGCCGAATTCTTTTTTGTTCTCCACCTTCTCTCGAACCAGGTCGCCAATCTTCGGAAGCCAGCCGGCAACTGGAATCTGAAAGGCAGGATCTGTGGCTGAAGGTAAATGTGCGATTGCAAGTTTGTCTCGGGCTTCTTGTAAGTCCTGTAACATAGTAGAATGGTTATCTACATCAAACTTGGCGGATTGCGCCGCCATGTCTAGACCATCAAGGTCAGGCACAAACATTCTTATGCCAAAGAGCATTTCGTATGGGGTCCGCCCACCCAGAGGTCTTCTCGGGAGATTATTAAGTGCACGTTGGACGGTATACAAGTGGGCCAGCCAGTTCCTGCCAGTACCTAAGACTCTAGCTGTCAAGGATTGCTTTAAGTCACGGTTCATTCGTTCAACGATTGAGTTGCCCTCAGGCCTATACGGAGACGAAAATTTCACCCGCACCCCCAATGCACCCATTGCGTCCTTGTAAGCCTTAGAGGCAAACGCTGGACCTTGGTCAGAATGGAAGGTGCCACAAGCGAAAATTCCCACAAAGACACGCAAATCCCTGATGACATTTCGAGCGTCAGCACTCCGTTGTGGCCAGACCCAGATGAAACGTGTGCACGAGTCCACTGCTACTAAGATATATTTATAGGCAGTGTCTGAAGAAAATGGACCGCAGTGATCCAGGTAAACACACCCAAAGGGTCTGTTAGAAATGCAGAGCAAGGTCTGAGGTGGTCGTGTAACCGTGGAAGGCTTAATCTGTTGACAAACGTCACAAGAAACGTACGGGTGTCTTTGTATAAACCACGCCACCAGTAACGCTGCTGCAAGATGGAAACGGTCGCAGACACACCAGCGTGAGCCGACGCCATGCCTTCGTGTGCTGCCGTTATCAAGGAAAGTCTGCGGTCCGCGTTGGGCATCAGCCGATCACCAACGTCGGGAATTGTTACATAGGGAGCCTGTTCAGGACCTAACTGATAGGAATATTTGGAAGGAAAACCCATAGGGTAATTAGCACCTTCCTTGGTCGCTGCAATAGCTGCCAAAATATCAGTATCAATTTTAGACATGGATCTAGTAACTGCTGCTACTGAACACGTGACTACTGCTGATCTGGCAGCTTCATCTGCCAGACCGTTACTAACAGCGTGTGCGCCCACCCGCTGATGGCCAAGGGTGTGAACCACCTGTGTGAGTGGCAGACGCTGTCTCAATTCTGCCACCCGAACCCAAAGCATTTTATGCTTAATTGCGCTGCCTTTAGCGTCTCTATAGTCGTTTTGCGACCAAAAGAACAGATTGTCATTGTAAGATTGAACACAGTAATAAGAATCGCACACAATGAGAGTGGTCACATCCGGAGTAGCGAACTCAAGCGCAAGCACCAATGCCCGCAGCTCGGCCAATTGTGCGGTACTGTCTCCGAGTGCCTGAGTGTGCACCACAGTAGATTTGAACTTCCCGTTCACAAAAGTACCTGCCACAATAGCACATGCGGCTGAATAAGCATGCTTGGACCCCATGGCCGGTTGTGCCGAACCATCGGTGTAGATCACACAGTCGTAATCCTCAAGCGGCAGTAATGACAGAGGAGGAGGATGAACGAATTCATACTGCAAAAACTCCTGAGTCTGAAGAGAAGAATCGAAAATGAAAGTGACATCAGGAGACGTCAAAGATGTTGCCCATTGTATCCAACGGGGGTGCAAGGCTTTAGAGTTCGGTACACTTGCTTTGGTCACTGCCTCTAGGGCGGGATAGGGTGTTACCACCAGAATACGCTTTCCCTGTGCCAGTGCGCGTTCTTTTAGAATCGCCATTTGCACTGCGGTTAGAACCTTCTCCACAGATGAAAAGCGCAGTTCTGCGGAAGTGTACAGATGTGATTTGTATGCGATCGGTACTGTATCACCTTCGTTAAAGGTTAAGTACGTGAAACCCACTGCCCCCGGAATTATTCTAATCACCAGGTTCGTGTGGTTGTCACGCGTCAAAAGGTATTTAGACTCAAGAAGGTCTGTCTGCAAAGACTGCAGAATGGAGGTATGCTCCAGAAGCCAACAAGACTTCGAAAAGTTAGGCTGTATCAAGGCATACAGCGGCTTGATACGCTGGGCGTATTCGGGAATGTAAGTATGCCCGAAGTTCAGGAAACCCAGCAAAGACTGAAGCTTTTTCAGAGTAGTAGGAGGGCACAAAAGTGCACATTTTTCTAGGAAGTGGGGGGCTAAGCCCTTACCTTCGTTGTTGAGCTCGTAGCCCAAGAACAAAACGGTAAATTCAGCAATATGAGATTTGGCAAAGTTAAACTTGTAACCTTGAACCGCAAATTCTAGAATAATGCGGTCGACTCGGGAGAGATGCGGGAACAATTCGTCGTCCGTCAGATAAATGTCATCGACGTACGAACACGCATCTTGGTCAATGCCGTCTAACAAAGAGACAACACGGGCGGCGAATACGCCAGGACTGTTCTTATAGCCCATAGGTAAACGCCTAAATTGGAATAATTTACCACCGGAGGTAAAAGCGCTCCATTGGCTACTCTCCGTGGCTAAGTTGTGCGTGTAGAATCCATTGGAGAGGTCAAGTGTCGTTTTATATTTTTTACGAACAAGACTGTCTACTAGCGCAGAACTGTGTGTATTTTGCACCGCAAAGGTCCGACAATGGGAGTTCAAATGTCGGTAATCCAAAACTAAGCGGTACGATCCATCGGGTTTAGAAACCGCGAATAGGGGATTATTCATTGGTGATACGCATGTTTCAATTACTCCCTGATATTCTAACTGAGTCAGAATTTCAGAAACGGGGCCTTTGGCCTGCTGTTTAATGGGATATTGGGGTTGAGGCTGCGGTAGGGACCGCAAAGGTATTTCATGGGGGAAGAGTCTTCATCCCAGCCCACGTGGTTGCGGTATAACGCAGGAGCCAGGGACACAGCCCATTCAGCTGCAAGAGCCTCCGCTTTGTCCTTTGGGACATGTCGAGAAAAGCTCGGAAGGATTACCTCCTCCCCTTTACGCGCAGCAAGTACGAATGGGGGTGGCCAGTCCACCTCCGCTAACAAAATGTCGTATGAAGAGGTCAGATTTTCCCAAAAAATCCCTTTAATTACACGCTGTATATCACCTTCGATTTGAATGACAATATTATAAAGTCGGTCAGGGGGTGCCACTCTGGTGTCAGCTGTCTCGACAGTAATGAATGTCTCAGTTGCTGTCGCCTCCATATGAGGACGTAGCACCTCCCGCACTATGGTAACTTCCGTGGCGCTGTCTAGGAGGGTCACTGCCCACGTCCAATTCAGGAGTCTCGTTCTCACCGTCTGTGGCATATCTCGCTGTTACAGCGGCAACTTTCTTCTTCTGAAACTGTGGGCGAGAACGTTGAAAGTCTTCTGCTTTCCCTCTGACTTGTTGTCGAGGTTGGTCTCGTCCCTGGGGAGCCTCGCGGCCCCTTCCTCTATCCTGGCGATCTCCTCCACTGACCTGCGACGGAGTCTGTGCCTGTGAAGAATGAGGAGAATGCGTATCAGGGATCTGAAACCTATCCGGTGATTTAATTCTCGCCCTATCGCGTAAATCATAAGTGCGTTCAGAAGAGACTGAAACCGGGGATGCGCCTCTCGACCCCGGCTTCTTCTGTTGCTTACCCTGTTTTTTCAGCCTCCAGCTCTTTTTAGTGAAGACTGGTCTCTCATCTTTCTCAGATTGAGGTTTGGATTGTTGTTGTTGTTGCGATTGTGTTTGCTGTTTTGCAAAAGGCTTGTTGCCCAGGCTATTTCGGCCAATAGTTTTGTAAGCCTGGGTAATAATTTTCGGTAATTCGCGAGGCTTGTCCAATTCTAGGACTAAAGCCAAAGCATTCGCTACTTGAAAGTTCACTGCATCGCCCTTGACATTCGCAAGGATCAGCTCAGCTACTACTTCAAACACTCCCACCAGCCTCATCCCTAATTCCACAGCCGCTTCAGGGCCATGTTCATCCTGTACTTTTTTAATTACCGAGGGGAGAACCGTCATGGAAGGAGTACCAAAACACTTAGAATATACTGCTGCGAATACCTTACCCCAGTTGTCGCATGCTGTCAACTCGGGAATTAAGTCTTTTGGCAAACTAATCGTAAGAATTCTATGTTTATCCACCGGTGTTGTGTTTGGAAAAACTGCCTCCAGCTGGTCAAATTTTTCTGCAAGCCAATAAGGAAAATCATCCTTATTTTGTGGGCGTTTGCCCATCACCGAATTCACCATTACAGGACTTATGGTTACTCCGCCTGCACCAGCTGGATGGCCTGCAACTCCAGGTGGGGCTCCCTGGAGGTTGCCTGTAACATACTGCACTAAGGCTCGATGCACTCGCACCAAAGCCGAATACATGTTGCGCAGGTCCGCGACTGGTATTGTCATATATCGCGGATGTGGGGTATACCCGGCCAAAACAGGCCAAGTGGCCCCATCAATAGATAAGGGGCCTAAGCGAACCGTGGTAACCGGTTGGGGGAGGGCGCCATCAAACCAAACACGGTGCTGCCAAGCCGTGAGCGGTACTTCAAGATTAGTATAAGGTCTATAGACAGCAGGAACAGCGGTGGGTTCATATTCATGGAACAAATTATCGGTTCCATCCACCGCAGGAAAGGTGATCCAAGAGTAAAAAACCTCAAAGTGGTAAGCTGCATCGGCTTGTACCACGAAGATCAGGTCAACACCAGTGTCAGGCACTCCATACACCCGTAAGTGATCTCGGAGCGCCGCGCGGCTATGCGCCGCTATGTTTACACCCGCCATTACAATGGGGGTTGTTCGACAACCTAACCGGAGGCAGCACAATATAGGGTTTTAGTAAAAACCTTTTAACAACTTCAAGCTTGAAAGAACCTACAAAAACATCAATATAGGAGGTATCACCGTCACACACGCTTCCGGAAGCGTCTGCGAGGGGAGTTGTGGACAAGCACAAGTACTACTCAAGCGTCTCGCAGATAAGCCCACTCGTTGGTCGCGCCATGTCATAGGGATTCTGCACACACAGAGCTATGCACAGGATAATAGGACCTCGGAATATAGTGGTGAGCCAATCATAAACCTCAGCACCTAAAACCCCAACCCAACTAGCCTTAGCGTCCCATTAGCAACAATGTACCAATGATTGGACAACCCAGAACACGGTATCTCTCTCTCAGGACTCGCAGAAGCAAGAACACCCTTTCGTCACTCACTCGTACCTGTCCACAACGTGCGTAAGAAGAGACACAGTATAGGTTAAAATGTTTATTTCAACTTACGTGCTCTAAGGTACAGTACACGTGTCAGTACTATCAGCATAATGCATAAGAATAATATAATCAGCATAGTTACAACTCCATAGAATACAAACGGGGAAAGCATCTCATGAAGCAGTGGATATAGGAATAAATGACCTCACCACCTCTAGTATATTATAAATATAGAAGACCTCTGGGCTTTGACTAGCGAACCCCCATACCTCAGTCTCTAGATGCAAAACTACATCAGCAGACAATCACAGCTCTTCTCCCTGGAAAGGTTTTCTCCAAAGTGTTTCTAGCGCGGGCATACCGCAATATTAAAAGCACACAAATTTCTCCATGGCAGCTGTACATAGTGTTATGTCTAGGTGCGAGGGACTGGCCAAATCAGCAAGAAGAGGAAGACGTTGTTATTCGGCCTTGTACATGTTGTGCAGTCTGAGCCCAAATCGAACAGGAGAAAAGGTGAGAGACAGAAAATGCAGACAGTGCGAAAAGAACTTGGCAAGAGCAGAGGTCGATAGAACAACGGCTCAGAGTAACGTGTGCAAAGAAAAAGCAGCATGGCAGCCAGGCCTAAGACAATGTAGCAAGGCAGGCCAGGAGGCCACAAACCACAAGACAACATTTTCCATTAACATGTCAGCCACATAACATCAGCCTCAGGCATAATTCTCATATCAGCCATGAGGCAACATCTACAATACTACCATGTATTCATTAATCAATGAGGTGGTGCTGTGAATCTTACTTCAGTGCTATCCCTTCTATATGTGCAAACTGCAAATACCCAAAATGTAAATGTTTTTGGAATAAAAGGCTACACATCCTACATACAACAAAAGGGGGGTCCACCTTCTGTCGTCTTCTTGTGGCATTGACACCTACTCTTCGCAGGTCAGTAGTACAATCTTTACTCTAACACATCTGGTTTTCTGGTTTGCGGACAGGTTATGTGAAGGAAACCAAAGAAAGAAAGCCACGAAAAATCCCAGAAAAGTCTAGTGTTAAGACATGAAAACGACAAGAGTGACTTAATTTATTGTAAGAGGATTGCTGTCCAGATTTGTGAATCAGAAATCTGGCACATGAAGAGCAATAGTCTGATATCCCCTCTACTGAGTCACTCAGACGCAGATTTCAAATTAATGAACCTCAAATGGAATTAAGGATATCTCACTCACTCTGTGTTGGAGTGTTTCTCTGTGAAGACACGCAGGACAAAGTCTGCTTCTTTATTGGGTTCGAGGGTGTAGGGGACCACTATGTACTCTCCGGGCGGCAGGCGGATGTGGGTGCTGACTTCTCGAAGGGGGCGGGTGGTCTCGGCATGAGCACAGGGCTCATGATGGAGGAAGAAGTCTTTCGTAAGCTGAACGCTTTTGCTACCTTTAAACTGAAGAGAGTCCAACATGACAATCACCAACAACAGCAAAACAATGTAGGCAATACACACAAACAAGCACATGGTATTCTACCTGCTTTAGAGCATTGAAACAATAAGCTCCTAATTGTAAACATCCAAAACGTTTCCTACTAAATCTAACACTAAATCCTAACTCTATGCAGGATCCAAAAGGTACATCCTAAATCTAAACCCTAATCCAAAAAATAACTCTAAACCCTAAATCCTAACAATATCCCTACATTATACCTAAAACTTAACTTTAATCACTTTCCGAGTCTTTACATTTTCTGCGTTCCCTATTTGCAAATTGTAGTGGATTAGTTTTCTGTGGCTTAAATAAAATTTTCTATGTTCCCTATTTGTACATTTTGGTGGATTATATTTTCTGTGGTTTAAATTAAATTTTCTACGTTCCCTATTTGTACATTTTGGTGGATTACATTTTCTGTGGTTTAGATTAGGTCCTTCAAAAGATGTCTCACTCAGCAGCCAACAGCAAAACAACACCGACAATACATACAATCAGCTTTAAAGAAACACCATATAACATCTGATCTGTCATTTAGGCATGGCTATGAGGCTGCTTTGTAAGCTGGACCTTAAAAGAAGTTTAGTGCTGATGCGCACAATATTGTTCCACAAGGGCAAACCCTATGTTAGACTTTCAGGATAGCAATGTGGAACAATCATTCCAAACTTCCATGGGAATAATTTGAAGTTTAAATGGAGCTCTTAAAACCCTGCCATGGATCTGGCATTCATGGACAAACATCCTCTACCCCATCCTTAAAAGAAGCTCTGCTTGAATGAAGTGCTTGCAGCAGTGGACGCTGCAGTGCCAGAGAAGTGCTGCACCTTGGAGCTCTGTCCATTTCTTTTGGTATTTGATACAGTGCTGTAGTAGCTCCCAGGGGCAATGGAGTGTTTGACAGAGAACATTACAACAAGAGAACACCTGACTGGGATGAGTATCGAAGCAGTCATTAGAACATTGGTCTCCGGCTACAGGAGGAAGCAGCTCAGCTTCTAGAGTACATCTCCTCACCTTTCCAGAAAAGGCAATTCATAAACCACACTAACTTTATCAGTTTTACTTTGGGCGCAGTTTACTATATTCTAGTGTACGAATTAGGAATAATGTACAGATTGTGGGAATATATACAACAATGCAAAATTAGGAGCCAAGGAAAAGCATTTTCCAGGCAGTTCGCAAAGCGTGATTCCCTCTAGTGCACCAAGGAAGGGCTTGGCTGCAACCAGGCACACAAACGGCCTTTGTGGGATCCGTCTCTTCCTCCTGTTAATTCACCTTATCTCCTGACTGTGCAGGGAAACACACCAACATGATCCTCTACAGTACAAAGACTAGTTGAAAGGCTTCCAAAGGCCCCTGTCAATCACAGCTGCTTCAGGAATTATTTCCATAATAGTACATATATGACACGTTTGTCACCCTGAAAGATAGATTTTCAAAAACAATCAATTCATCAACAGGAATGCCCATCTTACTGATTACAACTTTGTCTCCAAGGACACAGCGCCAGGTAGCGTTTCCCGCCACCGTACCCTGTCACAACTTACTATTCATTATTCTAAAGGAAGTTTCCTAAGAACCCCTCTTCAGGTTTTGTTAAAGGGTTCTCTAGAGTACAAGCTGCTGTCTTTGTTCTGGGAATGTCTTCGCTGTAAACAAACTTTCATGTGTGGATCCCAAATCTCAGGCTCTGCTGCAGGTGTAGGAGTGCGGTCAGTCTGCAGCCCTAGTGCAGGTTACATAGTCTGCCTCAACTTCGACACTGTTGTTTCTAAAATACCAGAGGATTGAGGGAGTGCCCACAGCCTGAGCATAGACCGACCTCATGTGCACCAGAGGGGGAGAGGATGAGTTCATGATGGTGAGAGACAATTCAAAGGGTTTCACAAGTGTTTTTATGAGGAGCCACAGAGCGGGCAGACTTGTGGTTTAGAGCTTCAACCCAAAAGCCTTAAGAGGGAACAAGGACCTGCCACAGGGATGACTTCTCCTGGTGGGCCTTAAGCTGGGATAGGTATCACCCAAGATGGATAAGATGGGGACCTCGGGGATGAAAGGACAGTACTGGGCTGCCTCCAGCCACCGACAGGCAGCTTCCCTATGTAAATTCTGATCACACACCATCTCATTAGCTGAGAACACAGCTGGAGCTATAAAGGAGAATCTAGGCCAGGCGGGAAGTTGGTGGAGCTTTTTAGGGCACCACAGAGAGTCTGCTAAGGCAAGGTGATGAGAAAGGACACAGGTGGAACCCGATTTCCAAGGACGGAGGGAGTGCTGTGCCCTTAGACTTGCACATAAGTAGGTGTCATGCAATGTCAGGTGTTAGTGATCCTTTTGCTGGTGCCTCAGTGCTTTAATTTGCACATCCGGATGGCACAACATGTAGGTGAGCCTCTGGCATTAGGGAGCGTGGATGCCTATCCATCTCCTCGGAGGTGACGTGAGGGACCCTCATTAAAGAGAACGAGGGCCACGAAGGCCAGCAGTGATTGCCATGGGATTAATGACACTTGTGTCAGTTACCTGGCCTTCTAGAAGGTTCATTTTCTTCCAGTAGTTCTTGGAACAAATTAGGCTGGACTTCCCTCTGGACTGGTCTCACTTTATTAACCTATTGCCCTCCTTTGGCTTTGTGACTCTCAGGTTAAAGCTTTGTCCATGTGCTGCATCTCATTAACCATACCTACTACTTGGGTGTTTTTATGTCTATGCCCAACGCTTCCATTGCAGGTGTACAATTTAGTAGATACATTTAGGAAGCGTTACCCCAGTCCCCTTTCTGCTTTCATATTGATTCTCAACAGGTGATGGAGCGCTAGTAGCTGCAGGCCTGAACAGCAACGCTGTGACCAAAGGTACACAAATGAATGCCGTCACTGCTAGCACACAATGTTGCTCAAATTTAAAGCCTGTAGCATAGAGTAGTTGAATTATGTGATTTACATGGAGAACTGATAAGCTGTGACAGGATTTTGAGAATGTGTGATCTGTTTACTGATAACACGTCACCAACAAGTACCATTGTTAATTTTTTTTTAATTCAATGGAGATTGGCAGTTGATTGCCAAAGGCTTTGCATCATACAAGATGCTAAAGGGGCAGTGGGCGACTTTTCCATTTTCTTACCTACCTACTCCCTGCCTGTTTTTCTGCTTTAGCCTGTCACCTTTTTAATTCTTGTAGGAAAGTGAGTTTCTGTTGCAGTACCCCCCATATTTTTTGCCAGATTTCTGATGCACTTTGACTTGATGTGCCCTGGGTCCCTGCCTATCAGGCTCCCAGGGGCTGTGTTCTTTCCCTAAAATGCACCTTTATACCCACAATTGGCACATCTCTGGTCACGGGTAAGCCCCTTGTAAAAGGTACCATGGTACCAAGGGCACTGTGGCCAGGGGAGGTCTATAAGGGCTGCAGGATCTATTGTGCCACCTTTATAGGCCCTGCACCGTAAACACCTACACACTGCCATTGCAGGCTGCGTGTTTTGGTGTAGAGAAAAGTGAAGAGTCGACATGGCAGAAATCCCTGTGTGCATGGCACACATCCCTGTGTGCCATGCCTGCCATCCACTGCCTGCGGCCTAGGTAAGTCACCCTTCTAGCAGGGTGCACTAGACCACAGGTGAGGTTACCGTTGCATGAGCACTGTACCCCTACAGTGTCTAAGTCTATTTTTAGACATTGTAAGTGCAGTGAAGGCATAAAGAGCATATGGTCTGGGAGTTGGTCATTACGAATTCCACAACTCCATAATGGCTTTACTGAAAACGGGGAAGTTTGGTAGCAAACCTCTCAGCCCATTAAACACACACTGAGGCCAGTGTTGGATTTAATGTAAAATGCACTCAGAGGGCATCTTAGAGATGCTCCCTGAAAAACGACCAGTCCTGGTGTGGTTCCTGAATGGCTACCCGCCATCTGCCACCACCAGACAGGTTTCTGTACCCCTGGGTAGAGAGCCTCCGCTCTCTGGGTCCAGTAACAAAGCCCATCCTGGGCAGATGTGTCATGCCTTCCCCCCCTAGGTTGGGCAGGGTCCCTGAAGAGGGAGCTTCAAAGGCCTGTTGCCTTTGTTAGCTACCCCCAGCCTTTTGCTGCTGTCAGCAACTAGCTCGAACTGGTTCTGACCCCCACTTTGGGCGTGAGAACCGGTGGAAAAATCGAGCTAGGAAGGGAGGTGTGCCCACCTTTGCCAACTCCACCCCTCAGGTGGGAAAGGCGAGGTGAAGCACACCTCTCAGTCCCCGCCATCTTGAAGATGGGGGGACCCCTCCAATCAGGGTTAGTGATTGTGCCCACTCCCCCACGTGGGGTGAGCACACTAAGGGAGTAGTCACCCTAAGGTCAGTAGTCCATTGGCTACTGACCTCGAGACCCCTAAATTGTCCCCTAAATACAGTATTTAGGGGGCAGCTCTGAGCCCAGAAGGCAGATTCCTGCAACCTACGAAGAAAAAGAACAGAAGTCGCACAGCAGAGGAGACTGCAGAGAAAAATTGACTTGGACCCAGCCCTAAAGGCCTGTCTGCAGTTTCCGGAGATCCTGCGCCAACAGTTGACTCGTCTTGCAGCCAGTGACCTCCAGAACCCCTGGGAGGACTGACTGCTTTCAACAAAGACTGGATCGGCTGTGAACAGCAGCTGTTCAAAAGAAACTACAAAGAAAAGCTCTGAGCCTACTGAGGATGAAGAAACCCGACACCTGGAACCACCACTGCACCTGGCGCATAAGGCCCAAGTTGCCCACTGGTCCCAGCGAGGTCCTCCAGTGCTCCAGAGTCCGAGTCCACCATGGGATGACTCCTCCAGGTATCACCAAAACTCGCCTGCAGCCTCTGCAAGGAGACCACTCCAACCGTGAGTGGTCCGGTTAGGTGAAATCTGACCTCAAAAGGCACCTCTGCATCCGACTGCCATGCGCCCTGGAAAAGAGGACACGGGGTGCGCCTCTGTTCCTGAGCCCTCCAACTTACCTGCTCAGCTGTTGGTTTCTCCCAGAAGACTTTCTGGATTGAGCCTGCAGCCACAATCCCAAACCGGCAACCTCCATAGGATTGCATTGGGCTCCCGACCCCTCCTAATGCACCCTGCACCCATCCGCCCCCGCGCCGCTGGTAGTGTGTACTTGGTGCTGACCTGGGACCTCCTTTGCCCTGACCTTAACCGTAGGAGCTTGGATCCAGAGACCGAGTGGTCTGTCCGTGAGCAGCCCCAAACCTAGGTGCTCTCTAGCCCCATTGGCTGGCATTGGCATCCTGCACTGTGCACCCGGCCGCCCTAGTGCCGCTGGTGGTGCAATTTGAGTGCCTACCTGGACCTTGGGGAATCTTGGTCCTAACACCCAAAACTCATACTTGTAAGTCATTTACTTACCTGTAAACCGTTAACACTCTTTTTCCCATAGGAACCAATGTTACAAGTTTTGTCCCAAAAACATCTGTGTTCACCTACTGTTTTGTATGAAAAGAAAGTAACTGTGCTTTAAATCAAGAAAAGTCTTACTTAACTTGTATTGTGAGATCCCCGGTGTGGTATCTAGGCATACCACCCGAGTAGTCGATGTAATCTAAAAGTAACCCAAAGTATTACAAAAGTAAATGCTGTATAATTTAAACTGCTTTTTGAACCAATACCAACCTGTAACGATTGCAAATACAACCACAACTGCATTTCCTTGTAAAGTTGTGCATTTGAGAGTATATTTACTTACCTGTGCCAAGTCCTGCTTGGTTCTAAAAATAAAACATAAGTATACCTTTTTTATAGTTACCTAATTGGTCTGGATACTGTCTGAGTGTGTGTAACCACTCCTTGATTGAGTAAATACAATAAATGCTTAATACACCCTCAGGATAGGCCTAATGCTTGCCCACACTACCACAAAGAGAGCTGTTAGTACTTACCTAATTTAGCCTCGGCTATACCTCTGGAGACTCTCTGGACTCTGTGCACACTATACCTTACTTTTATCATAGTATATAAAGAGCCAGCTTCCTACAAACCACTTGACCAATTAAGCTGTAACCTGATTTAACTATTGCTGGACAGGACCCAGAGCTGGCTGTAAAGGTTCCATCTGCATCTAGGCACTTTATAATCAGAAGTGGTTACTGCATGTGTGACTAGCGGGAGATCCTTGCACCCTTAGGAATATAATACCAGTGTCAGAACAGTTGCGCCTACAGTAGGAAGGTGACACCTGGGCCAGGACAGCTGCAACTACAGTAGAAAGGTGACACCAGGACAGCTGCAACTACTCTAGAAAGGTGACACCTGGACCAGGACAGCTGCACCTACTGGAGAAAGGTAACACCTGGGCCAGAACAGCTGCTACTACTGTAGGAAGGTGACACCTAGACCAGGACAGCTGCAACTACTCTAGAAAGGTGACACCAGGACAGCTGCAACAACTCTAGAAAGGTGGCACCAGGATAGCTGCAATTACTCTAGAAAAGTGACACCAGGACAGCTGCAACTACTCTAGAAAGGTGACACCTGGACCAGGACATCTGCAACTACAGAAGGAATGTAACACCTGGACCACAACAGCTGCTA
Source organism: Calotriton arnoldi (assembly GCA_963921515.1). Classification (NCBI taxonomy): domain Eukaryota; kingdom Metazoa; phylum Chordata; class Amphibia; order Caudata; family Salamandridae; genus Calotriton; species Calotriton arnoldi. The sequence goes on from CAWUFW010006657.1 coordinate 838,463, forward strand.
CTACTGTAGGAAGGTGACTCCTGAACCAGGACAACTGCAACTACTGTAAAAAGGTGACACCTGAACCAGGACAGTTGCAACTACTGTAGGAAGGTGACATCTGGACCAGGACAAATACAGCTAGTGCAGGGATGGGATACTAGGGTCAAGAGAGCTGCACCTGCTGTAGGAAGTGATACCAGAGTCAGGACAGCTGCACCTACTGCAGGAAGGTGATACCCAGGTCCGCCTACGACCGCTGTGAGTAACCATCAGTTAATACAGATGGTAACCTTAGAGTTAGGAAGAAGAGGAGCAGATGTAACTAACAAGCTATACATGTACGAGAGAATGGTGTGAGCAGCCCCCGGGAGTAGTGGCGCTGCCACTACGGTGGTAAGTTACTTGTCTGTGCATCTCGCAGCACGGTGATATTCTGTCAAGAGCTAAGGTCGTTTACCCTCACAAACAGTATCAGACTCTTAACAAAGGCTAATTGACAGCATGGCGGCAGTCATACAACCCACATACAATCATTGCCGCAGGCTCCAAAGCGTGCTGCCTTCCAGGTCTATTATGCATCACAGCGACCATTCTAAGTAAAACGTGCTTCCTTTCCTAAACGCAGAACAAGCTAGTTACTCTGACAGATTAAGAATTAGCAAATTATTATTTCCTTTTATCTGCTCTCCCAAAAATAAGTCAACAAACATAAAACCAACAGTAGCTTCTGCACATGCTCTTTTCAGTAGAACCCAGAGCTTAAGCACCATGCATCATCAGAATCTAGGGAAACCGAATCCATAAGTGCATTAGCGTGGGTTAGGAAGAGGCGTGTGCAGCTGTGTTGTATTTCTGCAAAAATAAAATCTCACTCAGAAGCCAGCACAGCCACTCTTTCGCTTCCCCAACCATTTAGGACTAAGGTACACAGAGTCCACAGCACTTTCGCTTCCCCAACCATTGAGGACCGAGGTACACAGAGTCTACAGCTTTGAAGCTCATTGCTGGAGCATTCCAGGATGGCGTACCTCATCGGGAACCTGTGGGATAAAGCATGAAGAGCCGTTATCAAGAGGGCCTGACTAAAGTCTGATACAGCAGGCAGTAGCATTCACAGCAATACAAGACAATAATAATGTTGTGTGCCTGATTTAAGTGCGGCAGAAAGGGTACTTCATCACAACAGCGACAGAGTATCCTTTTTGATGTATTTAAGGTGCGCCGGCTTCATTTAGTCAAGTGCACGTTCTGTATGTAAGCAGTGGAGACTACTACGTCTCTGCCACTGACATACACCTCCGATAGTCCGATGGAGTGAGGCCCATTGTAAGTTTTGCCATTTGTCTTGCCATCCTACTTAGAGTGGGCAAACAAATAGCATGTTTTTACTTTCACACACCGGCATCCCAATAGGTGGTGGTAAGCGAAAGTAAAAACATTATAATGACCTCCATGCCATGGAAGAAAACGCCTGCCTTGGGATTTTCTTTTTGAAAATAAAAAAAGATATTTAAAGTGGGCCATACGGCTCCATCATGTTGACAAAATGGCGCAGCATGGAATATTTTCATTGAAAGATGTCTGCTGGGCCGCGGGATGGAATACCCTAGGCGTGGCGCTTGTACAGTACTCCAACATGCTGATGCAGTGCAGTCTGTCTGCTGCACTGTAAATCAGGCCCTAAAGGTGGCCTTACTCCAAAGGATGCACTGATTTTGTCCTTGGAGCCTCACTGAGACCATACCCCAGACAGAAGAGACCATAAACACATTCATAACAAGGCTCAGCATTTCTACATGACCCACGTAATCTAAACATCGCAGTTACAGACACATTTTGGTGTTCTAAACACGCTGAAGTATCATTGTCACACGCATATTTAAATATTATTTAAGGGACTCTGGATCTGAGTTAGTTTGGCTGATGGACACTGTCACAAACGTTCCTGATATCCAGTCCACCATATTATAAGTGCCATAGAATGTAATGCACCTGTAATAAGGCGGACAGGATGCCGTTAAGTTTGTAATGGAGCATCTGATCTGCCAAACTCTAAATCAGGCCCTATATATCTATAGCAGCAGTTCTTAACCTTTTGACTTCTGCGGACCCCAATGAAACACTACAGGAAGCTGGGAACCACAACCTATGTAATTTCTACATTTTGAATTTCAAAACAGTACAGAAAATTCACAAACAAGTAGAGATCTAACAAACACAAATTATAGAATATTTTATTTGATTCATGAACAAAAGAATATATAAAAACTGAAATTGTAATGCAAAGGCTGGAGCTTAACAAAAATGTTTTATTTCTAAAAGATGAAGTGGCATACTAGACTCTAATATATCACATTCTTTTTTAGGTCTCGGCTAGACAGCGCATGTGCTGTCTCGAAGGGACATGTTGTATTCAATCTGTGGGCTTCAGCCTGCTCATAGGCGTACCATTTGCTTGCTCCTTCATTGCTCTCATTTCCTTTGTTCCTATTTGTCAATGGTATGCATGCGTCATACCTCTTCTTGTGTTTAGCCCTCCCCCGGAGCATGGACCAAGTACTCTTCTCTATCCATTGCTCCAGTTTTAGGAGCTACTTTTTTCTTTTCATTTTAGCACTCCACATGAGTCCTCGTGTTCAACTTAGCTCGCTCATTTGCTAAATCATTTTTGTCTTCCCTGCACCCCAGCGCTAAATAGTGCGGTTCATCATCTATTTTTGCCTCTCTTCCTCACCCACAACACTATTGCTCTCTCTACCATGTTTGGTTAGTGAATGTCTTTCTTACATTTTTGTGAATCACTCCTCCCCACCTCCTGTGGTGCTCAAAAACACTGTGTGCTTCTCTGCACCCCAGCGTGAAAATGCTACGGTTCCCATCTTTTTTGTCCCCCCTCTGTCACCCGTGCCGCTATTCATCTCCCCAGCCTGTGTGCTTCTCTGTGCCCAGCTCACTCTATTCCTGGCTCGTACTTGTGTACTCACAGAGTACAGCTGACAGAATACAAAGTCTTTTTATTCCAAATATTTTTATTGGATTTTAACAAGAAAGTACAAAAAATAAATCATAATAAAAGAAGATCACAAAAAAGATAGCACTTCCAACAGTACAGGTAGAAGGATGATGTTTGGTTATCAGGTCTTACAGTTGACATATATTGATAAAACATACGTGTTTTAACCTTACATTTGGCACCTTCAAGATCTTTGCTAGATTATAGGATAGTTATGTGAAATAATCTATTTAGTTCAGGCAATAACAAGACCTTGGGTGCTGTTGTGCAAATTGCGACTGTTAACGCCTACCTTCATAATGTTAAACCAGAGAAATAGTAGATTAAGTGCGAAAAGGAATAATAAGGAGAGGAAAGAAATAATAAACAGAGTCAAGGGCGTACTAGTAGCACCAGTAAGTAAGCTGTATCGATAATCGGGGAATTATGTTGGAGTTATGAGGGATATGAAGGTCCTCAACTGACTATTCACCTGAGAATCTTACAGGCCCCATCTCGGTGGAGTGATAGATTCAGATTTTCAGGGGGGCTTAAACGCCAGTGAGGCGGAGTCTAAAGATTCCCAAATTTTCCTATGTCTAGGTTGTCATGGAGAGGATTGAAGAGCTGTGTTATCTGCTCCCCTCAAAAAGGTAAGCCATTCTTGCCATATTTTGAAGGATATTTTGTTAAACTGTTTCCAGTTATATAGAATTATTTTACACACCAACGTCCGCATTAGGTCAAGCAAGAAACGGTCACTGTCCTTTTTTAGCTCTGGATCATGAAATCCCATTAGGATATACAATAGCTCTTTGGGTGGAGCGATATGTAGTGTCTGGGAGATGCACTCAAAGATCCTGTCCCAAAAGTTTTGTCGCATCGGACAAAGAAGTAGCTTGTGTGGTAGGTCCCCTATTTGTGAATTACAATTCCAGCATTGTGGGGATTGGATAAGATTAAGTTTATGTAGTCTTGCTGGGGTCCAGTAGTTCCTATTTATAATCATGTACATTGTCTCGGACAAAGTGCGAGCTATTTTATTTTTGAATGGCATCAGATGGATTTTCTCCCAGTCGAGCTTTATTGCCTTACTATTTGGTTCAGATTCCCATTTCTTTTCAGAGAGCATCTGGGTTTTACTTGGTTCAGGGAGTAAGATCTTATAAATTCTTGATACCATATGCCCCGACTTTGACAAGTGGCTCAGTTTGATAGGAAGAGAGGGGGGAGTAGTCTTCGGAGCTAATTTAGAAATCAGTACTTTAAGTTTCAAGAAATTATAAAAGTCTATGTCCGCTAATCCTCTCTGCTTTTTAAGAACCGAGAAGGGTATGGGGATGTTATCCTCATACAGATCGTTGATCAGGTTAATACCTCTTTGTGACCACTCTCGCCAGTATATTTTCTGTTTATCTGTTTTTATATTGGGATTGTACCAGATCACCATCATGTTTGATGCACCAATTTTTGTGCAGGAGTGTAAGTCTAGACGGGCCAAGGCTTTTTTAGTGTTTTGAATAATGTATTTAGAGTGCGGCAAAGTAGAAGTGTGCATTGTCATGATAGCTGAAAGCGGAATGTCCTTTATCAAATTCTTTTCTACTTCTAGCCACTGGGGGTTGTACTCAAATGTTTCCTGAAACGATGCAGCACCTTGTTTATATAGAAAGGCCATTTGGTAGTTCTTAAAATTTGGTAGGCCTACTCCTCCTTTATTCTTGGCTAGTCTGAGTTTTCCTAATGAGATCCTAGGTTTCTTCCCTTGCTATAGAAAGCTGTTAAGGGCCTTATCGGTTTTCTTTAGGAACTTTTCAGACAATACCATAGGTAACATACTAATGAGGTAGTTTATAAGAGGCGTTATCATCATTTTAACTGTTCCACTCTTCTCCACCATGTTAGAAATTTTGGTGACCATCCATTCAAAAGTTCTGTGACTTTTTTTTGTAAATAATATTTTAATTTTCTTCTAGGGTAGTGATAAGATCATTTGAGAATTCTATGCCTAGGTATTTGATCGTTCCTGTCTACCACGTCAACCCAGAATCACCCAATATTCCTCTACTGCCGCATAGGTTGAGTAATTTAACTTCTGTTTTGTCCTTGTTAAGGGTGTATACTGAAATCTCTGCAAATTCATGAATAGATCTCATGAGAGCTGGTATAGCTGTGATTGCTTCTTTTGAGACCACTAGTATGTCTTCCGCATATGCTGATACTTTAAAGTTAGTTGTCCTGAAGTTTATACCTGAGATGTTCTGGTTTTCCCTTAGATACTGGAGAAACGGTTCGACTGCTAATAGGAAAAGCGAGGGAGACGGGACAACCTTGTATGGTACCTTGTTTTAATGGAAAAGTAGAAGAGATAGCTCCTCCTGCTCTAACACTTGCTTTTGGGTTGTGATATAATGCCATGATCATGAGTATTAAGGTGTCTCCTAAGTTACATTTCTTAAGTGTTGCGAGTAGGAAGGACCAATCAACTTTATCGAATGATTTTTCTGCATTGAATGTTATGGCGACAGTTGGGTAGTTAAGCAGTTTTGCTTTTTCAATTCCTGGTGTTATCGCTAGATAGCCTTTGTTTTAGGAAACCTGTTTGAGAAGAGTGAATAAGTTTGGCAATGTGTTTTTGTAATCGGTTAGCTAAAATCATGGCATATATTTCACAGTCAAGATTCTTTATGGAGATTGGCCTACAGTTCTTAGTTAGTAGCGTACAACACACCATCAACGCCACCTTCGAAGCAGGCACATTCCCCGACGACTGGAAACGCGCAGAAGTCAAGCCCCTCCTAAAGAAGCCCTCAGCAGATCCGGCGGACCTCAAGAACTACCAACCCATCTCTCTCCTCCGCTTCATGGCCAAACTCACCGAGAAGATCATCAACGCCCAACTAACAAACTTCATCGAAGAGCACTCCATCCCTGAACCCTCCCAATCCGGATTCTGCAGCAACCACATCACCGAGACTGTCCTACTCGCCGCCACAGACGACATTGCACCCTCCTCGACCAAGGTCACACCATGGCCCTGATGCTGCTTGACCTCTCTGCAGCCTTCGACACCGTCTCCCACCGCACTCTCACAGCCAGATTCCACGACACCGGCATACAGGGAGCCGCCCTTGACTGACTCTACTCCTTCCTCACCGGCAGAACCCAAAGTATCAGACTCACGCCCTTCCTCTCCGAACCCACAGAGATCAACTGCGGAGTGCCCCAGGGATCATCGCTCAGCCCCACGCTCTTCTACATCTACATGGCCCCCCTCGCCACCATTGTCAGACAGCATGGACTCAGCAAAGTATCCTATGCCGACGACACCCAGTTCATCCTCTCCCTCACCAAGAACCCCCACACCACCAGACTCAGCTTCCAGGAAGGAATGAAGGACGTCGCATCCTGGATGAGCAGCAGCTGCCTGAAGCTCAACTTGGAGAAAACAGAAGTCCTCGGACCCTCCCCCTCTGCATGGGACAACACCTGGGGGTCCACCGCCCTCTGCAGCCCCCCACAGACCACACCCGGAACCTCTGCATCATACTCGACTCCTCCCTCACTATGAACTGACAAATCAACGCCGTCACCTCCACCTGTTTCAACACCCTCCGCATCCTTCGCAAGACCTTCTAATGGATCCCCCCCGAATCCAGAAAGACCATCACCTATGCACTCATAACCAGCAGCCTGGACCATGGAAACGCCCTCTACGCCGGAATCAACAAATCCCTGCTTGACAAGCTCCAGACAATACAGAACACTGCAGCCAGACTCATCCTCGGCATCCCTCGACATGAACACATCACCCAACACCTACGACACCTCCACTGGCTCCCCGTCGAGAAGAGAGTAACCTTCAAGATACTCACCCACGCCTAACAAATGCCTCCACAACACCGGACCCCAATATCCCCCCCCTCCCAGCGCCTTGAGACCCTCAAGGGTGAGTAGCGCGCTTCACAATTCCCTGTTTGAAGTATCCATTTTTGGGTCCTCATAGTTGTCTAGAAATCTTTTAAGAGGTATTCCATCAGTGAAGAGATGAGAGGTACCATGGGCAACCACATGATATCTCGCTGGTCCTGGAAAAGAGTATTGGAAACCCATTTCTTTCATCCTAGATCGGAGGGCCAGAAAGCTTTTCCTTGTGTCGACTGTGGATAGTCTTGAGAAATATAAATCTTGTTTCTGTTCCACAGTAAGTGATTTTGTTTCCTCATAAACGAAAGGATGAGATCGACATGTTGGTATCTCAGTGGTTTACACACAATGGGTCTGGGGTGTTTGATTCGGATATTTCCTGGTTGGCACCCTGTGGGCTCTATCGAGCTCCAGTGGTTTGTCAAAGTTCAGTTTGGTCATCTGTGCTATCCACTTTTATAGGAACGTAATACAGGAGCCATCTACATCCTCACTTCCTTCCGGGATTCCAAATATCCGTAAGTTTCCTCTTCTATTCCTGTCTTCTAATTCGGAGATTTGTTTGGAGAGGGTATGAGACTAATTCGGAGTTCATAACTGATTTTTTTGCAATACTCAATGTGTCTTCCCGTTGGCCAACTCTATTCTCGGCTTCAGTGATCCTTCTGTTGGCGTCTCTGATATCTTTGCATATTGCGGATATTTCTACTTGCGTTGAATCCGTGTTTTCCTCTGCTAACTTCGCTAAGATAGTTTCCATTGTTGTGTTGATGTCTTGTTTGGCTTTGATCAGGGAATCTGGGTTTTGTGGGTCTGCTTTGACCCTCTTTAGGCTTGCTTTATTTTCCTTTTCTGACATTTTTGAAGGGGTGTCCTTTTTTGTATTGAGTTTTGTCATATACCTTTGAGGGGTCAGAAGAGCATTCTGTCGTATAGTAGGTTCCTTGGTCAGTATCTCCTGGGATAATCAATATTACTTTCTTTACCCAGAAGAGAACCTCAGATCATGATTGCAAGTCGCTCTTATGCCACTATTACAGATAAGGTTAGGTTTAGATCTTGCGTATACCGTAGAGTTTACTTTTCCAATGTTTTATTGCTAGCAATGCCTTTTTGTCTGTAATTATGCCTGTTGTGCCGTTTTTAAAGTAGAGCTTTTTAGCGTAGAGCTTACTTCCCCCAGTGTCTTTACTGCCAACAGTGCTTACTTGGGTGTCATTTCCCTTCAGTGAAATTTCGTTGTAAGTTACTTACAGAATTACAGAGCATACTCCCCAGTGTATTTATTGCCAGAAATGCTCTATTTCTGCAATAGGGCCTGTCATATCATCTTTGGTGTAGAGCTTACTTCTTCCTAGTGCTTTATTGCCAGTATCTTATTCCCAGCGCTTTTATTGCCAATAGTGCTGCCTTGGGTGTCACTTCCTTTCAATGAAATGTTCCCTACAGTGGCATTTCGTTGTAAGCCACTTTCAGGCTTTGATGTATTAGTGGAGATTTGGAAACATCGAAAAGCATCGAGGGCAGTTGGATAATCAATTTGTGGTGGCCATTTTAGGGTCAGGCATTGCCTTTGTGTTTTGACATTAGGCCTTGGGCATAGGAGGTTAGTGCATAGTCAGACCTTTGTGCATGCATTAAAGTAGAGAGCATTCGTTACTGCCTACGCCAGAACTCATGGCAAAATACTGTGACTACCGCATTTGCAAGGCGAGTTAGTGAAGCACTTAGCAGTTCCTCGTTATGGTCTCCATATTAGCTTCAGGAATCAGTGCGTCAGGCAACAAAGCGTACAAGCTCAAGGGTAAAATAACCGGTCAAAGGCTTACTTATTACAGCAGACGGTGAGTATTCGTCACCGGGTGCGCGCCTCAGCTCGTTCAGATGAAAAGGGTTTTGAAAATCCTGTTAATTGCGCTTTATGGCGGTTCCCATTATGTCGTCTCTCGTGGCCTCGCAAGAGCCGATCTGCGATCCGCTGATCCCCACTGAGAGCGTTCCTATCTTTCACTCATTCCTTGCTTTGCTGCTAGATAGACGTTTTCCTGCTTTCCCAGCTGCGTGGGATGTCGGATTGACGAAGATTTCTGCAAGTAGGTGTCCCGTTGAGCCGGAGCTGAGAGCTCACACCGCCATCTTCTTTGATCTTCAAGCCACGCCCCACGGAATACAGTCTTAACGGCATGGTTTCAGCTTCAAACAAGCATTGGCATAGCCAATAGGTCTCGCCTTTGGGACCTTATAAGTGTTTAGTTATCCAGCATAATATCCTTGGTGCAACAACATCAAGTGTTGCATGGCTAAACACTTATAAGGTCCCAAAGGCGAGACCTATTGGCTATGCCAATGCTTGTTTTTTTTAGCTAACACCAGATCTAACATGCATTGGCAAAGCCAATGTCTGGCATTGGCTGTTGACATTTTGTATTTGCAAATGCTTAGTTTCTTTCTGAATGATTTTGGTATGATGACACACATTGCATTACAACATACATTGTCTAAAAGCCAAAATGTATATATTTTAATATAAAAGCACACGTTGCCCCATGCTGTAGTGGACTTAAACCAAATGTGAATGACACTCTAGCAGACCAATCGATGAAGTGGGCTGACTGGCGGCCCCTCTAAGTAAGTGTGTGTGTTTATTGTATATATTTTGAACTAAAAAAGAAGGCTTTGGCTAATGCCAGACCTAAAAAAACACGAGGAGTGCACGGTGTAGGGTATCAGAGGGGAGGGAACCTTGCCAAAGGAGGGCGCTATAAGTCTGGAATAAATGAAAGGTGGGAAGCCAGGCTTGGATAAAGGACAGAGAGCAACGTTTGTGGCAAAGGCCAGGTGAGATGTCAGGCAAGGACACATTAGAGGGTGCGGGTGTACGCCTGGCACTAAGGACATCTGGTGACATAGGGCAAGAGAGAGGTCAGCCTGGGACAGCGGGTCAGGAAATAGGATTGGCTGAAACAATGGACAGTGTGTCATGGGGTGAGCTTGTCGGGAAAGAGGCCACTCTGGGACAATGGGAAGAGGAGAGCCACGGTTAGAAGACACGTAGAGAGAGCAGGCGGGGACAGATGAGAGAGTCGAGAGGTCAGCTTGAGGCAAAAGAGAGCGGGGGTCAAAGATCAGTCTCGGAAAATGAACAGGAGAGAGATCCACGTGGGATATACACTTAGAGGCATGGATGCTGGGATCAAGAAGAGGGGAAAGGAATGTTAGACTGGGTGGGGAGAGAAGGGCACCTCTGGGATGAACAAGAGAGAGAGGAGAGAGGCAAGAATAGTTCTCGGGACAGGGGGCATCCTAGAGTTAAGAGGGAGGGAAACAGTATAGAATAAAGGAGGCTCGTATAGAGATGAGATGACAAAGCCAGAGTTGGGGGGGGTGGAGGGGGGCGGGGTGATTATGGAAAAGATCGAGCTTGATTGACGGGTGCTACCGCATCTGCAAGCTTGTGCCCAGTGACTGCAGCTGAGTTTCGGTCTGATGGTAATGTTTATTCGCCATCAGCAGAGTGTAGTATCGTCCTGTATGTAGTTCGTTTGTTTCAGAAAATGCATGGAACAGCCACTTTTCCCTGGGGCTTTGGATATTGTGCTCACAGATAATAGTCTCCAGCCCGACCACAGGGAGAGATGCTGTGGAGAGGACGCGGCTGACGGACCCGTTTATTAATTTGGACGTTCTTGGACTTATGTCAGGATACAAAACCACCAGCACCCCCGTATCTACTCCCGCCCTACCCCAGCCATTCCTCATTCTCCTTCCGAAGCCTGCTCCTCGCTTGCAGCGCTAGATCAGGTCGAATGCCACAACGTCCTTTCAAAAAGTTTCATGTTTCCCCAAAACCAGTGTGCTGAGAACTCATAATGCTGATCAGTGGTGTCCGCCCGCCCCCTCAGCGCTCTCAGTTTACATGCATGCACCATCGCTGGTGCAGAGCGCTCGCGCCCGAGGTCCACGTAGGATGCCCTCATCTAGTCCCGGTCTTAGCTCTGCATTCTGGACTCGTGGTCCTGATATTATAGAGAATAAAAGCTGTAGTCGGTGATGAAACGAAGCACTCCCAGAATAAAACATGTCCTGAAATATACGATAAAACTGTCTGTTTACCACCGCAGGCCGGGGCTTGAGGGGCTTCTCTTCACGGGGCCCCCGCATTTGGGCCCTCCCCTTGCTGGCGGTGGGGGCAGCGGGAGTCATTAATTGCATTTGAATGAAGCCTAAAAATGGCTCTAACAGGAAGAGACCGTCCTGTTTAATAGACAGGTGGAGAAATGTCGTCTCTGTGAGAGGAGAAGAGACGGAGCGGAGGGTTTGTACAGACCTGGAAGAGAGGGGTGGAGAGAGAGAGAAAAGTGAGGGAGGAGGAGGAAGAGACAAACAGACACGGCACATTTGTTAAAGACACAGAGAAGAAGAAACTTCAACGGGGCTGGCTGAGCTGTGTAAAGTCACCGAACTTGAAGAAGATGGGCTTCTTTAAAAGGGAAAGGATTTACCTCACTTTAAGTTACGATATTTAATTTGTAAGGGGAATTAAGTGCTTACTTTGTTTGACTTGTGTGTTACAACATTGAAGCACGAGGAAGCCCCAACAAGTAGAAACAAAAAATATCTCGACATAGCCCGTGGGTTAACTGACGCTCGGTAAACAAGTGGGAGGGGTGGGGGGAGTGCGGCCGAGAGCACACACAGCGTTTCCCTTGCGGGAGCGAGCAGGGGCACCATCTGTTTGAAAGTTAATTACAAACAGATGTTGCCAAAGCTCGCTCCCGCAAGGGAATCGCCAAACGTGCTCGCGTTGCCATTGAAAGCAATGCAAAGCGTGCACGTTTTTGGCAGAAAAAGCGAATCGATTACTAAAGGTCTCCTCCTATGCAGTGCATGCGCGCTGCGTAGGCGAGACCTAAAAACCTGTCAGTAGCTGAAAGGTGTTGGGAGAAGAGCACCAGCGCGTTGCAGGGACTGAAGCAGCCCTATCAACAAACCTGGATTCAAGGAGGATAGTTTACAGCCAGATGTTTCCTGTCAGGCCCATTCCTGCTGTACCTTTAGTTGACACTCCAACTGCTATAATCTCCACAACACCCTCTCTTCCAAACACCTGCTGGCCTGGCAAAGCAAGTCAATCATGCAGCATGGAAACTTAAGAGCTTTGTAATATATTTTCAGATGTTTATTGAAGTGCATTGGCAAAGCCAATATCTCTGATCGCCGAGACTGATTGGCTTTGCTAATACTTGTGCTATTCCTCTTTGTGTCTGCATATAACAACAATGCTTCAATTGAGGGTATCAACTCTCCATACTAGCTTCGGTTTTCTGTACTTGTGCTGCTCCCACAAATCAAACTAAGCATTCCAACTTAACATTTACAGAGTATTTTAAAATGTTCATTTTATTTAGCTTTTTTATGTATATATACTTAATTAATGTGCTAATATTATTTCATTTTGTGAACAGTCGCAGAACCCATGAGTAGGTATCTCGGAAATCTAGACGTCTGCGGACCCCAGGTTAAGAACCTCTGATGTATAGAAAGCAGCAGGTGGCACTGCCCATCTGGAATTTTCTTTCAAAGAAACATGGGTCATGGTAGAGCAGCGATGCACTACGTGTATCAGGACCAGCAGAAGTGGTAACGAAACAAGGAGGCATCGAGAGGGACTACTGTGGTTTAGCTCTGAAACATGCATCATTTAATTTAACCTGCACAATTTCGTAGAAAAGTCCTAAATGTCGAGTTCTACAGAAGTAAAATCCTAGTAAAGAACACTTTCACACAAATACACAGCAAGTGGCTTTCAATAGACATACATTGGATATGTTTGTGGCGAGAGATGGTATTTTAACCCCTTCCGTGCTCGTGACGAGCTCAGCTCGTCATGCTGCGCGGTCGCGCTGTGCGCATGACGAGCTGAGCTCGTCACGACTCCACCCGCGATCGGAATGTCCCGCATACGAGCGGAATTCCGATCGCGGTCAAGGGGTTAAAAGAAGCACCTCCCTTATTACAAATAACTGGCAATAGAACTGCCGACTTTGTTGCATAAGACACTGGCAGAATACCACTCCATGGTTGACTGTATTGCATGAGTGAAACTCTGTTTTTTTTAGCAGCCTCTTGCCGAGATGGACAAACAGTTGGGCAAGGGAAAGATGGGTAAAATATATTGTTGTAGGGGGATTTTGAAATGGGCTAGTCCTAACAAGGATGGTTATGAATTATTATCTTTTTGTTTATTAAGTTGTCTCTTTGAAATGAACTGTTTCCAACTGGTGTCTACAGGCACAACATTCTAGCAAGCATTCTAGCAAGTATCTCAGCTTATGGACTAGACAGGCTTGACCCTACAATGACCACTGGGACTGCGGCATAATGAAAACATTTATGAAAAATGGCACTTTTTGCCGCTAAAGCGGCGATATTTTTAACGCCCTATTAGCAAGCTGTCGCTAACAGGCGTTAGCAACAGCTTTCAGGCGTTAGTGGCCGGGAATTACATCGCCTTGCATGTCAGCGATAATTATCGCTAATGACATGCAAGGTAGGCGTTCCCCACTGTAAACAGTCGCTAACACTACTAACCCCTATTATCAAGGCAGGCGAAGCGATAAAATTAATCACGCTAAGCGCGTTTATCGCTAGATTTTAACACCTGCTACTGAGTATGACTTACCTGTTTAAGGTATAGGAGGTGGATTGTCAGGCTGAATCCATCCTTGCGTTAATGCGAGAATATCGCTGCTTTTCCAGCGATATTCTCACATTTTGCCGCTATCGCTGGAAAATATATCGCTATGGAGATAAACCTTGTTAATAGGGTGTTATCTCAGCGATATTTTCCAGCGATAGGCGGCGTTAAAAGAATTCGCGCTAAGCGCGGTTAGCGATAAATATCGCTATTTCTAGATAATATGCCCCTGGATTCTTTGTGTTAAAAAAACATTCAAGATAAGAAGTTACGTTTTTTTTTTTGATCACCAATGGTATCCTTTTTCAGTTTACATAGATACAGTCTTATTACTGACATTCATAAGTGGTGCGAGAAAAACCTCCTGAGTCTGCAGAAATGGCAAACCCTGTTTGTTGTTTGAGTAAAGAGTCCTGGACAAGAATTGCTGTGCTAAAGTCACATCAAAGTCATTCATTTTCAGTGGCAGTCATCAGGGAATCATCATGTGGAGAAGTGTGGCTCAATGGTTAGAGCGGCAGACCCTGATGCAGAGATCTGGCCCGGGACCAGGGTTCAATTCCCGCCTCGGCGGGTCTTGGGCTCAATTTCCTCGGACCTGATAATTCTCGCCTCGGTGCCTATTCTAATCATGGGTCCCACTCTGCAACTCTGGGCAATAGCTTGCTTAATCTCCACAACGGCCCCAACAGCGCTGGGATGCCTGGCTTCACCCTGGGGGTGCCCAGGAGTGGACATTTCACAGGGAAAAGCCAGGAAGGGTTCTACAGCGGTATGCGTACAGCGCCTGGACACCCCTTTGGGGGTATGGGTGCGCTTTACAAGTACAAATTTCATCATGTTTCGAGGTCTTCTTCAGAACTTGATGGTTCTCCAGTCTCCTTTCTGTGGTTTTTAATTCACATGATTATTTCTTTGGTGATTTAGCTAATATGTACTGTTTGAGTAAAAATGGGTAAGATTGGACATTGGGTATGTTTTTCTGTTTATCAATGAACTAAAATGTTTGATGAATACATATTGCTAATGTGCAGACTTTAGTTCCACATCACTGTTGTTTAAGAAATCTTTGATCCATAAGCGTAACACACTGTTTTTCAATAACGTAACAAATATCTCAACAGCATCAAATTAGGGTGAAGCATGGGCTACCTGTGCACTCTCCTATGCAGCGTTACCCTAGCTGGATGCAAGTTGAAACTTTCAGTGATATGCAGAAGTTGGATTTCAATACATTTTCTTCACTCCCCTGCCCTTATCGGAGGCATTAACAATGAAACCGGTGCCCAAACAGCCATCCCTCAACCTTCTAATTCATGGTGCATTCTTAAGATGTATGTGAGGAAGCATGAACTGCTATCAATATGCTTGAACTGCTGCTTTATGAAAAACTCCGTCAGGCATTACAAACTCTTCACAAGGCACCAATGTTTAAAGATGCTCCGTACCTCATAAACAGCAAAGCCAATGTTGAGATTGTACTCTCGTAACTTTTGAAGTTTACGCCGGTTCTTCTGCATGAGGGCCACAAGGAAGCTGCACACAACTTTGTTGTCTTTGGGGTCATCATCTTCCTCCAAGAGTGTGACCTTGTACTGGGGGTTGATCCGGAACATGTCTGAACAAACAGTAAAGAAGGAATTGCAAAGGACCAATTTACAAATGAAAAATGTGAGAAGGAGCAAACAAACTGGTTCAGCCTACAAAGAGAAGGGCCAATACGAAAGGGAGAGACCAAAAAGGAGCAGCTTACAAAGTGTAGTGTGAGAAGGCTTGAACAAAGAGGACAACTTAAAAAGGGGCACTACATGAAGAAGTGAATAGAAAAAAGCTACTTACCAGGGACAATGTGAGAAGGAGTCAACAGAGAAGAACAACTTACAAGGAGCATTGCATTGAGGAGAGACCAGAAAGGAACAACTTACAATGGGACAATGCGAGAAGTAGTGAATCAAGAAGAGCAACTTACAAAGGGGTAATGCATGAAAGGCTGAACAAAGAGGAGCAACTTACAAGGGACAATGAGTAAAGGAGTGAACAGAGAGCAGCAACTTGCAAGGGGCAATGTGTGTAGGAGTGAATAAAGAGGAGCAACTTACTATGGCTAATGTGAGAAGAAGTCAACAGAGAAGAGCAACTTACAGAGGGCAATGTGTGAAGGAGAGACCAGAAAGGAACAACTTAGAATGGCACAATGTAAGAAGGAGCGAGAGGAGCAACTTAAAAGGGAACAATGCACGAAGCGGCGAGCAGAGAGAAGAAACTTACAAAGCACAATGTGAAAAAGATCAAATGCTAAATGTGAGAAAGTCATCCTTTTGCTCTGATCACCCCCATTTTTTGACTGATACTGGTGGTAACTCATTCTGACTGCGCCATGGGCTCTGCTAACCAGACCCAGGGCCAGTGCTCTGATTAAAAATGTATATGGTAATTAGCTGTAATTACAATTATCACCGACAGCCTACTTATAAGCCCCTACTATATGGTAGGGCATGTAGGTTTAGAGGCCCAGTAGCTTTGAGACACTTAAGTGTGCACTGCTGTGTTGCCTGCTGTCATTTTAAAAGTCAGCCCTGCTTTTCAGGCTGCTTTTAAATTGAAATAAACATACAAGTTCGATGTTGGATTTAAAAGTACTTCAAAAGTATTAAACACCTTATTTCTATATATAAGTCACACCTAAGGCTTACCCTAGGTGCCCCCGTGGTAGGGTGCCATGTAGAAATAAGCAGGGACATTTTAAAAGATGTTTTATATGCCCTGGTGAGGCAAAAACTACCAGTTTAGTTTTTCCTCCATAGTAGCACTTTAGCTCCGTAGGCTAACATGGGGATACTGTTATACAGTGTAACTATTTATAGGAGTGAGATAATGCTGATGCTTGCCTACCTACGCACGAGACACTCATTTGTTTTCTCTCCATCGTCGATCTCACCCGTTCCCACACGCTTTGCAATGCCATTTTTTGTACAATCACACTGGATGACCCGATGATCGGTTAATATCCCCTGAACACCTTGCTAAGATTTCATATTCCACCTAATACTTTTGGTTGCCATCTCTTTATGCTGACTGATACCATGATGCACTTGAATGGGATATTTTTTTAGTCTCAATGGTTGTGTAATTTATGACTTTTTTTAACCTGATGCTGTTGTGTGCTGATCTTCATTGCCATTTTTTCTTTTTCCCTTTCTCACCTTTCACCTGTTTGTAATATTCTCTCCCTTTGTATCAAGCCCTTTCTCATTATGTGGATTGCTGATTGTTATTGAATGCCGAATTTTCTGTCCTAAATGCCAATCAAAACATTTTTTTTTAAACTATTGATAGGAGTGAGCTAAAATAATATTTCAAGGGCTTAAAAGATCGGTAATGATAAATCCAACAACTTGCCAGTGTTGAATTTATCATAACTAATACAGAGCAGAAGTTATAGAACTTTCTTTTGTGTGAGCCAAAATTCAGCCTTGTAGCAGCCTCTCCTGATTGGCCAGCCTTAACAGGCTAAGCCAAACTGCTTTGATGAGGTGAAAAGTGGCCTACATAGAGGCAGAGGTTATCTGATGGGATGAGCCCTGCAGAGAACAGTCCACAACAGGGGCTGGGTAGATCAAATTGGGCTTCAAAGAAAAGGACAGTAAGGAGTGCTAGCCAGGCTTACCCTCTCTTCCTGTACCCCCCAGCCAGATGGCAGCCCCAAGAGTGGAATTTGCAGGAGGTCTGGAGAGGGTGTTGTTGGAACTGGCCCTTTTTTGCAGGGTTATCCCCAAACATTTTGCTTTCTTCCTGTATTTTATCTGACCTGTTTTTGTTGGCTTTAGTACTCTGGGCACTTTACCACTGCTATTCAGTGCTAAAGTGCATGTGCTCTCTCCTTTAAGCATGGTATGATTGGTCTACACCTGTTTGGCATATTTAATTTACTTGTAAGTCCCTTGTTACTTGGTATCCCATATACCCAGGGGCCTGTAAATTAAATGCTACTAGTGGGCCTGTAGCGCTGCTTGCGCCACCAACAGAAGAAGCTTTTCAAACCTGTTTCAGGCCTGCCACTGCAGGGCCTGCGTGCGCAGTTTACCGTCACCTTGACTTGGCATTTAGAGTTACCTGACAAGCCTGAAACTCCTCTTTTACTACAAACAGGTCACCCCTAAGGTAGGCCCTAGGTAGCAATATGGGCAGGGTGCTGTGTAGCTAAAAGGCAGGACATGTGCCTTTATTGTGTGGCATGTCCTGGTAGTGACAAACAGCCTATTTGATTTCTCACTGCTGTGAGTGCTACTCCTCACATAGGTTGGCATTGGGAATTCCCTTATATGTTTGTAAGTGGTAATTTCTGATCTGAAAGGAGTAGTGTTGCCATGTTTGGTATGTTTGGAATAGTGATGATATATCCTGCTAGTTAGTGTGGATGGATTTTCATTACTATGGTAGAAATGCCACTTTTAAGAAAGTGGGCATTTCACTGTTCTTATGACTCTTGTGGTTTGCAGCCTGACTCCAATTCACGTCTAGGGTAGAGTGACAGCTGGGCTTTGTGCACACTTTCCAGACAGCCATGACACAGGATGGGTTGGGTGTAACAGGGTTGCATCTAAATTCATCTGCATACTGAATGGTCTTCCTGGGCTAGGAGATATGGAGGTGGGGCACACTTACATTTGTATAGGCTGGGCCCTGCCCTTACACAAAGGCACACAAAGGGCTTGTTTACCCCTACAGATAAGACATGGAAAAGGTTGGGTAACCATTTCTATTGGCCCAACATGACTGTCAAAGTGAAGGAGTTTTGCAGCTCCTGTTCAACCTGTCAGGCCAGTGGCAAGACGGGGCAAGCCAAAGGCTCCCTAGATACCACTGCAAGTGGTTGGGACTCCCTTTGAGAGGGTGGGGATGGACATTGTTGGTCCTCTAGACCCAACAACGGCATAAGGGAGCAAGTATATCTTGGTGGTAGTAGACCATGCCACAAGATACCCTGATGCAATACCCCGAAGAACAGTCACTGTTCCTTTTGTGGTTAGGGCCCTACTTGGTGTGTTCACCAGAGTGGGTTTCCCAAAGAAGGTTGTTTCAGAGTGGGGCCCGAATATCATGTCCAGCTATCTGAAGGTGATGTGGGAAGTATGTGGTGTTACTTAAAAGTTTACCACCCCATATCATCCCCAGACTAATGGTCTGGTGGAGAGGTTCAATAGGACCCTGAAGGGCATGATCAGCAGTTTGTCTGACAAACTCAGGAGGAGATTGGGTGTTCTCCTCCCATGCCTGCTGTTTGCACACAGGAAGGTCCCACAAAAAGAGGTTGGCTTTAGCCCCTTTGAGTTGTTGTTTGGGCACCCTGTAAGAGGGCTATTGTGCCAAGTGAGAAAGTCTTAGGAGCAGCCTCTCAAAGAAGCCAAGGGCAATGGGCTGGTCTATGTGCTAGGCGTGAGATCTCGCATGGCAGAGTACATGTACAAGACATGCAGAAAACTGGAGGCCAGCCAGGAGCTCATGAAGCACTGGTATGACCGAAAGGCTACCATGCCTGAGTACACTCCATGGCAATTGATGAGGGTGTTGGAGCCTGTGGCTCCTAGGCCCCTCCACGACAAGAGGACTGGGCTCTATCCAATCTTAGAGAAGGAGAGTGAGGTTACCTACCTGGGAGACCTGAACACCCCCACGAACCCTCACCAGTTCCAGCATGTCAATAGGTTGAAACCCCACCAATCCAGGGCAGACATGACCATGTTGATGGTCACAGATAAAGGAGGAGAGCGGGAGACAGCCAGTGCCTGACCTCCTCTCAAACAGTGTGCAAGCTTGGTCAGTGGAGGGAGTTGTGCTCTCTCCCAAATTGACAGACCAACAGCACAGGGACTGCAAGCCTGTGCTGGAGCAGTTTGCTTGTCCGTTCTCTTGGACCCCAAGTATCACCAGCTGGTGTATACATGCCATTGACACCGGTGACAGCCTACCTGTCAAGAACAAGTTGTACAGGTTGTCTGACCAGGTCAGAGCCAGCATCAAGGCTGAAGTAGCTCAGATGCTGAAATTGGGTATACATGAGTCCTCTAACAGTCCATGGGCCAGCCATGTGGTGCTGGTGCCCAAACCTAACCACTAGGGGAGAAAGAAGTTGAGGTTCTGTGTGGACTGCAGAGGACTAAATGCAGTCACTAAGACTGATGCTCACTCTATGCCTAGAGCTGATGAGCTCATTGAAAGGTTAATGGCGGCTAAGTACCTGAGTACATTTGATTCATGCTTATGCTACTGGCAGATATCTCAGTGAAGGAGCAAAGAAGACATCAGCATTCTCCATACCAGAGGGACATTCCCAATTCAAAGTAATGCCCTTTGGCTTAAAGAATGCCTCTGCCACCTTTCAAAGGTTGGTGAACATGGTCTTGTCTGGGCTGGAGCAGTTCAGTGCAGCATATCTGAATGATATAGCTTTGTACAGTTCCACCTGGGAGGATCACTTAAGCCACCTGAAGGAAGTGCTTCAGGCCCTGCAGAAGGCAGGCCTGACTATTAAGGCCAGCAATTGCCAAATAGGGCAGAGTTCACTTGTGTACCTGGGTCACCTTGTAGATGAGGCCATGTACAACCTCTTCAGGCCAAAATCCAAACCATTTTGGATTGGACAGCTCCTACAACCCAGACACAGGTCAGGGCCTTCCTTGGTCTGACTGGGTATTATAGAAGATTTGTTCAGAAATATGGAACAATTGTGGCTCCCCTGACAGAACTCACTTCTAAAAAGTGGCCAAAGAAAGTTATGTGGACTCCAGAGTGTCAGAAGGCCTTTGACACTCTGAAAGAGGCTATGTGTTCAGCACCATTGTTACTGGCCCCTGACTACACAGAGGAATTTGTGGTTTAGACAGATGCTTCAGAACAAGGGATTGGGCCAGTGTAGGCACAGGTAAATAAGGAGGGCCTTGCCTTCATTAGAAAGCAGCTTCTCCCCAGCAAACAGAGGTGGAGTGACATTGAGAGGGAAGCCTTTGTGGTGGTTTGGTCCCTAATAATGCTGAGACAGTACCTGTTTGGTACCAACTTCTGCGTTGAAACCGACCACAGACCTCTCAAATGGCTCAGGCAGATAGGAGGGGGGGTCGGGTAGTGGGAGAATCTAAAGCTATTGAGGTGGTCCATTTCTCTACAGGGGATGGACTTCACAGTGGAATACAGACCTGGGACTGCCCATGCGGATGGACTTTCCAGGTTTTTCTACTTAGCTATATATATCAAAGTATTTTTATTGGCATTTTGTATTATGCAACATACGAAGTATGAATTATCAAAAATCAACATCAGAAACAGGGTATCTAGTGGCAGTGGGGACTCATTATGGAGGAATGCTGCTTAGAGTCTAGTGGCCGAGCCAGAGTTAATTCCAGCTACACATTTCTCCATCTATACATGCAATAGGTCAGGTGTCACATTCTCTCTTCCGTAAAGCCTTGAAGACCTGGCTTTTTACACAGATCCTAGTCTAAGCATATCATCTTGTCTGCACATTTGGTCCCGCAATAGCGCCTTGACGCCCTTGGGCAAAGTTTAGCGCTCTACAAGTTTAATATTCATTCATTCATAGGTCGCATTCCATTAATTGTCTATCATATAACTGCTACTTCCAAATATTGACCATAGGTCTTAGTACACGTTCCACTAACAGTTGTTCACAACACATTACATGTGAGAGTTTCCATCAACGATCCTAGATAGAGTATAACATTTGTGATTATCGACATGCTACTTCGTTTATTTAAGAGCAACCCTTATAAAGAAACAAAAGAAATAACACAACTTAAACAATAAAGAGACAAATAAACCTTGTGCAGAGGGGTGAAGTAGATCATAGCTGATGCAGCTTGTGTGTGGGGGGGGGCCACAACATAGTGAAGCCTCCCGGGGGGGGGCTGGTGGAGTGGGGGGGGCGGCCCCCGCCCACCACCAAAGCCACCGTTACTGGGCTGAGAGCCTCTGCAGTTCGTCTCCTTGCAATCAACTGCCTGACAGGTCAGCACCCCGAGCTTTCTAAAGATCTAGTGGGGTTCTTGGGTTGTAAACCTTCGCGGCGGGCCCCCTGGCCCGAATCCACACCTGACCCATCAGTCGCTGGCCCCTCAGGAGTCTCCCAGGTTACCATTACCTCCCTCCATTGCCCAGCTATTGGATGTTTTCTCATGCCCTTAGCCTCTCCCAACTAAGTACTCTGCCTTCTGCCCCAGCCCACATGAAAACGTCTCTATTCCAGATCTCAAACTGGGGTCCTCTCGGGGATTTCCATTCAGTCACAATCCTGCGTTTAGCAAGGCCCAATGCTAGATCTATGAGCCTGTTCCCAACTTTACGCTTTGGAGGTCTGGGGAAAGACCAAGCAAGCAAGTCTGCGCTGTCGGGGCCAACACTCTACCTAGTACTCCTGCAAGCTTACCAAGCACAGCCTCCCAGAAAGGCCGCAGGTTTTGGCAATCCCAAGTCATGTGGCCAAAGTCTGCATCCGGGAGCATGCATCTGGGGCAAAGACGAACTTCCCCCCCATAAGTCACATTAAGACGGTGTGGTGTCATGTAAGCCATGTGTGTGTAGTTGAATTGTATATATTTTAGGCGTGTATGGCGGGAGATCTTCTTAGGGTCATGTAGGACCTTACGCCATTCCGCATCTGTAAGTGCCCTGCCCCCAATCTTATCCCATTTTGCACGTAACCAATCCAAGGGTCCCACTGATGCTGATTGCAAAGCTACATAGAACCATTTTTCTAGGTGTCCTGCCGTCCCAAGTGTGAATAAGGCGTGCAGTACTGGGTGTGACTCTGGCTCGTCTCTCCCCTTGTTCCATAGCTGTGCAAATGTGCGTGCCAGGGCCTCATAGAGCTGGAATTGGCAGGAAGGAGGACCCACAGTCCTCCACGAGCCCGTCAAACGGGAGCAGGGATTTGTCCAGGAAGCAGTCCCCAACATTGTCTAACCCTGCCTCTGTCCAGCGGGCCAATTGCTCGTTCGTGAATATGGTCTGTGAATCGCCATGTGGCAGACCCACGAGCGGTAACATCGGGGTGTATTTGGTGGTTCGCTGCTCCCTGCCCTGGCATCGCCTCCAAGTTTGGAAAGCTGTGCGCTGCAACAAGGAGCAGTACGGGGTAGGCGTTGTTGGTATTAATAATTTTGCCGTTACTAGGTTAGGATGGGAGTCCTGATGTGATAGGAAAGTGCCTTCCTCATTCGGAACCTTCTATCCATTGCGCCAACCATTGTAACTGAGCAGCAAACATATAAAATTCAAAATTCGGCACCCCCAGTCCACCCTCAGACACAGGGCGTTGTAACGTTTTGAGAGACACCCTATGGTGCCCATCTCCCCACACCAGATCCCGTAGCAGAGTATTCATGGGATGGAACCAGCCACTAGGCATGAGGACCGGGAGATTGACAAAGAAATACAACAAGCGCGAAACATGACCATTTTTGAGAGAGAGATCCGAGCCATGTCGGGTAGTTGCAGTGTACGCCAGAAATGTACACAGGAACGCAACGAGCGCAGCGCTCTCCCCAAATTGCCCTCTTTCAGATCATCCAGCGAGTGGAATATGTGTATGCCCAAGTATCTGAACGTGATCTGAGCCCATAATATGTCGACCATCAGAGCATCAGGCCTATGCGTTGGGCCTGCTACCGGGAACAGATATGTCTTAGTTTTATTGACGCGCAGTCCGGAGCGGCATGCAAAGTTGTCTAGACTTTAGTATGGCTGCTGAGGTGCCCGTGACTGCATCAGACAAGTATAGCAACAAATCATCTGCATAAAGGGAAACATGGTGAGTCCGCCCTCCAATAGCCAGTCCAATCCCAGCGCCTCCCCGCCGTAGCCTTTCGGCCAAGGGCTCGATTGCCAGGACGAACAAGAGAGGGGAAAGAGGACACCCCTGTCTAGTCCCTCCTGATACCTTATACTGCCTGGAGATCGTTCTGCCCGTTCTGACCCTCGCCGTAGGTGCGGCATATAAAAGCCACACCCACCGTACCCATTCCTCACCCAGGCCCATACGCAGCATCACCTCAAATAAGTATTCCCATCCCACGGTGTCGAAAGCTTTTTCTAGGTCGACGTAGAGCACCGCTGCCTGGCGGTCAGCCAAGGCCTCGACATGATAAAGAACAGAATAGAGCCTACGAAGATTATAATAGGTATTACGAGAGGGGATGAACCCGTTGTGGTCAGGGTGTATTAACGTCTTCATATGTGGGGCTAACCTGCCTGCCAGTACCTTACTTAAAATCTTAAAGTCCATGTTGAGCATGGAGAGGGGCCTGTAATCTTTAACACCTGCCTCCGGCTTCTTAGTTTTCAGAAGGGGGATCACCAGGGCCGTCTGGGTGGAGCTAGGCAACTCCCCAGACTTGTAGGCATCAGCATACAACCGGACTAGATGCGGCGCCAACAGGTCCGCGTAGTGTTGGTAAAATTCTGCCAGGAGGCCATCCGGCCCTGGTGTTTTGCCAGGTGCTAATACAATAATAGCGGCTTTGATTTCCTGCAAGGTTACTGGTTCCCCCAGTTCTTCCCGGTCCTCCTCTTCTAACACACGTAGGGGCAGAGGCTCCAGATGTTCTTGTACAATCAGCCGGGGAGCCGCAGGCGGGGCCGTGTACAACCGCTCGTAATAAGTTAAAAAAGAGTCGTTAATCGCATCCGGATCGTACACCACCTCCACAGTATTTAAGCTAATTTGTGTAATTGGCGATCCCCCTAGCTCAGGTCTAATTAACCGTGCTAATAAACAGCCCGCTTTTCCTTCCTCTCTCTGCACCCTGTCCAAATAATCTTTGTGGTTGTAACATCGCAACCGCCCTAGTGCATCATCATATTTTGCCCGCGCAGCCAGTAGTGCCTCTCCGCCAGGTTCGTCTGTACCCTGAGCATTATCTAAGCTGCGGATCCTCCCCTCCAGGTCAAGTATCTCCCGGCGGTGCTCCCTATGCGCCCCCGTCGCCTGCCCCATACAATGGCCGCGCACCACCACCTTAAAGGCCTCCCACTTCACTTGGGAGGAGGACGCCGTGTTAACGTTGATGGGGAAGTACATGTCAAGGAGTGTATGCAGTGAGGTACTAAAAGGAGCATCCTCAAGTAAAGCCGGGTTAAGTCTCCAGGTAGGGATCGGGGGGCACAGTCCCGGTGGCTGATGTGTCCTTAGCAATGGGCTGTGATCCGACAGTGTACGCCCTAAATATTCAGTATATTTAATAGAGCTGTTAAAAGCGGGGGAGCACAAAAACGTATCGAGCCGTGTATGCACTTGGTGTAACGGTGAAAAGAAGGAGGATTCCCTATCCCTATTATGTTGCAACCTCCAAGTGTCTTCGAGGCCCCAATGTGCAATCCATGTACCGGACCCCAGGGCTGTGCAGCGTGGCTGAGATCCCAGCAAGGGAGGGTGCGAACGGTCAGAGGCCACATCCGCAACACAATTGAAATCCCCTCCGAGAGTCAAGTTGCCCCTTAAGCCATCATTCAGTACAGCCGAGAAGGAGTCCAAAAAGCCAATCTGGTCGTGGTTAGGAGCATAAATGTTACCCAGGGTGACCTCCTGGCCAGGCAATCTCCCCGTGATCAATGCATATCGGCCACCTACATCCAGCCACGACCGCTCAACAGCAAAGGGGACCCCAGGCTTGACCCATATCAGTACCCCTCTGGCAAAAGCCGAGGAGGTGGTCGCGAAGTCCTGGCCCCTCCATCTGCGTTTCAATTTTCCGGCTTCCTCACTGTTCAAGTGGGTTTCCTGAAGGAGCGCTATATGGATGTCCCTACGACTCAGGTATGAATAAATATTATGGGGCTTTGCCATAGACCCCATCCCTCTAATGTTCCATGTGAGGAACCGTATTACACTACGTGCCTCCATCATTCATGTTGGGTAATGCCAAGCAGCCCACAGAGGGAGGCCCCCCCACCAACTCCCAATCTTGCGCCATCCCACCCCTCTGCAATCGCCGAAAACCAAAAAACAAACAAAATGACCCTTGTGATGGTCAACTCTCCAACCCCAGGGCAGTCCGATAACGGTTGGCCGCCCAAACATCGTGTGAAACAGTTAGCACTAAATCAGGCCCTAACCTAGTACGGCACTCAGCGGGGGGTAGCCAAGAAGGCTTGGAACAGGACGCTTCCACCAATTAGAGCGCACCAGCCCCATATAGGAGAAGGCAGCTCAGGGCCTGGAACAGCCAACTACACTTCAGCGCCCCCTGAGGGTCAAAGTCACCTTAGCTTACCAATTACATCAAATAATATCGTCCGCGGTATTAGGCGTCACCACTGGCATCTTCACACTGTCGCTGCGGAAAGTGTCCGTTTCATTGTCTTCAGTCTCTCTTGAGGAGCCCACCTCTGCCTCCGGGGCAGGGCTCCTACCCTGCATTAGTGCCGCCACAGCCTGCAGTGCTTCCGCCCTCTCCTTCTCCGTCTGTGAGGAGGACGGTTTCTTCGAGGTTCCCCTACGAGGTCGGCGTCTCGGACGTTTCACAAGCTCTGTGACATTCCGCCTGGCTCCGGGGCCTTTCTCCTGTGGAGTCTCACACCTGTAAGCCTCCAACCAGTCCCAGGCATCCTTAGGACAGTCAAAATAGTGAGTGTGTCCATCAAGCATTATACGCAGTCGGGCCGGGAACATCAGAGAGTACTGGAGGCCTTCGTCTCTTAATGCCTTCTTGACTTCTAGATATGAGGACCGTTTCTTCTGCACTTCCAACGTATAATCCAGGAAGAGGGAGATTTTGCTGTTGTCGATAGTGAAGGGGCCCTCCGCTCTCGCCCTCTGCAGGAGGAGGTCTCCATCCCGGAAGTGAAACAGTCGGGCCACCACAGGCCGCAGAGGCCTCCCTGGGGCCAACAGTCTGGCCCGTACCCTATGGGCCCTCTCCAGCGTGTAAAAGGTGGAGAGGCCCTCCGGTGCCACTACAGTTCTGAGCCATCGCTCCAAGAAGGATACCATATCACTACCTTCCGTCCCTTCTGGCAGGCCCAGGACTCTGATGTTGTTCCTCCTGTTGTGCCCCTCAGCATCTTCCGCCCTGCGTTCTAACAGACACACCCTGTCTGTAAGGGCCCCCATCTGCTGCTCCAATGCCTTTTGTGCGGGCGCCAGTTCCGCTACATTAGTCTCGGTCTCTTTAACCCTCTCCGACAATTTCTTATGTTCTTCCTGCAGTAGGCCTAGCCCCACCACGACAGTGCTAATGTCTTGATGGAGGGTAGCTTTCGTGTCTGCTATGGCCTCCAATATTTTGCTGAGTTGTTGTTGCACCGGGTCCTCCGGGGTAGATTGCGACTGTTCCTGAGCACTATCTTCCGGGTCTTGAAGAGCCCCCGTCTGGCGGCCCCTCGCTTTGCCCATGGCGCCAGTGCTTCCCAGGCCCAAGACTACGCCTCCCCAGACGATACGCGAGGGAGTCCAGGGCACCCCGCAGGTGGAGGCCAGGAAGGGGCGTAAATTTCACCTCCACTCAGTGCACTCGGCAGCCCTCCAGAATGGCCTATCCGGTTTGCCTCATCGCCTAACCGGTACTCGCCATCGTGATCAGCGGGCTCTGAAACGCCGCCCCAGTCAGCGACGCCCGGCTCTCAGCGCCCCGTCGCAGTATTTCGTAGCGACCGCAGTCCAGGGCAAGAGGGCGGTTTTTCTACTTAGCTGATGAGGACTACCAGGGTGTAGGTTAGATACCCATCACCTTTTGTTTGGGGAGGGGGCATGTGAGAAAATCTTTCTTTTTGCCCTGATCATCCCCGTTTTCTGACGGATACTAGTGGTAACTGACTCTACTTATGCCCCTGTCTCTGCTCACCAGGCCCAGTGCTCTGATTAAAAATGTATATGGTAATTAGATGTAACTACAATTGGCATTGACATCCTACCTGTAGGTCCGTAGTAAATGGTAGGGCATGTAGATGTAGAGGCCCAGCAGCTTTGAGACACTTAAGTGTACACTGCAGTGTTGCCTACTGTCATTTTAAAAGTCAGTCCTGCTTTGCAAGCTGCTTTTAAATTGAAATTACATTCATATTCAGTTTGGATTTAACGGTACTTCCAAAGAATTAAAATGTCTTATTTTTACATATAAGTCACGCCTAAGGTCTATCCTAGGTGCCCTCAGAGTAGGGTGCCATGTAAGGATAAGCAGGGACATTTTAAAAGATGTTTTATATGCTCTTGTGAGGGAAAAACTACCAAATTCTTTTTTCCTCTATAGTAGCACTTTTGCTCCATAGGCTAACATGGGGCTTCTGTAATACCGTATAACTATTGATAGGAGACTTTTTTTCTGTGAGCAGAAATCTAGCATTCTAGCAGCCTCTCCTGATTGGCCAACTTTAACAACCTTAGGCAACCTGCTTTGATGAGGTGATAAGTGGCCTGCATAGAGGCAGAGGTTATCTGATATGGGGCGGTCTGTAACAGTACAATCAAACAGAAGAAGCCCCTACCTATTTATTTTACAATATACATAACATCATGTGATATAACAGTCTGAGCAGTGCTGAAGAATAAGAAAACAGGAATATCACAAAAGGGGCGGTCTGCAGACAACAGGCCAGGACAGGGGTTGAGTAAATCAAACTGGGCTTCAAAGAGAGCAGAACAGTAAGGAATGCCAGCCAGGTCTACCCACTCTTTCTGTAGCACCCGGCCAGATGGCAGCCCCAAGACTGGAATTTGCAGGGATCTGGAAAGGGCGTGTTAAGGAAAATGAGCCACACCAGTGGGTTGACTCAGCCAGGTTTTACTCCCAAGGAGAGGAATTCTCCATCTTGAATTTTAAAGTGCAGTGCTTTGTGGGACAAGAATATGCCACACTTTGGAGGAAGCTGTCATGCTTCTGGGCGGCAACCTATACCCCATTGGCCAGGGTTGCCCCCTGCTTGTCACCCCAGAACATTGAATAAAATATGTGAGAGCTGCATAGCAACTCATATCTAGTGCCTGAAACTACAAGGAGAAGAAAGACTGCCCTGCTGGAACCCTGTTCTGCATCCAAAAGGATTGCACTCTGAAGGACTGCCCCTGCTGCACACTGGGTACTACAGCCCCGAGGACCTTGCCTTGCTTCAAAAAGGATTAAACAGTGGACTTCCTGAAAGCAACGGGTTAACAGAGCTCACCTGCACCATCTCCCCCAAGAAGTCCCCAGCCTGGAGTGCGTCCAGTGTATGTTTAAGGATTTGGCCAGGTGCATTGTGGGAGTTGTAGTCCTAAACTTCCATGGACCATCTCAGAGCTTCTGGAGCCTTGGATTTGTGTTTTTGACACTTTGAACCCTTAGGGCAAACTTCAGGAAGTAGTTCCAGAAGTTTGGAGAAACTTTTGGAATAAGCTCCACAAGGTGACCGACCGGTCAGGGTGAATCAGGCCGCCGATGTCGAACCGAGACCCGGCCTGGATTTCAGGTTTGTCCCGCTGAAAGCTCCAGAGCTCAAGATCACCAAAATGTCACCAAGTGCTTGCGCTGAGCCAAGCCACCGTTATCGACTCAGATCCCGACCTGAAGATGAGCCTCGCTCGACGAAGAGAGAAAATTCTCCAGAAAAGTATCTAAGTGCAAAGGTAAACTTTTTACCAGAGCCTCCTGCTTAGTGAATCCTACCAGGGTTCCATCCCGGTCGGCCTTTGTCCCAGTCAAGCGCAACCAGATGTCTCAAGTTGGCACTGTATGTTTTTAAGCACTAGAAAGTGTTTATTCTTTAAAAATCCATATCCGGGTTCACTATATTGGATTTTTGTCGTGTTGGTGCCATTTTAACAATAAAAATATTTCCAATTTTTATAAATTGGTGGTGGATTTTTTGTGTTTGTTGTGTCTTACTCATTCAATGTATTGATGTTCTTAAATGCTTCACACACTTGTCTCCTAAGTTAAGCCTGCCTGCTCGCAGCCAGCTAACGAGGGTTGAGCCAGGGGCTAATGTTATGAGACCTTGACTGGACCTTATATTGCGTTGGTGGCCTTGTTGTTTGTAGTAGGTGCACACTTACCCCTACCAACAATCCACCAGTGGCGGCTCCTCTGCTAAGGCGGAGGAGCATCGCCCCACGGCCAGGAGCAGCAAAGAAAGAAAAAAAAAAATGATAATAACGTATTGTTATTATGATTTTATTTTTTCCTCCTGCTGCGGCAGTGCATGGCGGGGCGGAGCTGCAGGGAGGAGAGGTAGAACACTCCTGTGCGCAATGACTGTTTGGTCGGCCCTCTCAAGCCGCCCAAAACAGTTGTGCGCACTTCCCTGTTCTCCATGCAGGCTGCATTACAGCCTGCATGGAGAACATGCCCACCACTCAAGCACCTGACTGAGCACCGTGTCACAGAGTTCAGACCAATCACAACGCTGCATTGAACCGTTGTGAGTGGCTTAGGAGTGGGAGCCTGGCTGCCTGCTTCCTGTTCTGACCTGGAGTCAGACACAGGCGAGCAGGAGAGAAGACGCGGGACCCGGTGGCAGCAAGGTACGTTTTATTTTTATTTTTTAGAAGCAGACCGCCCGGCCACGCCCTGTGCCTGCCCCCTCACCCACGAGCCGTGCCGGCCGCCCCTGCAATCCACCTTCCAACAAGAAGGAGCATTCATGATAGAGCAATTAACAAGAGAGCCATTTCCCAGGCGCAAACACAAAGGAGCAAATAGGAGTAGGCAGCAATGTCCCTCTTTAAACTGGGTATGTTACTTGTAAGGCATTAGAGTAAGAAAAATGATAGCCAAAAGAGGCTTACAAGAGATCATTCTTCCATTGTATCATTAGAGCAATCCAGCAGTATGGAACACAGTCTCACTGTCCAGATCGTAATTCTTCAGTGAGGCTACAGTGGTTGAGCTAGCCAACTTTGTTGTGTAAAGTGAAAAGAGGACAAAAGCACGTTGCCTCCGTGATATACTCCGAAGTAGTAATTCCTGGTAATTTACTTCACCAGTCGTGCAGTCCTCAAGACATTTTGGAAGTCCCTCGGTGTGATGGCCTGCAGACTGTGAGAGAAGACTCACTTTTAAATTCCCTATTCGTTCCCCTATTCTCCTGAAAGAGACTCGTCTGGGACCAGGCACGGTCAGCACAGGTAACTGCGGCGGGGCGGTGAGGCAGGGCGGGGGTGAGGGGAAGTCAACAGACGACGGAATAGGGAAAATTAAATAAATGAATGAATAAAACCTATTCCGTCGTCTGTCGACTTCCCCCCATCTCCGTCCCCCCTCACCGCCCCACCTTGGTTACCTGTGCCAGTCGCGCCTGTCTGTGACGTTATTGTGGCATTTTTAGTGGTCATGACTTTTTCATCGACAGGATACCTTACAACATGTGATTTGCACTGAGTATTTCAAATGATAGGGGAAATTCACACTCCCAATGCACTGGAATAGGAGATCATCGATAGAACAAAATCGGCTTTATTACATATTCTGAGATTGTTGTTAACTTGTAATATTCAGATTTGAATACCAACAGATTCCCAAATGACAGCCTTTTCTGATTTTAACAAGACTGCTCTGAATATTGTATCATATTCAGAACTAAAGCTCTGTATTTCTCTTTACTGCTACATGGCAGGCTCCTGGTAGAGTATGTAGTACCCGGTTTCTAACAATCCATGACCAAAGCCAGCTATGATTTGTAAAGGAAAACTAAATTATGACAAAAGGCATTCCCCATCCTAGATACAGTACAGAGCCAGCTCATGGAAGCCTTGACCAGGAGATGCCATGCATCACATTTTATAGCTGACTTAGCACACACACTGCTATTATTTTTACTGGGCATTTGGATAGCACACAATGTGCTATTACTATAGCCTCACAATGCTTGCAGAAAAACTTTCCAACAAGCATTGGCAAAGCCAATATATCTGGCTTTATTGTGCCAACGCATGTGAACACTTGCATTCACAAATGCTGTTTACATGCATTGCATGCACGAATGTTATTTATAACACTAAAGCCTGCCCTGTTGGTTTTCCAAGTGATAGTAAAAAGTAGCAAAAAAGTATGGCTTTCTGTATAGAATGGAAATAGGAGTTAGAGACTTCATTGTGAGAAACAGTGTGATGACTGAGTGCAATTTCCAGGTCAAAAATAATTTGTCATACATTACGATGAAAGCACTTCCTGTAGAGTGGAATGATATACCAAATAGCCAATAGCATGAAGTGAGAAGCTAATCTTATGGATGGAGCCACAACCCACACAGTGTCTATTTTAAACATTTGGTTACAATATGTCTTGCAGGCAGCTGCACTGTCAAGGCAGACCTAAAATAGTTCTGATAGTTCCATCACAGACCAGAGTTTGACCCAGAATATGCAAATGCACAAAGGAATGTGTGAGACGACTTTAAAGTATGGGTTAAGGTTAGACATATGTCATTGTACAATGGAAGGCCCCTTCCAAAACTAGCTTTGGGACAGAAACAGTGTGGTATAGCCTGTAAACAAGTTTGATCCTGTCTATTGCATTAGCACCGCATGTGTTGTCTCACTTACCAGGGTTTTTTCTGCTTCCACCAGCCGAGCTACCTCGACGCCAGGTGCCATCGAATATCGTTGTGTGCCACTTGCTGACGTCTTTCTTGTTCAGAGCATCTGGAGTCAAGTTGCAGATCTCAAGTTTGGAAAACTGTTGCAGAAAGTCCTGGAAGGACATCCTATGGTGTGAAAAGGGACGGGGGCACAGAGAGAAAGAGTGGTTGTGATACAAACTTCAGGTGAAGGTGAGATGAGTAGATTTTGGGATAGGGTGATTTATTTCAACTAAATCATATCAAACACTGAATTATTACAGCGAGAGAGTAAAATACAAGTTTTTGTCTGTGCTATTAAATGGTAAATGAGCAACAAGTACAAACATAGGAAAGCTTAAAAACACTGGCGTAGCAAGTGGGGGGCGGTGCGCCCCGGGCGGCACGAGTTTTGGGGGCGGCGGCGGCCGCAAAAATGATCGCCAGCACCCCCCCCCCCCTCTGCGCGGGGGCGGCAAAAGGCAGGGACCGCCACGGGCGGCAGAGTGCCTAGCTACGCCACTGCTTAAAAAATAATCCTGCAAACTGCACACATCAGCATATGGTAAGGACTGCAGTGCGGGTTAAAGGCATATAGTGGTCTGTGTCCTTCATGAAAGTTGATCTGTGGAATGCAGTGATGCCGATAGAGGAACCACAATATAATCCAGAAACAAGTTAAATTGTTTTCAGACCTGGTTCAATCAAATCGAGTTGGAATGGACACCATGGAATCTTGCGACCACCCCACTTCTACAGTGCGAGACCTCTTGCTCTACTAATGTTACATGGCCCCATGATCATCATGTCCAGCTCCTGCTATGGTGCAAGAACAATCCCTGAACCAATGTATAAGGATTCAACTACATTATTACATCCGGCTCCCCGCTGTGATGCAAGAACCATTCTGCACCAATGCATAAGGACCCTCTTTTATCACTGCATCCGTAGTCGCAAGCCCCCTGGATGTGCTTGATTTTTATGCAAGAGACTAGAGTTTCAAAACAAGCAAGCAAAACATAAAATGCACAAAAGACTTCCCATGTTCTGGCAGTGGAAACAAATCAACTATTCAGGTCTCAAGTTTCATGCTTCATGCAGTCTCTCCCACTTCGGGTCTAGTGCAAGCAAGGACAATGGGTCCTTTTGCCTACGACTGGACAATAAACAATAGCCATAACTGGGGTGAAGCGGGAACCTTACACAGTGGGACGCTGGTGGTACTGCACCTACTGCACAAATGACAGCTACACCCCTAGACGACTGTGAAGGGAAGTGCCCCCTTAACTCCTGCATCTACTCTTGGGACAATGTAGTCACCCAAACTAGGACTCCAAGCACTCTCTCCAGCTGGATTAAATCCCTCACTGCTGTTAACGTTAACTTCCTGTGGAGATCCTTTTAATACAGCACCCATCAACCTGAGTGCTGCGCAACGTCTATTTCCCATCAGTGTGAAAGGGTACACTTTCTGCAGGCAGATTACCAGAAGTGTGTGGGACAAGGACACTTCTCATCCTCCTAAGAGTCGGTAGATTAGCATTTACTACAGAGTACCTGGGTTACAGTGATGTCCCTTGGTCTCAGGCTGTGGAGTTTTTGTTATAAGTCTGCAGTGGCATCACCTTGCCCAAAGCCCTGTTCAGTGAAAAGTAGATCATCAACTCAGCTAAACAGTACGCATTTCACAAAGGCAAGATTATCTGTGTGCGTGTCTAGCCCCATCACCACTCTTCACACAATACAGTGACCCATGACTTCTCATTGACATGGGGTGATCGTCCGAGCTCTTGCAAAGGCTGAGTAATAGGCATGAAACTCTAGCATGGTTGCTTGCCATACTGAATGCTCCTCAAGAAAGTGCCTTATATGCATAGAGATCAGTTGAAAAGAAGGAAAGATCACTCAGTAGATTTAACTATCTTTATTCAGCAAGAGTCACACAACCTCCAGTATCACCTCACAAGCTCAACTGACAGAAAGGTTATAACTGTCAGTGACAAAGGAACGTCCCATGTGGGGAAGGTGAGGGAAGGGATGCATGGTAGTGGAAGAGACCAAATTCTGTGAAGGGAAGAAATGGGGAGTACACTAAATTATAAGATAAAAAATTCTCACAACCCACTAATGAGATTAGATATTATGTATAACATATAAATTATAACATCTTCTTCTTAGATAAAATTTAGAACATTCTAATTTTCCATTTTCCATAACTGTAAGGAGACTACAATGGGTATATGTATATATTTATTTTCCATATACTACATTTCAAGAATTAAGTACCCTTATAATTGCCTGACAGACCATTGAAAATTATTATTCAACTAAGTCATCCTTGTTTATTGAGACACCCTCTTAGTTCTGTCTGTCAATCTTTTTTTATTTGTCTCGCTATTGACACTAACAGACCATGTCCAATTGAATTGTGCCCCTGGAATGGTATGACACTTGGACAGTCTGTACATGCTTCAGGTCCTACCACCTTCAAGGACCACAACATTCTTATGTACTTGAGTTATTTTCATGTGGTTGAAGTAACTACTATTCTTGCCTTTATAGGGATTGGGTAGTTTGACAGTTATCTCCTACATCCCAATCTTTCCTTAAGACCCCATGTTTATTGTCATACTGTACCTTATAGCCTTCCTGGTATTGCTTGATGCATTCCATTGCCACTTCTGTCTGCACCCACACTGGTCTGCCCTCATCCAACCAATTGGGTGATAACCTAGTATCTGGTTGTCTGCCTTTAAGTGAAACGAATGGAGAAATCCCTGTAACTGCATTAGGTGCAGTGTGGTATGACCATAACATATTTTGAAGGGATTTTCCTAAATGTTCTTTGGAAATGCTAGACAGTAGTACACATTCCTTGATCATTCTCTTTACACGTTCAACCAGACCATTAGCCGTAGGACAATACAGGCTGTTTTGTAATGTTTGATGGACATATTAGTTAAGAATCCCTTCATTTCTCAGAGGTAAATTGTACGCCATTATCTGTTACCAATGTGCTAGGAATACCTTCTATAAAAAAAAGTATCAGTAAAAAACTCAATTAGTATCCTTGTAGTAATGGAGTTTACAACCTTGGTCACGATCCAGTAGGAGAGATATTCTACTAACACTAGCATGTATTTACCCTCCAATGTAGATTGTCTGAAAGGTCCGACAATGTCTAATGCTAATCTGTCCCATGGCTTGCAGGGAACATCTACAGATGATAAAGAAACCTTCCTGGGGGGCAAGGGGGGTTGCTTTGTAATTTAAGGCACAACTCATGCAGTCTTACTTTTTTTTCTAGTATAGATTCCATACTAGAAAGTAAAGGAATCCATACCAGGGAACTAATAGTTAGCCCTTCCTTTATTCTCTGTGATATTTCTTCCAGGATGTCCTTCATGAGCCAGGTCAGCTAATCTATCCCATACATTTCTTGAAGGAACTAACTTGTGTCCTCTCCTTATTAAATTTCCCTCAATGCTCAACTCCTGTCTTATTCCCCAGTAACTCTGGATTTCACTAGGTAGATCATATTGTCTATTTGGCGAACCCCTGGACTATCTTTTCTTTAACCTGGTTTAAAGCATCATCTGTACTCATTCCCCTCTCCCATTTCTCTTTTTTTATGCCTGCTATATTAACTGAGAGTACTGGTTCTTCAGTGTTGCTTTGTTTATATTTATCTTTATTCAGGGGCATCCTAGCAAGACAGTCTAACACTAGGTTCTTGTTTCCTGGAAAATAGTCCATTTAAAAATTATATCCCTCAAGGCTCAGCACCCATTTGGCTATGCAAGGCGTTCAATTCTTTTGGATGAGAAAATGAATGTGAGTGGTTTATGATCTGTTCATAAGGTGAAAGGCAAACCTCATAAAATGTATTTAAAATGTGGTATCACCCAATAGCAAGCTAAAACTTCCCTCTCAACTGTAGAATAGTTGGACTCTGAATCCTTTAAGGCACGGGATGTGAAAGCAACTATACTTTATTGTCAACTATCTATGCTAGTGTGTCTGCGATTACTTTGGTGCTTTCACCAGTGGTCAAAATGCTTCTACGCCTGACATCAAAGTTTCCCAACATAGGTGCTATGGTAATTGATTGCTTGATCTCATTGAAGGTTCTGTGGTAGGCTACATTCTGTTTGAAATGGCATCCTTTCTTTAGTAATTCTCTTAGGGGAGATACTTTATCTTACAAATTTGGACATATACTCAACCAAGCCCAGGAACAACAATTTAAGTACCTCTTTGGACGTTGGTGAGGGAGCTTCTCTGACCACGTCCACTAGATCAATTTTGGGCTTCATACCATCTTTAGAAATTGTATGGCCTAGATAATCGACCGATCCCACTCCATTTTGACATTTCTCCAATTTAAGGGTCAACCTTGCTTTCCTCAAAGCTGAAAATGCCATCCTCAATGTTTCATTGTGTTCTTTTTCCGAACTATCATACACTTTGATATCATCCTGAAAGCACAGAACTTTTTTAAACCCACTCAATACATGCTTCGTGATCCTCTGGAATACTGCAGTGGCAAAGGCCAACCCAAATGGCATCCTACAGTACCTGAACGCACCAAAAGGAGTGATAAAAGATGTATGAGACGTAGAAACATGATGGAGTTCCGCCGGATGGTATGCCAAAGATAGATCAATTACTCTAAAACAACTAGAATTCCCAATCAGGCTTAACATTTTGTTAATTCTGGGAAGGGGAAAACACTCTACCCAGATGTTGGCATTAAGGTCCCTCAGGGCTACACATAGGCTTCTCCCTTTTCCCGTGCCTTGTTAGTTACCTCTGTGGGGGCGAGCCATTCAGAGTTGTCTATTGGCTTAATAACCCCTTGTGCTTCTAGTTTCTTAATCTTCTCCTTTAATGGCTCTTCCATCAGATGGGGAATGGATCTAACTTTGTGTACTACGAGTGTTGCCTTGTTTTTTAGCCCTATTTTGTGCTGGAAATCCTGCAAAAGCACAAGTTTGTTTTCAGAAAGGTCTGGGAATTCCTTACATACTTCTTCACCTATGTAAGACCTCTCACAAAGAAGAACTTGTTCAGGGTTGTTAGGTTCTAACTTCATTCCTAATTCTTTTTGGTGTCTCCACCCTAGTAACTCCACCCTGTTCTGTGACATGTAACTTCCCAATGGTGGAACGATCTTTAAAAGCAATACGCATTTTGTCATACCGATTATAGGAACAGGATCTCTGTTATACCCACTTGGGTTAACATCAGTTTCTAGTAGACTATACCCTTTGTCTGCAAATGTTTTAACAAACACACTTTTAATTTAAGGGTATAAGAAGAGCATGAATTTGCAGCCTTTTACTTCTTCACCGTCAAGGGTTACATTACATGTGAGATACATATTATGTGAACTTTTCTCTAGTGGATCAATTTGAAAAAACGTATTTCCCATTGTTTTCTTCACTATTTACTATGGTATGTACTTGTTTGTTGTCCAAATTCTTACATACTATTCCATAATGCCTTCTTTTATTATATTTTCTGCATACACATAGACAGGAAGGACAATTGGGGTTATCAGCCAAGTGGTTCCCATTATCACTTCGATAACATTTTGACTTGGGATTTTCAGTTATTATATGGGGTTTGTTTCTGGTCATTGTCTCAAGTTGTTTCCTGTTTACTTCCATTACTCTGCCAACTTCATCCTTGTTCTCTTGGAATCCCTGGATTTCTTGTACTTCTTCACCCTGTGCAGGAAGTTTCCTCACTTTTATGCATTCTGCTGTATGTTCATTGCTCTTGGCGATTTCTAAAGCTTCCTTTTGAGGGCAGGATTGCGAGTAAGAAGTTTCTCTTATATTTTTATATTGTTAGCGCACCTAACCAATTGACCTCTGTTTAGAGACTCACATAATGTCCTAAACTCATAAGTCTTAGAAAGACCACTAAGTACTGCAATGTAGCTGATTACTTTTTAATTTTTATCCTGCTCTCTACTGAAAAAGTTGTTGTTCTAGAACCACATTCTACCCAAAGTGCTCCTCCAACTTCCTGAAAGTTAATTGATAAATGTGTATTTGTTTGTCTTCTTCTTCATTGTCTGTGACTGGATCAATCGGATTTTCAAAAACTTTCCTGCCTTGTATGCCCAAATTCTGCAGAAGAGTATGCTGTTTTCTGTACAGAGAAAATATTTCCCCTCCGATTGCTATAAGATATGATTTGAGCAGTTTTACCTACTCCTTCCAGGGTACTATGGGATCTCCTACATCATTTAAACAAGCATTTGCAATGCAATAGGTCTCGCATTACTAAAAGTTTAAGCTATTGTCGTTGCATTATTATTTGCAACGCCAATTGCTCAAACTTTCATGAGAGACATTTTGCATTGCAAATGCTTGTTAGCATTGGTCTTCCGTTACCGAGGATTGCTTGGACTACACTGACAAGCATTGGAAATGCAACCGGCCTGGTCCTGCCCGCAGTACACGCGTGCTCTTGGACTAGGCATCAATTCAAACCAGTAAAACACCACCCAAAACGTCAACGTAATTATCCGCTATTAAAAGCTTAATTACACAGGAATTTTTCTCATCTCACTCACTCAACATAACCACTCGATGTCACGCGCCTTAGACCCGTAAAAGGTTGAGAGGCTAATATCCCAAAACTACAACTCCCAAAATGCATCCTGCCAATGACTGAAAGCGATGGCTTTTGATGACATGGTGTCAGTCACTTGGTAAAACTAGATGGCTGTTCTACAAAGGCAGGACTGAGAGACCCGAGTCATAAATAATAGAGCGTGGACATAAACGAAATGAAGAAGGGTTGGGCTCTATAGAAATAGATGGAGTCCATAGACAGTAGAGAGCGAGGGGACTTAAAAAAACAAGTTAACAAGTAAAAAATGAAAGTGCCGTCAGGCGGCCCCGCTCTCAGTGCAGTCTCACATGAAGGAGCACGGTATGTTAAATATCTTAAGTCGCGTTGGGAGGCAAGTTAATAAAAAAGGTGAGCCGTTCAGAAAGAAAGGGGCGTCCTGTATTTTAGCAGTGCAAACATGTGGGCTCCTGGAGTAGCCGTAGGCCACGCCGACAGACCACGCACGGGGAGGCACGCTGTACACAAGACTCGTATAATGTGATTTCTTCAAAACTGCAACATTATTTTTTTCTAGATCATGCAGCCCTTTGTGGCACTTTTATAAAATTCTCCAGTGCTGCTTTATGTTTTCCGTCCTATTGGATGCACTTCAGACGACCCAGACCGTGCTGTTTAAGGTTTCTTAGAATGAGTGGCCCCCCATTGTCCCAGCTGCCCACGTCGTCCTGCCTGCTGTATTAAAAAATGGAGAAAAAAAACTAATTTACTTATGTGACGTGACGGGCGAAAAGCAAAGTGGCTGCAGCTGAAGTCATGATGCTCCGGAAACAAGAAAAAGAGTACTCCCGAACAAGAGAGGAAGAATGAAAGTGGAAGGTAACTGTAGTTGGTCGGTGCTGCTCTTAGAAAAGCGGAAGTGAGGTATCGCTGCTTGAACCATTTAGCAAGCAGCAAAGAAGAGCGACTGATGGATTAAACCAATGGGAAGGCAGCAGGCGGGACATAAGTCCTTTTCAAGTCCTTTTCCCCCTACTACAGGTCATCCTGACAGCGCATGCACTTTCTAGGCTCAACCTAAAAAGGAGGTGCCTGGCTCTT
Organism: Calotriton arnoldi; assembly: GCA_963921515.1. Lineage (NCBI taxonomy): Eukaryota > Metazoa > Chordata > Amphibia > Caudata > Salamandridae > Calotriton > Calotriton arnoldi. The sequence goes on from CAWUFW010006657.1 coordinate 878,290, forward strand.
ACTTGCTGCAGCCATCTTTTAACGTGTTAAGGGAACAAGATTATTATGGATACCCGTTTGGACTGTACTTTTGAGATGTCTTGTAGTATTTTGAGTTAATTACCCCCAAAAAATCTGATGATACTTGAATTTTACTGGACCAGAAATACGTTTACTGGAATTGGTTACAATTGCACTCTGAATATTCTAGTAATGAATTGTATTAATGCAGAACAGTCCTCTTTTGATGCTCGGTATAAATCTTTTTTTTAGGCTGCCGCTTGTAGCATATGGAGAGATCTCTGCACCTCCATGAGAGGATATGACATGCTGTGAAGAGCCGGTCCTAGAATCAGGGTGGGACGCACTTTTCTTCCTTCATTGCTGCCAAAGAAGAACAAGGTGGATTCATAAACTTGTTAATCTGTGTTGTCTAGCATCGGGACTAGCAGGTTGTTGACACCAATGTGGAGAGCTGGGGCTGGCGGGCGGTGAGTGTTGATTAGCTTGCTACACGAAGGGGCAGCTCGAGGACAGGGATGCGCCGCCTCATTGCACACCGGAATCGACACTTCGGAAACACTGCCTGAGGCAATTTTTGGGAAGCGCTCACTGTTTCGACATTTGAATAGTAGAAATTGCTTTAACGAGGGTCACTAGCTTCCAGCAGTGGCAGGGTACACAGAAGTCAAAAGGTAAACAAATGCTGCTCTAAAGAGGATGCATATTGTATTCACCATTCCTAAACTAAGCATTTTGTTTCAACAGCAACTAGTTGACTTTGGACAGCAGGCTACAATTCTTGAAGATGTTAGTCTCCTAAATCCATTTATATAGTCAGATTCAACAATTCTGGCTGTGGTTTTAAATATGAAAAGAACTGGTCTGCCAATGAAGCATGGTGGTGTGTTTTGATGCGTCTCCTTACTCCCCAGATATGCTCATCTGAGGACCAGAAGAGACTTCTGTGCTTGTTATGTTTTGTTAATAGGTATTTGCTATAGTGCACATCTCATCCCCGAAGCGGCATCTCGGTGCTGAGGTAACAGAAGAGGATGGAGCTGCAATTTAAAACAGCCAGGTTTTAAGCTGTTTCTTGAAGCCTGCGAAGTCAGTACAAGCCCTAAGGACCTATGGGAGTTTGTTCCAGTGGTACGGAGCCAGGTGTGAGAACGCCCAGAATCTAAAATACCTGTGAGTAGAGAGATTCTTGGGAACCAAGGCTATGTGAATAACTGGGTCCTTCCACTCAACAAATTAGGAGACAAGCAGACAAATGTGATTTGCTTCAAAATAAGGATCCCTGGGAGGGAAGTGGCCAACCGCCGTTCAAGATGGCTGAGTTGTAGCGGAATTCTTGCTCCTTGGCACCGGTGGCTCATATATTTTATGCCATCTGCCCCAAATGCTGATTCCCTGATTTAGGTGACAGAGCTCTTGTGTTGCCTGGCATCAGTCGGGCCCATCCGGAGAATGAGAGGACTGCTGGCGATATAGGGAGTGCTGCGAGTGGTGCAGCCAATGAAGTGAGGGCAGTGGCCGGTGAAAGTCGTTAAACGCGGCAGGAGCCGCAGATTATTTGCTGGGTGCCGCATAGTGTAGTCTCGGAGACTGCGCGGAGAGGAGGAGAAGTAAGCAAGTGAGCGAAAGGAAGCGAAGCTGCGAAACAAGCTGCGAAACGGAGACCTAGCAGTTTGCGGTAGCCCGAGCAGCCCGGGGGCCGGAGTTTCTCGACCCGCGGACAGGTTGCGGAAACGGATTTGAGCCTCGGACTAAGCCCGGCGTCCTTTCGATAAGCCATCTGGCCCTGGTCGGCGGTAAGGTGTGCGCGGGCGGGTGAGGTGTGGTTGAACAGACACGGGAGCGTGGCCCCGCTACCGGAGGCCGCTGAGTGTTGTGCCCGGGTGCGTCTACTGAGGTGGCCCAACTAGGTTGGGTGCGGCTGTGGCGCCCCAGTGTGCCCTGCTCTGGATCCAGACTCTGACCCTGACCCCGATCCCTCGCCTCCCCGCTGCCCCCTCCCCTCTCCGCTGCACTTATTTTAGATTTAGGCAAGAATTGTCACTTTGGACCTTTTGATATCCTGACCGCTTATTCGATTGGTTATTCTTACCACTGCCACTATTGCCTTCACCAAGAAGCCAGCTCCTCTGTTGTTCTAATTACATACTACATCTTTGCGACTGCCAACTGCTATTTGACTAGGCGGCATAAGATGCTGTAAAAACTGAGGATTAAAAGGATATTTTACTCAATCTATTCAAACTAGTCCGCTTTACCCAATGCCATTGGGCATCGACCAACGCAAGAAGGGGAACAGGAGGCTTAATTTGTCATACCGCCCACAGTGATGGAAATTGCCTTATAAACTAAGACATACACTCCCCTACAAATTGGGGGACAGATCGGCTAAAAGCCACCACAGGTACAGCAACATTCAAACCGCCTTACAGTTGGGGGAACAAATGACAAAGGGAAAACTCAACACTAAGACGGGGAAGCTAATCAGTATAGGCAGTGGAAGTAAGCCAATAACAAGGGGGAGAAAACGGGCCGAGCTTATAGCGCAACTACCAGTCTCAAATTCAGCACCAAACTCCAAATTAAAAAGCAATACAATCCGTCAATACTTTATGTCGACAACACCCGGTCTGATACCCGGCCATAAAAAACAGGGAATGAGTGACACTAACAGCAGGGCAATAATACACTCAACTCCACACGTCAGCAAAGGACAGGCCCAGACCCAGGGCCGGGAGTCTGGAACTAAGGAATCTAAACCATTCTCTGTCCAAGAGAACAGCAGAGAAACAGGGGGAGCCGGACTAGGACTTGGAGACCAAAAAAGGCCTGAACCATTAAGACAGACTTCGCATCCAGAGCCACAGGATCCACAGGAGAAGAAGCAGGATGCATTACTGGAAACATCTAGCCCTTCCCTACTCAATGGAAAAGAGCAATTCTCAGCCGGGCAGGAATCTCCAGAAATCCTGGAAATTTCATCAGCACTAGATCATCTAGACTCCAGGTGTAAAACGATAGATGGAACAATCGAGGGAAAACTGGAAGTTATGGAGATTTCGTCAACACTTGAGCAAATAAACGGAGATAATCATAAAATTCAAGAGTGGACCACAGAGCCCACACAAGTGGACCGTGGAACTTACCAGCACATTTCGCCCCCGTTACCGGATCAGCGACAAAGCTCATCAGTAATTAAAAGTCTCACTTTTAATCAAAGCTTGCAAGCGATGCAAGAGGAACAAGCAGAGAACAACTATTCAGGTGTACAAAACCTGCTGCATACTATGGCTGAAACAAAATGTACTCCATATAGTGGATGCTATAACCAAAACTCCCTGTTGTCTTCAATAAACTCCACACTAACAACAGCCATTAATGCGCTCACGTGGCAAACACAGAAATTGGAAATACAAATGGACACAATGCACGCGCTAACAATTGCCATGATTAATATTGAAACTAAAATCGATGCTTTAAATGAAAAACTGGAATCATCGACGTCACAACCAACCACCAGCTGCATGTGCCTTCCAATTGTGGAGAAGCTCAGTTCATTACCTGAGGTTTTAACATCTATTGTTGCAGAACTAAAGCAAAGACAGCAGGCCACTATAACTCAACCACATCAAAGCATAATTGAAAGCCCTTCAAAAGAGAGTGGAAAAAAAGGAATGAATAATCCGATGGACACGGCCAGCGCTCCCATTGTGATACCTCAAAAGGCAATGGAAAAGAAGGGAGCAACTCATCTTGCGGGCAATACTTGCCCAGTAGAAAACACTCCAACAGGCACTAACAAACGTACTTTGTGCTTGGATACATCGCCAACTTCTTCGCAGTTGGCAGTAACGTCTAGCCAAAATACAGCTGTTAATGAGGAAAACATAGCTGGCAACATCCGGCATACCAACCCAGACGGGGCCATTGACTTGGAGTATGCCACAGAACCCTCCAAAACCCTTTCTAGAAGGGCAAAAAAACGCTTGAAAAAACATGCTAAAAATATTTTAAAAAACAACCGAGTAAAAGAATTATTGCCGGGCCTGAAGGTTCCAAATGACATCCAGAGTCAAGAAACAAATGTCAGAAAAGGAATAACACAAACCAACCAGGATCCACAGAAACTCTTTCCGATCTTCCAAAAGGATAACCAAATAAATAACAAGTATGCACCCAAAGTAACTGCAACCCTGAACATCGAGGAAACCTTAGTTAAACATAAAAAGGAACAACCACAGCAAGAACCAAAATTGGCTTCGCCTATAATTATCCTAGACAGTCTTAGGGTAGAGCAGTCACAGGGGACACAGCATGAAAATTGGCATGAAGCCCCAGAGGGAGGAATGCCACCAATAACATCAACGTTTGACAACGTGCCTCTGCGATCTCAAAATGTCATCAACGACTTAGGAATAGAGGCAACATCTACACAAAGTGGGGCAACACACTACTCAGTCAATAGACAAACGCCATAAGAATATAAGAATGCAGAGAATGACACCATAATTTTTACACCAGAATACACCTCACTTGGAATTGCAGATACGCTAAATAGGTCCAACATTTTACAAATTCTAAAATACATCCCTGAACTTTCATCCGTCAAAACGGAAGATCTCATCCAAGTTCAATTTAAAAAGGTAGGCAATAACACACTAAGAGAATCAACCATACTAAAATGGAATAGCGCATCCATACCACAAAGAATTATGAAAGAGAGAGAGCAACTCGCGACTTGGGGAATTAACATTCACATGCCTAAGGTGGAGAGATACCCATTTATGCTAAAAAGGGTACTCTACCCAAAACCAATAAAGAGTCCACGAAAGTCCATCTTAAGGGGGGCAAAATATGCTGCCCGAACTACAGCATTCCCCAATTTAAGGATATACTCTTCACCTAACTCCAGACAAATAAGGCAAATGTAATCCTAGCACACAAGGTAATGTTCATTCCAGCATCAATTCGAGCAACTCACTGAAAGTAATATCATGGAACGTTTTTGGGCTAAAATCGACTCTACACAATAAAGAAGCATTCGAATTTTTACAGTCTGGGGACCTTTTATGCCTCCAAGAAACCTGGCTGTTAGCCCTTGAGGTGATTCCGGGGTTCATGGAATTTCAGCAGCCAGCAAAAAAAATGTATATATTCGGGAGACCTTCGGGGGGCCTATCGACATATATCCGTATTAGCAGTAATATAAAAACAAAATCTCTACTCAAAACGGATATGGTTCAAGTAGTACTACTGGAAGGTATGAAATTAAATGGACGCCCAATAAAGATTGTACTCTTGAACATTTATTTCAATAATAAAGAGTTCCCTAGACTGAGCTATATGAGAGGACTAGTGGATACGCTCGAAGAATTACTTAGTAGCAACCCAAACTGCGGGATCATAATGGCTGGTGACTTCAACACCCAATATCTCGGGATGGAGCTGGACGAAAGATGGCCTAAAGATAAGGTGGGAACTGTAATGAATTCATTTTTAAATATGTATAGATTAAAATCAATACAAACAAGTCAACGGTCGGCGGACAGGTTTAAAGACATGCAGGGGAGGATCAAATCAACAATTGATTATATATTTGTGTGCTGTACCTTGCATGGCCAGATGAATGAATTTCAAAAGCCAATTATCCAGAGCAGCGATCACTTGCCACTGGCTATCGTTATTGCACTTCAAACGGTCAGGCCACCGCCCTTTTGGGCAAAACAAACAGGGAAGAATTATATGTTCTACCACGGAGAATAAAGTGGAACAAAATAGATACATCAGCCCTAAGTGGGTGGAAAAGCGATTGGCCGAGAATAGCAGAGGAATTCTCAAGAGGTAATATCACTGAGAACTGGATTAAATTAGCAGCCAAGGTATACTCCCTTCTGATGGGAAAACAAGGAAGGCATCTATCAAAACCCAGAGTAAGCCCTTGCAAAAAACAAACACAGAGCATAAAAATAGAACAAAGTAAGAGGCAACTTAGAACAGCTACACGCACCCATAAGCAAGAGGGAAAAAAGGAAACATACCAGAATCTCCTGCTAGCCAGGAAAACGCACAGGAGAAATATATGGGATCATAAAAGAAAACTACAGGACGCAGAATGGCTCCACATTTTTACTTTGCTGACTCCAAGCAATCAAGCGGAGTTCTGGTCATATATCAACCGGCTTTCAGGGTGCGGACACGATCGACGGAATGCGGTTGCTAGCGACATATGGATAACGCACGTAACCAAATTATACCATGGAGCCCCTAATTTATCAACACCTGGTCTGCAAAAGCTCCCTATATCAGCTGGCTCCCCTGATAAACATCCAGCACTAACAGAAGACACACTCGGGCCCCGGAGTGAGGGTAGATTGGCAATCTTTGAGGGTACGTCTGAGCCATTGTTCTTGGAAACCGTGTGACGGCAACCCTCGAGGAGACGTTTGAGCCATTGATCACAGAAAACCGTGTGAGGGCAATCTTAAAAAATATAAGAAAAGATGGGGCCCCCGGCCCCAATGGCCTACCAGGCCATCTCTTCAAAGAAGACTGCGACTTTTGGGGACCGGTACTTGCACCACTCTACCAGCATTGTCTGACGAACATTACAGTTCCGGAGAGTTGGAAAGGCTCTATACTGCAACCCATCCACAAAAAGGGAGATCACGGGGACCCTGCGAATTATAGGCTCATTGCCCTCCTGGATATCGAGGCAAAAGGCTATGCTAGCCTTCTTTTACAGGACCTGCAGGACTGGGCTAACGAAAATGAAATCGTACCTGTGTATCAATCGGGATTCAGACCAGGAGCATCCACCACGGACAACATTTTAGCTCTTTCATATCTGATAGAACAGTCCATGCAGAAAAAGGCGCTTCCCCTCTTCGCGTGCTTCGTGGACTATACTGCGGCTTTTGATGGCGTAAATCGGAGTCTGTTATGGCGCAAACTGCAAGACTGGAGGATTCCGGCGAGCCTGCTGAAAGCAATAGTCAGCCTTTACACTGGAACGTGGGTACAGGTAAAAATCACGATGAATTCCGCCACTAGAAAGATTCCTACAGTTAGAGGGCTAAAGCAAGGCTGTGTATTGGCCCCTTTGCTCTTCAACTTATATACGGCAGACCTTGGAAAAAAGATATTTAAAGCGAATCTCTTACCCCCTAAAATAGGCTCAAACAGATTACCTCTAGTCCAGTACGCAGACGATATGGTGCTATTAGATCACACTAAAGTGGGCATGCAAAGATTATTAGATGCTTTAAACACCTACAACAACAATAATGAACTTCAAGCAAATACAGGAAAGACAAAGGTAGTTATATTTGGAAAACATACCAACAAACTTAAACAACAATGGAGATTGGGTAATTTAAACATACTAACAGTGACCAAATACAACTACCTGGGTGTATGGCTGATGAGCAATGGGAAGCCAACAGCGCAAATTGCGGCCGTGGAAACAAAAGCTAAAGCAGTGACGTTTGCCTTGTGCAAACTTCATTCTAAGCTATGTAGCCCATCAACGAAACCAATCAGAAAGGTCATAAACGCCAAAATGCTACCAGCAATCACTTATGGCCAGATAGCATTTCCAGCGGCTTTTACCAACAATATGGAGCAGCTCAACTGTCGTGCATTTAATATTTCAGATCCCCGCCTATGCCCGAAACTTTCTGGTGCGATTGGAATTCGGACTGAATAGACAGAGCTACGAGCACTGGGCTTCCATGGTTCGGTGTTATCGCGGGGTGTGCGCTGCACCTCCGCACACAATGAAGGCAATTTTAAAGTTTATCTTTATGGAAGGAAACAACTCATGGGGCAAAGGCCTGCACACAGCTTGCTCCGAATTGCGCCTCGATAAGTCTAAATTAACGGACTTCATTCATCAGCCTGGTATCCTAAAATCCATATTGAAAAAACAAGTAAGATTTTTATCAAAAGAAGACGATATGAAGGAATTGAATGCCTCCAGTAGTAATATTAGGATACTTTCAAGCTCTTATGAAGATCAGTCATGGCAGCCATATCTTGACGCCTCATTAAATAAATCAATTTTGAAGCAAATCTTCATAGCAAGACTTATGGTTCTGCCCATTAAGGATATTAATAGGCGCTGGAATACCTTAGCGGAAATAACAACTTGCAGACTTTGTCATCAATATGAGGAATCTCTGGTCCATATAATTTGCACATGTCAACGTTTATTACTTGCACGACGCACTTTATTGAAACCTCTCTTTTTGAAACATGGAGTGAGGACCTGCGCTGAAGCCATGAAACTCCTTTTTAATTTGGAAATTCCAATGGACTTGGCACGATTCGCTAAGTTTGTACACAAGGTTGAGGAACTCTTAAGAAAAGAAGTATAGATCTTAATTGTTTTAAATGAATTTACCATGTAGGAAGTACTGGTGTTTTATCTAGGACTGCATACTGTGTATTTTATTGAATTGGTACTGTGCCGCCCACTTAGCTTTGGTATCGCATATGCTAATACCTTTAATTTCATGATGAACGCACTTCTAAGTTGTGGTCCACTAGATTTGCACAAAACCACTATATAATAGGAAGGATCCATTAGTATTGAACTGTTTCATTGGTCCTATACTATTTTATTGGTTTTATCCTATTTTAAGCATAGCACATAAAAAATAAAAAAATAAAATATATATATATATATATATATATTTTATTTAGCGAATATATATGATATTAATTAACTAGGCATGCATTCATACGAAATAGGCAAGTTTTGCCGAGATTTTGTTGGAACTTTTGTAACAATTTTTGTTAATTGATACAATAAAAAATTATTCATTCATTCATTCAGTGGCCGGTGGGCTCACGACCATCTGGGGAGGCTGCTCAGATTGCCCGAGGATGTGGAGGTTTAGATCCTATGAATGGTTACGATTTACTCACATTCCAGGCTCGTTATGGTGGAGATATGACTCGGTTCAGGAGCTTCTGCTGCTGGAGCGGCTTGATTATACACCACAACTTTTGGCCCAAGATGGTGGCCACTATGTGTAGGACGTGCCTGTCCTGTAACCCTTGGTCTTGACTTTAAAGCAGCCATCTGAATGGTGGGATTCTCTCCAATCCCCTACGGAGTCTGCTGTCTGTGAACAGCAAAAAATGTCCCATTACCACTTACTTCTGGTTCACCGTACTGGTGCATACCATTGCTGGAGGAGCCAACCCTTCTATATGACCTGGGGACTCAAATAGTCCTTCCTATGCTTGGCTGCCAGCTATTTTTGCAGCGCAGTATTAAAGACCTCCCAGTCTGTGACCGCGCCTGGAGCTTCTGATGAGTTTGACCATGGCACATACCATATATCACTATTGCTGCTGCACCGCTTTCCTGTGCCAACATTGGGCCAGGTCTACAGATGAACCGTAAATTCCTGTGGCACAAAACACCTAAAAAAATGACACTAAACAAGGGAAGCTCCAGTTTGAGAATAAAAACGAGTAACACTAGATTGTGCCCCTGCAATCAAAACCCAGATTGATCACTTAAATACACAAATGGATCACGTGAAGGACAGGCTAGACAAGCATGGCAACCACCTTGACAAAGGTGAGTGTTGTATTTCTGGCCTGGAGTACTCAATCCAAAGCAAGCAAGCAACACTGAAGAAAGTAGAAATTGGGTTGCGTAGGACCTCCGCTAAGAATGAAGAACTGCAAGAGTGTTCGTCCCCAGGAATAATATTTACATCATGGGTCTGCTGAAGACAGCAGACAATGGGGAGGCCGGAAACATTTATTGAGTCACTCCTGGAATAGCTGTTTGGGCGAGCTAACTTTTCAGATCTATTGGTGTTCGAGCGGGCGCATAGTTCACCCATGCCAATCATCGTTAGGCTGCTGAATTACCGGAACCAGAACACAATGGTCTGTCTGTCAAGAGAGAAGGGGTACATTTGCTACCAAGGAGACAAACTCTCTTTCTACCCCAGACACAAAGCATCAAATACTCCATGTTGTATCCAGCTGGAGGGCATATATAATGGCTGCACTAATCTATATGAGAAGCCTAAAGAAGTTTGAAAGTTTGCCAAGACCATTCCGTGGGGCTCACGAGGAGCGGATTCACTGCATGAGGTCTCCCAATGTGGTAAGGATAACAAGTCTGCTTCCTCCTCTCCTCATGGTGGTAAGGAGGATTGAACACTGTGGGTATCCCGGAGGAGAGTTTTTGCCAGCACAGACATGTAGGGGGCTTGTGATGTTTGGCCCACCAGAGATGGGCTTCTGTCACAGGTGACTGTTTGCTGAATTGTTGTTAGACCTTTGATCAAATGACAGGGAACGGATTATGGTAAATGTCTCATATTGGCAGCACAGATATATTCATACATTTATACATTTTGGATGCTGTTGGGGTCACAAGGATGGACGTCAATGGCCCCCTTCTCCCTGGGCTATATACTTTCACTTGATTTGAGTCAAGAGTTCAAATGTTGAATTGGGGAATGTCACTGAAAGTCAGTGTTCAGTGTGGGTGGGGGACAGGGGGGACAGGAAGATTGGCTATGTGTGACATTTACAGATGACAAATGTAACTCACAGGTGGTTCAGAGAATACAACTGTAACTATAATTCTCTCGTAGGGGATTTCCATGTATAGTCATAAGCTCTGAATATTCCAGCCCACATGCGGGGACTCTGGAGCACTTCTTCTAGCTAAACCTTCCTAAGTGGATCGTCTTCGCCTCTCTTCAGGAAGGTTTGTAAAGACACTTAAGAGATAGAAAGACAAATGGTGCAGCCTAAGTCCAGAGGCTACAATGGCCAAAGTCTTCATCATGAAATGAAAAAGGTGCCAGTACACTATATTTGAGAGAAATTTGAAATGCTTTAGACACAAAATGAATCTTTTTCACAAAACCTTTTTTCATGACAGAGATAAATGAGAGTAGAATAGCAGAGCCTCATAGGCTGCATTATATGGCTCACAAATAGAGGCTGTGCCTAAAGAATCCATAGACCACCAGTATCCCATCATGCACAGCCAGTTTCTGAAGAAAGGTGAAGAATATTTACTTAAGAAGATATATCTAGAAGTGGTGCTCCGGGGTCCCCGCACATGGGCGAGACTATTCAGTGCTTATGACTTATGGAACTACCCCTAAAAGAGAACTGGAGTTACAGGTAAGAAACTGTTCCCTCATTGACAATATTGGCACAACACAGTGATGCCTAACTCAATTAATAAGGTGCAGGAATGAGACCCATTAAAGTCATGACGTAGAACAGTCGAGGGCTGGGTATTCACAGAAAGAAAAGACAGATACAGGCTTATTTGGAGACACATTGAGGTCGCCATACCCCAGGAGACACACCTGTGTGCGAGATCTAATAACCCCTTTACTAGCATCTGGGATCGGTCCCGATATTTCAACTCATATAACATATATGCCAGAGGAGTTGCCATACTGATTAAAAATGCACTAAGTTTTAAACCCTTACACATTCACAAAGACCCTCAGGGTAGATTTCTTCTCTTCATGGGGGCACTTCACAAGTCCTCGATAGCCTTCATAAACGTCTATGCCCCTAAAACTGACTCTCCTGAGTTTTTTAAAATATTACTAGCTGCATGCAGACGGCACAGCGCTTCCAACATCATATGGGGCCAGGACTTCAATCTAACATTGCAGCCAGATTTGGAAAGCACTAATCCCGCCAGGGTAGATCATCTGCTGGCTACACAAACACTAAACTCAATTCTTGAGATGGACAGACTAATTGACACATGGAGGTCTCAAAGGGTCTGGAAAGGACTTTCTCATTCTATTCATCTGTTTAAAACACATTCTTTTTTTTTAACTTCTTGTTATTAAACAGACGTCAGTGATATTGTACAGCATTACTTCCTTCAATATTTGATTATACATATGGGCCTCCCCCTTGCATCATACTTTACAATCTTTTGGTGCGGCAATATTCACGGGTCAACAAACAACTCTAAAAGGACCCCAATCATGTGTACCCTCAGCCCACCACCCCCTCCCATCTTAGTAGTCTAACTTCCCTTATGGATTCCTGTATGTGTCCCAATGGTTTCACACTTTTTCCGAATTTTTGAGGCAACCTCTGCTCTCATATATTGTCTTCTGCGCTGCACAGCACCAATCCATATCTATTTTCCATTGCGCCATTGCATTCCTCTTGGCCACCATTGCCGCCACCAGTAGCCAAATTCTTTGATATTTTGGCCACGTCTGTTCCCCTGATACACAGAGTATATGCCACCTGGCCTCCGCAGGAACTGTCTGCCCAATAACCTCCGACATTTCCTGCGTTACCTTCCCCCAGAACCGTTGTATTACCGGGCAGTCCCAAAAAAACACATTCTTGAATTAATTTCTGGCTTGCTTTTCCTGACACACTCTTATGGGCTACAGACCTATCCTACTTGCCTTGCATTCTGTCCGACCACTTCTCTACTCTTTTGGTGCTTGAGGTTTTTGACAACTGTCTGCACTGCAGAATATTGTGCTTTCTTGCAAGAGCTCTCTCTGATAGTGTGGTCTGTAGTGACTTACAGGTGGCTATAATTGACTTTATGAATAACGTGGGGTGTGTGGACAGTTTCTCTATGGTCTGGGAGGCATCAAAGTCTATATTCAGAGGCTTACCCTTGGCATACAAAGAGGGGTCCTCTATGCTCAATCCGCTCGCAGTTGGGCTCGACATAGCAATGATTCATTGAGTTAGAAAAACAACACGAGAGAGGTGAAGATATGAGAACACTGGCTGAGCTTGGTATAACTTTGCAGGCATTAGAGACCTTGCCCAACAAGAGTTCCTATACATGGGGCAAGACTCCCAGACACGTAGTTATGGCAAAGGTGAGCAACCTGGGAGAATCCTTCCTTTGCTATTAAAGAAGGTGCAACTGAATAACCTCATAAACATGATAAACAGGGTAATTGCAGTTCGGGGAGAACGCATCTTAATGGAATTCTATGTTTATTAAAGGCAGTTTTACATCTGTAGGTGTTCCTCTACACATGACCGCATTGACGACTATCTCAACGGTGTGGCCCTGGTGTGAATTGAAGGAGGGGTTAAATCAAGAGATTGAGACGGCTATTGAAGGGTTGGGATAGGCAAAGCCCCAGGATTAGTTTTTATAGAAGGTATAAGTCATTGCTGGCCCCCCGCGGCTAGTAGATCTCCAGCATGAGGCAGTGGACAAGGAAGTGCTCCCTCCCACTGTTAGGAAAGGCCACATAACTGTCCTACTAAAGCTGGGCAAGGATCCTCAAGACAGGGGGGTGTCCTACTGGCCATAGGTTTGAATGAACCTTGATAATAAGATCCTTGCTCACATAATCACAGATCGGATTAGCACATTAATGAAGAGCCTTGTGCTCCCTGAACAGTCTGGGTTCATACCGGGTTTGTGCCACATGTAACAACTTGAGGACACTGTTTGCTTTGATCCACCAGAATTGACTAAGACAGATGCCTTGGCAGTCTTTTTGGATGCTGAAAGGGTGTTCATCTCCCTTGAATGGTCATACCTATTGTTGGCACTTCGTAGGTTGGGCATCATCCTAAACATCTTGGGGCTTATTAAATTAATATATATGTAGATCACAGCTAGGGTGTTCATTAATGGCTGTGCCTCACGGCCTCTCCGGGTTCATAGAGGTACGTGGCAGGGCTGCTGGCTCTCGCCGCTCCTCTTTAATCTTGCAATGAAGCCATTGGCATCATGGTTGCACCAGCATCACAGTAACAGTGCTATTGTCTTACCGTAAACATATTTTGTTGTTGATCTATGCAGATGAAATCATGTTATATGTGCGTCACCCAGCAGCCTTCCCTACTGGTGAAGGAGATTTGGGGAGCTTTCAGCGATACAGATTAATCAAGGAAAATCGGAGATGTTCCCGCTCACAGATGCTGCTCGTAAACCATTAATTGATTACGCATTGCGTTGGTGATACAGCTTGCTCAAATGTTGGGTTTGTGATTAAATAGAGATAAAAAAAACAGTTATCTAAGATAACTATGGACCAGTGATTGAAAAATTGAAGAATCAAATCAAACAAAGGATAACACTTCCCTTGGCTGTGTGGCACAAATTAAAATGCCTGTTTTACTCAAGCTTCTGTATCTGTTTGATAGTATTCCCATCCCTCTGGGTAAAAAGTTTTTTACAGGTTACAAACATTACTTACCAGACTGGTGTGGGCGGTAGGAGCCCTAGTCTACGATGGGAGATCCTAACACTGCCATTTAAATGGGTAGTGCCAAATACTAAACGGTATTATTATGCGATTCAGTCCCATTATGCCATGAACTGGTTTGACCTACAGAGTAAAGCACTGTACATACCTATACAGAAAGACCAGGTTAAGAAAGCTAGCTTACACAAGAGTATTGCCACCAAGTCTGCTCGACCCCTTCAGCATATTCAAACTGTCTGTTGCACCAACTAATCTGTTTGGTCCATGGCTGGGAATAGTGATATCCTAAGCATATACTCACCGTGGCAGGCTCTGTTGAATAGCCTAGCCATTATCTCCATGCTCAATAGAGGGATTCAACACAGACTGGTGAAGTCTGGCTTTCTTGCACTTAGCCAACTGTACCCTGATCAGAAATTCCTCACCCTTGACCATTATCAGGGAGAGCGAGAACTCAGTCATTTAGATGTTCGACTTTTTTAGATTAAGACAAGCAGCAAAATCCAGGTGGCAGACGTTCCCAGAGAAGCCCCATGATTTTTCACCACAGACTCACATGATTAAGTACCTGAACCAGAAGGGTTGGGTTTCTAGCTCTACAAAGTTTGCTCTAATTTGACTGACATAGTAGGCCACCCCACCATAGCAAAGTGGGAGGCAGATCAGGGGAAACGGTTCACCCAGACAGACAGAAGTATTGCTGTGCTCAGACCAAGCTAATTCTATCAACTACAGACACAAACCGACCCATTGAAAATGTTTACACAGACTTTATTGCTCTATCAACTTCTTACATAAACTGGATCTCACTAAATTCCTGCAATGTATACAGTTCAGGCTGATTCGGCTGGGTTTTTCCACCTGGTGTCAGGGTGTCCAGTGGCAGAAAAATACTGGACAGCAATAGCAGGCATAACTTGGGGTATGGCTGAGATCACATTTGAGTGCTCACCTTGCACGATGTTATTGAGTTATAATAAACTAATTCCAAAGTCAGTTAAACAATAGGTGGCGATAATGATGCTGCTGGCGAAGCGGAGACTCGCAATGACTTGAATGAATGGTGCTGCCCCAATACTTCTGACTGGTTGAAACATGCAGCCTCCAGTGAATTTTTTTTTTTTTTTAAAGAACACTTGATGGACAGAATGTTGAACAATGTCAAACATACCCCCCAGTACAGAGATCTAGGCCTAAATCCATCTTTTTTGTGCTCCCCATACCATTCCAGTTTAAACCGGGCCAAATGCAAATCAGGCTTGATCCTGCTACCCATGGGAACAGTCCAGCCCAAACTACAAGGTCAGGTTTTCCCTGGAGCAGAAACAAGCATCCTGGGACCGGTTTCGGGGTTTCACCCTATATCAGCTAGGCTAGCTTGACTCCAGTGACTTGGAGAACACAGGACCCACGTCTGGGTCTACCCTTCCCACTCGGGGTGACAAAAAAAGAACAATTGATGGACAGAATATTGAACAATGTCAAACATTCGCGTCAGTAAAGGGATCTGAGGCTTAATCCATCGGTTTTTTTTTTGCTCCCCTGCCATTCCAGTTTAAAACCAGCCATATGCAAATCAGTCTTGACCCTGCTCCCCATGGTAACAGTCCAGCCTGAACTGCCAGGCTAGGTCCTCCCAGGACCAGAAACAAGCATCCTGGGACCGGCTTCGGGGTTTCACCCCTCATCAGCCAGGCTAACTTGACTCCAGTGGAATGAATAGAATGGGACCCATGTCTGGGCATACTCATCTCACTGGGGTAGCACTGTGAGCAGAAGAACAATGGATTACACCCAGGTCTCTCAACTGGGGGCGACTGGTTGAAAAGTTCCAGCACTCTGTCTATCATCTTGTTGTGTTTGCTATGTTGACCCTAAGTGGCCAAGGGTATGCCCAGATGTGGGTCTTGTGCTCGCTGTGCCACTAAATTCAAGCTAGCCTGGCTGATGAGGGGTGAAACCCCAAAACTGGTCCCAGGATGCCAACACCAGCATGACCAGACTGCTTTGAAGGGCACATTTGGCGCCCTCCTTGAATACCCCAGTTGGAACCAGCTCAGGCGCGAGACTGGACAAAAGACATGGGAGTAACCTCCCCTCTGTCCAGTCCCTCCTTTGGGAGGGACCCCTGAGTCATTCTAACCATTTCCCTAAAGTACCAAAGGCCTTACCTGTAGGTCGCTTTTCAGATTCATCGTGGGACAAGACTTAAGCCTGAAACCACGTCACTCTTTGAGCGTCTGGACACTTGGACTTCGCCTGGAACGAAGACTACATCAAGGAAGACTCCTGCTGCTCCGGGTCTCGCTGTCCTGCAAGTTTTCTTCGTTGTCTGTGCTTCTTCCAGAATCTTCAACAGACCTGTGGGCATCAAGTACACCCAAAGTAATCTCCCTTGGAGTGAAGGTGTCACTCCTCTGCAGGCACCGCACTGGAGCTGACCCGTCTGCTGCTCCTGACATCCCACGGACTTCGAAAGGCTCAGCAACACAGGTGATAGTTCTGCAAATCCCTCGAGGCCTGACCTGTCCTCTCAGCAATTTTGAAGCAAGTATCCCTCTTGGAACCACTGGGACCAAACCCCTGTGCACCGCGTCGACTTGCCATTGCTTAGGCTTGTTGGCTCTGCATTCCAGAGATCTTCGGCCTACAAGAAGCTCCAGGCTCCAGCATCTCTTCCTGCAAAGATTATCATCCTCATTGCATCCTCTGCACCATGGGCCTTCATCTTTGGTGAGCTGATTGAGGTCCTCTTGCGACTCCTGGTCTTTTGGCCTGTGGATCCTCCTGAGGGTCTTCTCCCACTTCAGTGGACACCCCTGCTTACTCAGGGCCTTCTCTGACTCTCCTGTACTTTGGGAGTCCCTTGGACCTTGCTGGTCCCAACATTGCTCCTTCATCGTTTTCCACACCTGATGCTGCTGCCTAGGCTTGTTGGTGCTCGACTTCCGATGTGGGACAGCTCGTGCACGGCTCCTGGTCTTCCTCAGCGCGTGGTCCTCACAGCTGCAGCGACGAGGTGACCGTCATCACTCCTGCATCCTCCGACATTTGTGGGCATTGATCTTTACTGAAGTCCACCACTGTGGTCCATTGCGGTTTCCGACGTCACTTCGCACTTTTTAGGTCGAGCCTAGCAGCAGCGCCCATGCACTGCTCGCTCTGCGAGACTGCTGTAGTAGAGTATGGGAGAGAAGCCGCGCCCACTCTCCCATATTTTTCATTGGCTTGTGTCATTGTCTTTCGTAAATGCTGCCTTTGGGTTCGTTAATAGGCTTGTTAGTCCCTCCTTAGTACAGCCTTGTCTTCATTTGTAACCTCCCCTGGCTACTGGCCCCTTTACTTCGGTTGTTACACAGGACCTGTTATTTAGTCTGTAAGCACTATTTAATTTATTGAGTTTCTCTTACTGCAGGCAGGACAAGCGCTGCTTCAGCTCAAACTGATTGTGTTTTATTAAGCAGCACGGCCGCCACATAACATGGGCGTCCGCTTTCAATCACTTTAATCCGGCATTATCTCGTGTCTGTTTCAACCTCCCAAGTAAAATGGATTTAGAAATGATTAGCAAATTAAGTCATGTGAATTCCAGGTAGCTCATCGTGGGCTAATGGGCTGAAGCTGACAACAGCACATCTGTGTTACATGTCATCTGCACTAAGCCACCTGACGGGTTGTTTTCAAAAGCCTGTTTTATTAACAACACCACCACCAATACCACCACCAACACCACCTCCACCATCACCACCAAGACCACCATCACCACCAATACCCCCACCAATACCACCACCAATATCACCACCACCAATACAACCACCACCACCACCACCAATACCACCACCAACAGTACCATTTTAAAAAAAAAATGTTTTATTAAATTTTCACCGCAACAGCAAGCAGTTAATACCGAATCAAAAATGCTCAGTAGGCAACTGGTCAACAACCCTCATTAGTTTATGGTTCTACTATACATCCTCATCATAAGCCAGTGGAGCCTGTTTAAACACTCACAAGAATAATAGCTGCTAGTCATATACCGGTATTGCGACTTACGGTCCAGTAGGGGTTCATCAATGACTAATAATCGGGGTGTGACTGTGACCTTAAACCGAGTTATATAACCAAAAAATAAGCCATCCCATTTCCCACCCCCCTCCTAACCCACCCACGTCCCCCCGGTGTGTCCAACTATAGGTCGGTCTATAAGCTCCAGTGCAACAATTTACTCAGCATTGCTCGACATGAAAATGTTAGTACAATACAAGCTAGCCCCGAATCGTTCTGCTTCAATAATCATTTAGCATGATCGACAGTGAATCTCATATTGTCCCTAAAGCTTAGAGCACCACCGCTTATTCTTTCAAGATCGAGCTTACATCTGAACCTGCCGCAGGCGCTTGCAACAATACAACTAGGGCCTCCCAGGCCCTTGCGGTCTCCAGTGCCTTATCATTGTTAGTCCGCTTGGCAGCTTGAAGCCGGACTGTGCTTTCGCTCATTGCCCATTTAGTAAATTCCGCTTTCCACTTCTTGACGTTAGGGCCTCATGCAGCCTTCCAATGCGCTGTTATATCCCTTTTGGCCAACAACAATCCCAAATCTAAAAACTTGCTCGTTACCTTCGTTTTGTTCGTGTGGGGAAACCAATGAAGTAAACAGGTGCCCATGTCAGGTTCTATTCGTCGTTCCGTGACCTCTCAGAGCAGCTTGACCACTTCTTCCCAGTATGTTCCTAATTGTGGGCAATCCCACATCATGTGATTAAACTCCGCCCCCTCTAGGTTACAGCGCGGGCACTTTGCTGTGTCTATGTTAAAATACTTATTAATCCTGGCAGGAGTGAGGTACGCCCTGTGCAGTATAAAGAAGTGAACCATTTGGAATCTGGCATTTCTGGTGCTTTTCCATGCTCCTCTAACTAGCTGAGTCCATGTCTGTTCAGGAATCTCCTTCCCAGATCCCCCTCCCACTTTCATTGCAGCCTGTATAAGCATGTAATTGCTTTGAAAGTCCCTGCCGCCATTACTACATACTGGCACGCCATAGCCGTCCTCGGTTCCGATAGTCTCTCCCTCCATTGTCGCTGTATTGCCGAAACTAGGGCCGAATGAAGCAAAAAATCCCCCCGAGGGAGGTCATACCTATCCTGCAAAGCCTAATAGGGTAATAGGGCGCCATCCTCATATAAATCTCCCACTACTTGTATCCCCAGTGTCTCCCACGCGGTCAGTACAGTACAATCCCCCCCATGCAGCACACATAGCCAAGGGTATCTCCGGCGCGTATGGGCGGGTAAATCCAGCTCTACGCTGGCTCCGGTTCCAACACAGCCTCATTGTCCGCACCTCGCCAGGGAGCGTCCCGAGACACAGCTGCTGCCGAAGGACAATAGCGGACAATATGGGTCGCGGGATCCAACGTCCCTCAGGGCCATCCGGACCCCGAAACTCCAGTGCCACTGCCTGAGTAAGCCACTGCAGCTGGCCGCTAAGTAGTATAATTCGAAGTCTGGCACCGCCAATCCCCCATCAACCCTCGAGCGCATCATTGTATCTAGTGCAACCCGCCTTCTACCAGCCACCCACAGAAACCCCCCAACCATTGAACGGAGCTGCCGAAATATTGATCCTGGGATCCAAATTGGCAGAGTCCGAAAGTAATACAACAAGCGGGGAAGCGCCACCATCTTCAATAGCGCCACTCGTCCAGCCACCGAAAGTGGCAAGGTACCCCAAAATGCCAAGCTACCTCGAAGCCCTCGCACAGCTCTGCCGATATTACCATCTAATAAATCTGCAGGTGCATGGTAGATGTTGGTACCCAGAAAAGTCAAGCATCGGTATTCCCACCGTATGTCACAGGTGTGAGAGGGGCCAGCGTCCGACAGGGCAGCTGGAAACAGACAAGTCTTCGCCCAGTTCACCCCAAGTCCAGAAACTCTACCAAACTCACGAAGGAGAGTCGTCGCACCTTCCAATGCCCCCGTTGTATTAGCTAGAAACATAAGTAAATCATCGGCATATAGTGAAATATACTGCGCAACCCCGCGTAAGTCAAGCCCAGTATATCGCCTCCCCAGTCCGGCGTGTGCTGCTAATGGCTCTATGGCCAGTGCAAATAACAAGGGGGATAGCGGACACCCCTGTTGTGTCCCGCGCCCTACCATACAGGAGGAGGAAATCAGGGCTCCCGTCCGAACCCGAGCCGTTGCTGATTTGTATAGAATTTCCGTCCACCCCACGAAGGCTTCTCCGAGCCGAACGTGCGCATAACTTGGAACAAGTACGGCCATTCCAGGCTATCAAACGCCTTCTCGATGTCTACCGATAAGATGGCAGCAGAGGCAGTAGAACACGAATCCTCCCCCAAGATACGGAGCAGGCACCGCACACTGGTGACAGTATTCCGAGTTGGAATAAATCCTGCCTGGTCTCGGTGGACCAGTCGCACCATATGTGGGAGCAAGCGAGTGGCAAGAATTCTACTCAGAATTTTATAATCAGTTGTGAGCATAGATAAGGGGCGATAAGCTGTTTTATCTGAGGGGCTCTTCCTGGGTTTCAGCAACGGAATAATAACCGCCTCACGGGTAGACGTCGGCAGTACTCCAACCTTTTTTGCCTCATTAAAGACTACCAATAGTTTAGGGGCGAATAGGTCAACATAAGTCGAGTAAAACTCTATTGGCAACCCATCCGTTCCCGGTGTTTTGTTACGCGCCATATTTTTAACCGCACTCTGAATTTCACCCAGTGTAATCTCCTGTCCTAGTAGGTCAGCCTGCGTCTTTTCTAGCTGCGGTAGTCCTATATCCGTCAAGAATTTCCCTATGGGGTCCCCAGTAACCCGTAGTTTGCTCCTATACAACTCTGCGTAGTATTCCAAAAACAGCCCATTGATCCCCCTGTTGCGTGTACACCGGGGTCTCCGTCGGGGAATCCAGTTCTAGTATGGGCGAACCTCGGGGGGCCGGGTTGGCCAACCATGCTAGCAGTGTGCTTGCTTTGTCTTGTTCCGCGTGCGCACGCACCAAGTATTTCTTATGGTCGAAACAACGCAGCCTCTCTACCTGTACTGCCATTGCCTCCCTGGCATCCGATACCTCTCCCTGCTCTTCCGGGCACTCGGGCGGGCCCTTTCTGCAGTACGCAAGCGCTGTTCTGCTGTATCTACATTCTGCAATAACGTCTTCCGTACCCCCACCATTTTAGTTATACACAGTCCTCTCACTACCACTTTAAAAGCGTCCCATTCTACTGCCGTCGACGATGCCGTTCCATAATTTTCAGTAAAATATTGAGTGATTCCTGTCCCGATCTCTTCACGAAAGACCTGGCCCTCCGGGCGCAATCTCCAAGTCGGAACCACAGGCCGCTCCTGCTCCCACTGGAGTCTCAGCAGTAGTGGATTATGATCCGAAAGTGTTCTTGCGAGATACTCACTATGTCCCACCTTTGCATGTACGTCTGGAGTGCACAGTTTCTCATCCAGGCGCACGTGCAAATCATGCAGCACCGAGAAAAAGGAATAATCTCGTTCTCCTGGATGTTGCGCGCGCCATGTGTCTATCAGCCCTCATCTAGTCTGCCAGTCCCATCTAATCTTGGAGATTCTGTGTGTGGGCGCCTCAGGCAACGGGGGATGGGACCTATCCATGGCTGTGTCCGTTATAGAATTAAAATCTCCGCCCATAATCACCGGGCCAGTCAAGTATGGTGCTAATTTCCCCGAGAAGTGGTTAAAAAAGGCCGCCTGATCCACGTTAGGAGCATATACACTGCATAGCGTCACATCTTTGCCATGAAGACGACCCGCTACTACCACGAATTGCCCCTCTGGGTCCACTAAGTGCTCTGTTGGCTGGGAAGGGATCCCTGCCCTA
Source organism: Calotriton arnoldi (assembly GCA_963921515.1). NCBI lineage: Eukaryota > Metazoa > Chordata > Amphibia > Caudata > Salamandridae > Calotriton > Calotriton arnoldi. The sequence goes on from CAWUFW010006657.1 coordinate 900,394, forward strand.
ACCCACATCAGCGCACCCCGTGCAAATGCAGAGTATGTTGTGCAGAATATTTGTCCCCTCCACCTGCGCTGCAGAGCCAAACCTTCTGCACGGCTAATATGCGTTTCTTGGAGAAAAGCAATCTGGTCCCCCCTTCGCACTAAGTAAGCGTGCACCCTATGGCGTCTCAGCATTGTATGTAACCCCCTAACATTCCATGTCATGCACTTTATTTCAAGTAACGCCCCCATGTTGCAATTGGATACCTACTCTTGATCGCACTCTCCATCTGAACACCCCGGTGGCCCCAACTACCCCGAAATAACCCCCAGTAACCCCCCAACATCCCCACCCAAAAACAGGCACTAAAACTCTAGTTCCCATCCAAACTGGCAAACAAACTGTGTCCCCTAGTGGCTACTGAGGAACAACAAACCCAGAAGACAGGGGAGGCGGCCTAGAGCCAAGAAGACCAGACCTACAGTGCTGTCCCTATCTGGCGCCTTACCCCCATTAATAGCTAAGCCCCAGGTTCTCATGGGGCTCGCAACTCCGAGAGAGCCATCTCATTACAGTTCTCCAATAGCACAAGAACCTGTCAGCCACTATCACCACTATAATACAATTGCATGTCTAGTCCCATGTGGAGAGGGGAGCAAGCAGAACATAGTCACACTTAAAAGCATTCGAGTCAGTATCTTACAACATTAAGCATCAGCAATTTCGTCGGCTGTCCCAGGTGTAACGTGCGGCAGAGAAACACTTTCCGTCTCAGTCCCATCCGAATCAGCTTCCGCCGAACCCTTCTCCGATTCTGTGTCCATTACCGAGGGAGAAAGCCTTTCCTGGGAAATTTCCGACACGGCCTGCAGCGCTGCTGTTCTCTCCATCTCCGTTTGGGTTACCGTGGGCCCCCTTAAGCCATGGCGACGCCGTCTGACCCGCTGCGATCTACGAGGGCGTGGTCCTTCTGTATTCGGCCTCGAACTGCGCCCTGCCTCTCCCGTACCTGTGCGATAAGACTCCAGCCAAGCCCACGCCTCCTCAGGACTATCGCTAAAATGTGTTTTATCGTCCCCGATTATTCTCAGGCACGCGGGGAACATCAACGAGTATTGCAGCCCTTCGTCTCGCAGAGCCTTCTTGACCGCCAAGAACGAAGCTCGACAGCGCTGCACTTCAAGGGTATAGTCTGGGAACAGTGACACATTGCTATTTTCCACCTTGTAGGGGCCTGATGAGCGAGCTTTGTGCAGCAGCAGATCTCTGTCTTTATAATGGAGCAGGCGTGCCACTACCGGCCGGGGGGGTCTACCGGGCGCCAGCGGGCGTGCCGGTACCCTATGTGCTCTCTCCAGGGTATAGAAAGGAGACAGGCCCTCCGGTGCAACCTCAGTTTTCAACCAGTCTTCCAAATAATCCACCATGTTGGCCCCTTCTACTCCTTCCGGCAGCCCCACCACCCTTATACTGTTCTTGCGGTTTCGGCCTTCGGCATCCTCAGCTCTCCGTTCCAGAACCTGTAGCCGATGCGTGACATCCCCCATCTGGGCCACCAGTGTCTTCTGGGTCGGCTCCAGGACCTCCAACGTCGTTTCTGTCTGCTTCACACGATCGGTCAGTTTAGCATGTTCCGTTCGGAGGAGGCCCAGACCTAGTGCCACATGCGCAATGTCCTGTTGTAGGGCGTCTCTAGTGTCGGTGATAGCCTTCAGTATTTGGTCCACTTGCTGTTGCATCAGAGCCTCAGGTTGCGGTTCCGCGACATCCTGCTTCCTGTGATCTGTCGCCAAATCTTCTGGGTCTGGGTGCACTCCCCCTTGCTTCCCCCATGGCTTCCCCATGGTCCTTGGTGCACCAGGCCACCACCTCGACCTCTCTGGGATCCCTATGCTCTGGCAGAGTAGATCTTGAGCTCCAGGATGTGCCCGCAGCGTACGAGACCTGTCCCGTGCAGAGCTAATAACTGGCCACCCGTCGAATAAGTGTCAACCACAGGACCCCTCTGCCTTTTCTGGGTGGCCCCCGGTCCTCTGTGGTCTCGACAATCCAGCCTGTTCACAGGGGCCCCCAATGCGCGAGCGAGCATTGGGGTACCTTCAGGCCACTACCCCCCCCTTCCAGAGGGCCACTCCTCGCCTCCAGTTATTCCGGGCGGGAAGGTCTTCAGCCTGGCGGCAGTGTTCTCAACCAGGGCTCTGCCCGGTACCGCCACTCACCTCTTGACCCAAAAGTAGTCAAAATATCCTACCATGGTAGGAGATTCGCAGCGATCCTCACTTTATCACGCCGCACCAGCTGTAAGTGTACCTCCGTATGCGACGATCCTGAAGTGCCAACTCCGTCACCACTGGGGATAGACTTCCACGTTCCTCCAGCTGCAAAGTCCGCCGCCCACCAGAGCAATCAAAATGGCGGCCAAGCCCGCTCCCGGCAACGCAATCAAGGGTCACAAGCTGGGTCCCGAACAGGAGAGGCTCCACAAGGCCCCACCAGCTCTCCGCTCACCAGGGCTGTCGCAGGCCGCTCCTCCGCCCGCTCTCCTCCACTCCGCGATCCGCCGCTCTTCCGGGAATCCCCACAGCCAGGGAAGCCCGCACAACAGTGGCGTCTCTGCGGCCCCCCGCTCAGTCGGCGCTTCGGGGATCCCGCTGGAAATGCTGGCAGGTGTGGCCGGTTACGGTCTCCGGAGCCCCATCGGCCTCCAGGACTTGGTTCCGTTCTGACCTCCGGCCGCTTCACGAGCGCTGGTCAGCCGCAGCCATCTTGATAATGCGAGCGCCGAACTCCCCGCTGCACTCAGTCTCCAGCCCACAGTGGGGGCTCAAACTCTCCCAGGACCGCCGCCTACGGCTCCCAGGGCCAGCGAGTGTGGTCCCAGGTCTTCAGGCGGCAATCACCGGCTCTCAGCACAGGATAAGCGGTGGGGTCGGCGCGGAGTTCCGGGCTCATGCGTCCGTCCTCATCGGCTCTTTAGCCACGCCCCCCACCACCACCAGTACCATCACTACCAATACCACCGCCACCAATACCACCACCACCAATACCACCACCACCCTTACCACCACCAATACCACCACTAATATCACCACCAATACCACCACCAATATCACCACCACCATTACAACCACCACCACCAATACCACTACCACCAATACTACCACCAATACCATCACCACCATAACCATCACCACCAATACCACCGCCACCAATACCACCACCAATACCACCACCAATATCACCACCACCAATACAACCACCACCACCAATACCACCACCAACACCACCTCCACCATCAATACCACCACCAATACCACCACCAATACCACCACGCCAATACCACCACTAATACCACCACCAATGCCACCACCACCAATACAACCACCACCACCAATACCACTACCACATCCACCAAGACCATCAATACCACCACCACCACCAATACCACCACCACCAATACAACCACCACCAATAGCACCACTAATACCACCACCAATACCACCACCAATACCACTACCACCAATACCACCACCACTACCACATCCAACAAGACCACTAATACCATCACCACCAATACCACCACCAATACCACCAATACTAATAGCACCACCAATACCACCACCAATACCCCACCACCAATACCACTGCCACCAATACCACCACCACCAATCCCACCACCAATACCACCACTAATACCACCACCAATACCACCACCAATATCACGACCACCAATACAACCACCAATACCACCACCCAGACCACCACCAGTACCACCACCAATACCATCACCACCAATACCAATAGCACCACCAATACCACCATCAATACCACCACCAATGCCACCACCAATGCCACCACCAATACTCCACCACCAATACCACTACCACCAATACCACCACCACCAATACCACCACCACCAATACCGCCACCCATACTACCACCACTACCAATACCAACACCGCCAATACCACCACCAATACCACTACCACCAACACCACCACCAATCCAATACCACCACCAATGCCACCACCATCACCACCAATACCACCACCAATACCCCACTAATACCACCACCAATATCACCACCAATATCACCACCACCAATACCACCACCAGCACTACCACCACCACTAATACCACCACCACCAATACCACCACTAATACCACCACCAATACCACCACCACCAATACCACCACCAATACCACCATCACCACCACCAATACCACCACTACCAATACCACCACCAATACCACCAATACCACCACCAATACCAGTACCACTACCACCAATACCAATACAGCCACCAATACCACCACCACCAATGCCACCACCACCAATACCACCACCACCAATACCAATACCACCACCTCTGCGCCTCTTGCTCACTAGTAGTAGCAGGGGCACTGTACGAGGCCGGAGCTGCAGCCGAGACCATCCCTCCTTCCATGCCTGCCATAAAGCACAGCCCGCCCTGCACCAGGAGGTGAAGCCAGGGCCCTACTACAGCTGGAGTGTTTTTATTAGGCCAAAGATAGCAATGACATTACGCAATGCAACACTGCACACTCAAATCACGGAGAGGGCAGGACATAGCCCCTGCCCCCGCTCTTCCTCCTGAGCCACGACAGTGTAATCACAGAGCGATAGGTGTTATAGCGCTTTGTTAGTGTTTATAGCTCGGATCATATGTAACTCTCACTTCACACTTTGTGTCTGTGTAATTTACAACACTTACACATCTTCTTCACTGCACTATTTATTACTACTTTGAACACGTCGCAGGCTGTTCTTTTCCTCTGATATTTACAATTTAACAAGCGGTTGAGAAAGCTCTTTATTGCAATGCAATAGGTCTCACATTTGCGAGAGTTTAAGCTATTAGAATTGTAAATGACAATGCCTTTTATTTATGTTTAAAAAGCCAAAATATAAATAAAACGCATTGTCATTTACAATATCAATAGCTCAAACTCTTGTGAATGCGAGACCTATTGCATTGCAAATGCTTGTTTAATATATAGTTTAGTCTCCCCCTGGAGACCACTGCATTTCTGTGCTTTCTTGCATTTTATAATTGAAGTATTCTTGTGTAATTGTGTTTAAATCTCCGGGTAGGAGATAAACCAATGTGCTAGTTTAGTGTTGTATAATAAATACATATTTATATATACACACTGTGATTCTTTTTTATTTAACCTACACTATATGATTACGATCTGGTAAAACAAGGTGCTTAACACTCCTTCTGGATAAGCCTGAAGGCTGCTCTCCACAGCTACCACTTAGAGAGCTTTCTAAGGTTTTTCTAAGCCCACTTAAATCACCATAAGGGTTGTCTGGATTAATACAAGGTGCCTCACTTGAATAAGTGTACACCATACACTAAGCCAGCCTCCTACATTGGTGTGCAGCGGTTGGGATTTAAGCCTGCACGGTTTACCAGCAAATCTGGGTGTGGTTAAATGAAAAACCATCACTTTGTAAGTGGTAAGTTCTACTGAACATTTTGGATTGGTATTTGAGGGCCTAGTATAACCCTTTCTACAATCCTTTAGAAGTTTAGTTTTCACTAGGGTAGGTAGGCACAACACCACACTACACCCAGTTTACAACGTGTTTAGTTGGGGAAGCCAGTGGGTCCCAATCTTCTATATACAGTGGTCTTAGGTTTCGGGAACGTAGGACCCTGGCTGCATCCAGCAAGTTAAAGCCATGTAGCAATCCTAACACTCAGCAACTGTTAAAGCTGCTGCTGCAGGATGACCTCCAGAAAGTTGGAAGGAAAGAAGGGCATAACAATGAGGGTGGGGTAGCTCCAGAAGGTGGGTCAGGGGTGGTTCACCGCAGTGACACTAATTCTGAGTAAGACCAGGAAAAGTCTGTTGACTCCACACTGGTGAACTCTGATCCTCCAGGGAATAGTACAGAGGAAGTCCCTAGAGGTAAGTCCCCCTCTTTTCCTCCTGTGAAAGTGCAGAGAATTCGGGGGAGGTCGAGATCCTCCTCTGTCAAACCCAATGCCTCTAACAATTCCATAGGGACCTCCATCTCTAGTCAGAGGGAGGACTCCTTAGAAGAGGAATACCACCTGCTTAAGCTTGTGAGAGCCAAGCTCACAATCAAGCAAGAGCAACTGGCCCTTGATAAGGAAACCTTGGAAGTACAGAGGGCTTGGAAGAACTTGGGACTGGAGTCCTATGGTGGCAGCACTAGTGTCCCTAGGGTCAGGGAGCGATCTTTTGATGCTAGGAACCTAAGCAGGATAGTCTCTCCTTACCAGGAGGGGGATGATATCCATAAATAAATCATTTCTTAGAGAGGGCCTGTAAAGTACAGAAGGTCCCTCAAAGGCATTAGGTAGCTATCCTGTGGCTCTCCTTTGCTAGGAGGAAGATGCTGACAACTATACAGTCTTGAAGTGTGCCAACATAGATGGGTTTGGTTTGACCGCAGATTAGCACAGGGTCAAATTCAGGGACACACAGAAGGCACACACTCAAGACTGGGTTGACTTTGTAGACAGTGCTATTAAGGCTCTGGAAGGATGGCTTCATGACTTCATGGGAGTAATGTGCATGACTATGAGGGATTGTACAATTTATTGATGAAGGAGCACACCCTTAATAACTGTCCAAATCAGCAGCTGAATCCAGTACCTGGTGGACTCTGATCTGACCTCTCCCCAAGAATTGGGAAAGAAGGCAGACAGATGGGTCCGCACCAGGGTTAAGCAGAAAAACAATGGTGGTGGAGGTGACCAGCGGAAGCAAGATTCTTCTAAGACCCAAGAGAAGGGTGGGGAGAAAGGTATAGACAAAAATGAGTCTTTACAAGTTCCCCAAAAATATCCTCTTGGGGTGGGTACCAAAGTCCTCTTCCTCTGGCAAGTAACCTTGGTGTTACCTGTGTAAGGAGAAAGGCCATGGAGCAAAGCATGCCGATTACTCTAAAGCTATCAACAAATAAGCTACTACTACTGCCACTAAGGTAACTAGGAGCCCTAGCACCAGTGCAAGTGGTAGTACAGCCCCCAAGGGACTTGTAGGGTTAACCTTGGGGTATGAATTGGGTTCTGGCCTAGTCAGAACACCCACACATGCTGTCCTTGTCTGTGACAGTAGCATGTAACTTGCCACTTTTCATGTAAGTCCCACTAACTTGGGCAAGTCCAGGCAACAGCCTCTGATTAATAGTCAGGAAGCTGTGGCATACATGGACACAGGGGCCAGTATCACCATAGTGACAGAGAAACGTGTGTCTCCTGATCAGATCATACTTGGTCAACTTTACCAAGTGACCACTGCAAGCAATGTCAGGACTGATCATTCCTTGGCAGTTGTAAATCCCAGCTGGGGAGGGTAACTGACCCTAAAAGAGTTGTGGTTTCCCCAGACCTATCTGTGGACTGTCTGTTGGGCAATGCTTTGGAAACTTCAGGCTGGTCTGAAGTGGAGTTCATGACACATGCAGAGATGATGTGAATCTCTGCTAATGCATTAGCTATTACTAGGGCTCAGGCCAAACAGTTAGGCACTGAGGGAGCTCTGGATCCTGGAAAAATGGACAAGCTACCCCCTAAGAGAAGGATCAGGAAGGGTGAGGAATTATCCTCTTCCCAGACTCCCAGTGAAGATCACTCTCCTGAGGGAGATGATCTTAGTCCCTGTGAAGGAATTGTCCCAGAGGAACTTGGGCCTGACACAACAGAGTTCTCGGGGGCAGGTGGCCCTCCCAGGGCAGACGAGTCTGGAGCAGAAATCCTGCCCCTCTCTTGAACAGCTCAGACAGCAAGCTGCTGCTGAGGAAGCAGGGAATGTCAGCGGGTCCCATGGGATCTATTGAGAAGATGGGATTCTGTTTTCTGAGAGTAGAGATACCAAGCCTATGATGACCTCTCCCTTTATGATATATGGACTAGCTGCTATGCCTACTATATTTGTACTATGCATTTTCCTGCTTGTCGTGGCACGTATACTGTATGTTCGGGCATGTTGGTTAAAATAAATATTTTAGGATTAAGTCGTATTTATTGGAAGGACTTCACTATACACAGCTTACTGCCTACATCCATCGGCCGGCAGGGCGAATCATTAGTATCTATACACAGCGATCATGCCACAACCCGGAGGCCGGACGCGTAGGAGGTCAATGATGTGAAGGAAGAAGCTAGTCTCTTCCGAGTTTTATCCCATAACTAGAGGATCAAGAACGAATAAGAAAAAACCCACCCTCCCCCCCGTCCCACCACCCCCACCCGTGTCACCAGCCCCCTCCACGAACCGATGTGCTGAGGATGGTCCCTAAAGGACGCGGTTTAAGGGTTAGGTATCAAATAGCTGTGGATGGGGCCTCTGACTCAGGCTGTGTTTCGGAGAGCCGCAGGAGGCGCAGGTATTTGGGGCATGTCACCTCATTCATTTCCGTTGTGAGCAGGGATAGTAACGGGTGCCATATGGTGCGGAAGAAATCTGCAGAGTTTGTGAGGGTAGCTTGGATACGTTCCATGCCTACAGTGAACCATAGTTTATGTAGCCATCCCGTGCGGGTCGGTCTGGTCTGTGTGCCCCATAAGGAAAGAATGTGCTGTACTGCCGCTCCCATAGCTAGACCGATTTGTTTCCCTCGTATCGACTTCAATGGGTACATGAGTGGGTTGGGCAACCCCAAAAGTGTGTAGGCGGGGAATCGGGGAATTTCAGTCTCGAAGTGTCTATCTATGTCGTTTAGAATGTCGTTCCAGTAGTCTGTCACTGCTGTGCACTCCCACAGTATGTATGTCAAGGTGCCCTCCTCATCACAGCCCCGCCAGCACGTCGGGCTACGGTCTGGGTTCCCTTTATGTAATCTGGCGGGAGTCAAGTACCAATATGTGGCCACCTTGACGGACATTTCCCTACTGGTCGTGTTACGGGCCGTGTGATTGGCCCAGAAAGAAATATCACGCCTTTCTTTCTCCGTGAGATCTCTCACAATTTCCTTTGCCCAGCGCCGTTGACCTGCCGAAGGCGAAAAGGGTGTCTGCGGACGGATCATGTTGTATAATTCGGAAATCATCTTCTTATCAGAAGTTTTCGTTAAAAGCCATCTCTCATAGCTAGTGAGCTTCCTACTGACCAGCGGTCTCACGTCCGGCTGGAGGAGCCAGTGGCAGATTTGAAAGTATTGAAAGAGGCGTGGGGCTGCAATGTTGCGCTTCGGTGAAGGAGAGGAACCCGTCTAGATTAAAGAGATGTCCCGCTGATTTACACTCCGTAGCCCGCCACTGAGGGAACGCCCTTCCTTCTAAGCCAGGGATAAATTCTGGGTTATCGAATAGGGGTGTCAACGGGGAAGGGAAGGATGTGAGGCCACGTTTTACGGCCACCGTATCCCACACGCGTAGTAATGTGCTCGTGATGGGGGAGCCCCTAAGAGTTGGTGGTCTATCCGATCACTTCAGAAACGGCACCTTCCATAAAGAGAGTTTCGCGAGCGCCCTATCTTGGAACAACCACCTCTTTTCAGACTCAGGTCTGCTCCATTCTACAAGGTGCCTAAGTTGAGATGCCCTAAAATAGTCTAGGAAGTTCGGGATACCCAACCCTCCTTCGTCAGGAGATCTGTGGGAGAGATCTCTGCGCATCCGAGGTCTCGCTCCGGCCCAGATGAAATGCTGTACCGCTCCCTGTATCTTGTGAAGGGTTCCCGGCGGGGGCCAGGCCTGTATTGTCTGGAAGATATAGAGTACTTTGGGTAGTATACTCATTTTTATAGCTGCAATCCGGCCGAGTAGAGACATTGAGTGCTTTTGCCACTGTCGGAGGCACGTCTGGATATGAGAGAGAAGCCTGGCATAATTCTGTGTGACCGTTCTCTGGACAGAGGGAGCTAGGTCTATCCCCAAGTAAGTGATTGCATCGCAGGTCTGGAGTTCTCCGTAGGACGGGCGCCCCGTCTTGGGTAGATCTGCGTTGCGGCCCAAGTGTAAGACCGTGGATTTCCCCATATTGTTCTTAAAGCCGGAAACCCTGCCAAAGGAGGCCAATTCCTGGAGAAAAGCTGGTACCGTCTGCTCCGGTGACTCCAGGGTAGCCAAAATATCGTCGCATATAGACTCACCGTATGTCTCTCCCCTCCGAAGGGGATGCCAGAGATATCGGGGTTGTCCCTGATTTTCTACGCTAAGGGTTCCACATACAACGCGAAGAGCAGGGGTGACAGCGGGCACCCCTGCCTCATGCCTCTTTGGATTTCAAAGGGCATAGAGGCCATGCCATTCACCCTAACCGTGGCTTTAGGCGCGTCGTAGCAGCTCGCTACCCAGGCTCTGAACCGCTCTCCAATGCCGAAGTGGGCTAGTGTGCGGTCTAGGAAGCCCCAATCGACCCGGTCAAATGCCTTTTCTGCATCGACCGAGAGCAGCAAGGCATTCATTTTAGTACGATAGGCCTTATCTATCAATGTAGTATTCGCTTGGTATTGTCACTACTCTGACGGTTATATATGAAGCCGGCTTGGTCAGGGTCGATAATACCAGGTAGGCGTGGGCCCAACCTAGCTGCCAGGATCCCTGTAAAAAGCTTTAGATCCAGGTTGAGGAGGGAAATCGGGCGATAGGAGCTACATTGAGTCGCATCTTTCCCTGGTTTAGGGATAACGACGATATCGGCGGCCAGCATATCAGCAGGGATGGTACCGGGACCCTGAAAGAAAATAAATATTTTAAACTGTTTTGTGTCTCTGTCAGATCTTACTGTGGACAAGTACAAGAGTGCGAGCGCAAGGGTGTGGGAGTGTTGTGTTCTGGGGTGTCTAATCATTTGTTTCTCTGTGAGTGAGTAGGAGAGCAAGTGGGACACTATAGCTAGTCGGTCCTGTGTTTGTGGGTACTAAGGTGGTAGGAAGACCCAGTCCCTATACATCAAGGTCCCATATTCCAGCGCATAGTTCTGTATTTGTGCAGATTACATGCAACAGCAGCTCTGTGAAAAATGGAGTGGCCCCCACACCATCCTTGAGAAAAAAGGTGAAGACACCTACTTGTTGGACCTAGGCACTCCCATGAGTCCTCCCAGAGTTCTTCATGTGAAACGCCTAAAGCCTTTTATTGACAGGGCTGACATGAGCTTGCTCATGGCAACTGATGAGGGACAGGAGGAAGAGAGTGATCTTGTCCCTGATCTCCTCTCTCAGGACCCTGTTGATGGGTCAGCTGATGCAGTAGCCTTGGCAGACAGCCTCGCTGACCAGCAACAAGCTGATTGTAGGCAAGTCCTTAATCAGTTTCCAAACGTGTTCTCTCTGACTCCACCTGGTGAACCCATGAAGTGGACACAGTTGACAGTCTGCCTGTCAAGAGTAAAATCTGCAGACAGGCTGACCATGTCAGAAACTGCATCAGGATTGAGGTCCAGAAGATGCTGGAGTTGGGGGTCATTGAACCATCGGATAGCCCTTGGGATAGTCCTGTAGTACTTGTGCCAAAACCTTTCACCCAAGATGGTAAGAGAGAGTTGGGGTTTTGTGTAGACTATATAGGTCTCAATTCATTCACTAGGACTGATGCCCATCCAATTCCCAGGGCAGATGAGCTGATTGATACTCTGGCCTCAGCCAAGTATCTCAGTACATTTTACCTGACTGCTGGCTACTGGCAAATCAGACTCTCTGAGGATGCCAAGCCAAAGACAGCATTTTCAAACCATAGTGGGCATTATCAATTTATTGTCATGCCTTTTAGTTTGAAGAATGCAATTGCCACATTTCAGAGGTTGGTGAACAAAGTTCTCACAGGTCTGGAAGCCTATAGTGCAGCATATCTAGATGATAAGATGATATTGCTGTCTTTAGCTCCACCTGGGAGGATCAAGTGGTCCACCTCAGGAATGTTCTAGAGGCCCTGCAAAAGGCAGGCCACACTATCAAGGACACAAAGTGCCAGATAGGGCAGAGCAAGCTTGTGTACTTAGGCCACCTTGTAGGTGGAGGCCCGGTTCAGCCATTGGAGAGCAAAATCCAGACCATAATGGACTGGGTTGCTCCCACTACCCAGACTCAGGTCAGAGGTTTCTTGGGCCTGACTGCGTAATACAGAAGGTTTGTTAAGGGATATGGGTCCATAGTGACTCCCCTTAATGATCTCACCTCCAAAAGAATGCCTAAGAAAGTTCAGTAGACAGTTATCTGTCAGAAGGCATTTGATGACCTGAAGCAGGTCATTTGTAATGCTCCCATTCTGCAAAGTCCTGCTTACTCCTAAACCTTCTTTGTCTAGACAGATGCTTCTGAGATTGGGGTAGGTGCAGTTCTATCACAACTTAATGCAGATGGCCAGAACCAGCCAGTAGCTTTTATAAGCAGAAGGTCGACCCCCTGGAGAGAAGCGCTGGTCAGCTATTGAGAGGGAGGCCTTTGCCGTGGTCTGGGCCTCGAAGAAGTTGAGGCCATGCCTGTTTAGTACTCACTCATTGTTAAGACTGACCATAAGCCCCTCTTATGGCTAAAAGAAATGAAGGGTGAAAATCCCAAATTTTGGAGGTGGTCCAATTCCCTACAGGGGATGGACTTTTCTGTGGAACATAGACCTGGGAGTAACCATGCCAACACAGATGGTCTCTCCAGATATTTTCACTTAGAAAATAAAGACTCAACTGGGTAAGGTTAGTCTCATCTCCTTTCGGTTGGGGGTTGGGGGAGGGTGGGTTGTGTAAGAACTTTTTGCTGGTGTCAGTATGTTTTTTTGACTAGTGAACAAACTAATTTAGGAGTTGCTTAAGCTTTCACTTCTGTTTTACCTTGTGTTAAGAAAGAAAACATCATTTTTATATTCCTTTTCAGTATACCAGAAACATCCCTAGGAAAGGGATCTCAAAGACTTCTATGGTTAAACTAACAACCTTTGTGGATTAATAGGGTGGCACTAGGACAAGGTAATTTCTAACCAGTGAATGAGACCAATGAGTTGTGTCTGCTTTAACGGTACTCATGAATTGTCCGCCTTTTCTTACCAGAACTCCCCATCCTCCATCTTCACGTAAAATTCTTTTTTTTCTGCGGGGTCTACATCCTTCCACTCAGGTGAGCTGTGACAGAGAGCAGAAGTAGTAAGAAAGCAGACACTAGTTTAAGAGTTCATACTTCATTTTGCCCACCCCATAACAGCAGCAGAACTATCCCAATTTTTTGCTGAAATGTGTGACCATCACATTGTCAGGCTAACGCAGAAGCGTCAGTCTGACACTGAAAGGGACTGGGGCAGCGTGAGCTTGTCACATCAGTTTGCATTGGTGACTGGGGACTGCGAAAAAATGAGCTTCCAAGCAGCTGTGCCTCCTTTCACTGGGGGGACTGTCCATTTTCTCAGTAGATGCAGGATTCCCCTGCAGCGTTCATTCCATGATTTTGGACATATGCAGTAAGACTGCCACTCACTTGTCACTCCAGGCACCTGTCCACTCCACATGACCCCAAGGGTTCCGAAGCCGTATGAGTTTCTCCGGGAGACCTCTGTATTTCACCTATAGCAGGCCAAGGGAACAGAAAGGAGTATGTTACTTACCCTGTTAGCATCTATTTGTAGCTTGTAGTGCTGCAGATTCACTTGCTATGCATATTCCTGCCATCTAGTGTTGGGCCTGGACTTTACAAATTTTATTTCCTTGAGGAAGTTTTATGATCGGCGTCGTGCATCGCCTCTCCCCCTCCCTGCCTCAAGGCATTGCGCATCTTCAGTGGCTCCTTTGTTAGATAACTTTTTTTCTCCTTGCCATATAAGACGTGAGGATATAGTCTGCTAAGTTAGCTTTGCTGTTGAACATGCTGTATTTGTGTGTATATTTGTCCTCATCTAATTCCTGCTGGGGAGGCCGGAGGGTGCATGTGAATCTGCAGCACTACACGCTACAGATAGATGCTTACAGGGTAAGTAACATACTTCATTCGTAGCATGTGTTGGCTGCAGATACACTTGCTATGCATAGACTGTAAAGCAGTACCCCTCTCACATTGGCTTTAGGCATGAGATGGTGTGTTCGCTTGAAATAATGTTCAAAGGGCCAGGGGCCAGATGTACGACCTGTTTTTGCGGTCGCAAACTGGAAATTGGCCAGTTTGCGACCGCAAAATTGGTCTACCCCAAGTACAAACCCTATTTTTCAAAAAACGGTTTGCGACTCGCTATTAGGAAGGGGCATGCCAAGGGCGTCCCTTCCTAATAGCAACTCGTACTTCAATGTACAATTGTTTTGCGACCACAATCGCGGTCGCAAAACACTCGCAGTTTAGTATGAGAAAATAAATGGAGTAGACTCCCTTGTTGAGATGTTTCCTTGGGACAGGTTCTATGGCACCTTTTAGTAATAGTGTCTTTACTTCTTCCTTCAGCAGATGTAGATGCTGTGGAATTGGTATGTGTTGTTTTTGGCTGGATATTTGGTGGCTGTTCAGTTAGTTCTAGGCAATATCCCTGCCTGATTATTTGTAGTACAGTAGCGGCTCCTAGAGGGAGTTCCGCCGGGCGGTGACGTGGGGCGGGGGAGGGGCAGGGTGGGGGGTAGTAAATACCGGAATCCGGCCGAACCGAGGTAAGTTAGCAAATAATTAAATAAAACGAATTTCGTTGCGCGTGCTGCATCGCCAAATGCGATGCAGTGCGCGCTACGAAATTTGTTTTATTTATTTATTTGCTAACTTACCTCGGTTCGGCCGGATTCCGGTTTTTACTACCCCCCGCCCCACGTCACCGCCCGGCGGAACTCCCTCCAGGAGCCGCAACTATTGTAGTACCAATTGGTCTGATGTTATGTCTGGCCACAACTGGTGAAATTATTGCGGCTTCCTCCAACTGGTGTTTTGTGATCAGGGAGAGTGTGGGAAAGTCACTGTTTAGGTGTAGAGGCTCCCTTATTGGGTGTACTTCTACCTCTGTTTTTTGTATCCGCCTCTATAGTAGCCACGGTTTTGCTGGTGGTAATGCTGTTGTTGGCATTGATATGATGTGTTGTCAGTGGTAGAACGCCTTGTGGTTTGCCTACCTTGGTAACGCCAAAGGGCTGCTGCTTTTGAGGTGTTGTTTGCAAGGCACCTATTGATTTGGCTGTATCAGTGGTTTTTTTATTTTCGCAACCTGCGTATCCAAAGCGGGCCCAAAGATTTTCCCCATCGAAGGGGACGTTCAGAATGTGTTACTGCACTTCGGGTTTGAAGCCCAAAATGCGTAACCATGCATGTGTATGTTTAATGATGGAGGAATTAATGCCCCTTGCAGCTGTGTCTGGCCCGTATTGTGCACATTTAATTGTGCCATTAGATATTTGCCTGCCCTCATTTACCAAGTCTTCTCCTCTCTTTTTATATTTGTCTGGGAGATGTTGTATCAGTTCCTGCGTCTCATTCCAGGTTGCACTGTTAAGGTGGGAGAGTAGCCCTACTAAGTTGGCAATCTTCCAATGCTTGGCATGCCCAATCGCCACCGGTTGCATGCAGCATCTCTCCTTTTGCTTTGTTTATCTGGAGGTGGCACTTCTCGAGTGCCCTGTGCTGCAGCCCTTTTCCTGGCAGTTGTAACAACTAAGGAGTCTGCGGGGTGTGACCCTTGATATATATATATATATATAGTCAGTTGGTGATGGTCTGTACTTCCTCTCAACGCAACATGTTAAGACCCTGGATTTGACTGGGTCTTTTAAGATGTCATGTACATGCAGCACAGATCTTATCATGGACAGGTACTGTACGGTGCTCTCATATGTGCAATACTGTCTCAACTAAGAAATCAGTTGGCTCCTCAGTGGTGTCCATTGGAAGGTTGTGGTACTCTGCAGCTCTCTGAATGACACTGTGATAGGAGGAGGTGTCATCGGTGGTGTTGCTTTTGATGGTACTGGTGGTTCCGTGTCTGGGTCAGGGAGAACCACGTTGTAGTCATCCCACTGGTCTGTGGTGTGGTGGGTGTCCTGTGTCCCTTGTGAATCTGTGTCTGGGATCTCCTCCTCTTCCTCTTCATGTGGAGAGGGTGGCTGAATGTCATTGGGCTTGTGGCCTTGTGTTATAGCGCCACCTTCTTAGGTGAGGGCAGCGGCAGATCCTGCTCTTGTGCCAGTGTTTAGGCAGTCTCTTTGCAATTTTTCTGCATGAATTGTTCCAGTCCTTCAAAAACTATGCCCTGTTCTTCAGTTGGCATATGAGGTTGTGTCTTTTGTTCCTTTGGAGCTGGTGGAGTGTCCTCAGAAACTGTGTGTAGCTTTGTAACCCTAGATGTATGGCTCATCTTCTGTCTCAAAGTGTGGCCATCGTGTTTGTTTGTCCTCGGAGACGAGGGCTATTTAGATTCCAAGAGGTTCGATCCAGAGAGTTTCTTTGGATCCGATGCTCTATGTGGGGTTAAAGTCTACTTGGTAGCTTTCGGTGCCATTGTGCTTTTCGGTGCAAACTTAGGCTTCGGTGCCGATGTGTTGCTATCCCTGCAATGTGGCCTTGTCGCCCAGTTGGGATCGCGAACGTTCTCGTCTCTTCTCGGCTCCAAGATATGCTTGCGGTGTCGACCTGAGTCAAAGGGCTGTGGCGTGGTTGGGGAGGTGTGTGCAAGATGGTCTTGGCACATGGTCAGTCAACAGTACTCACAGTACGTGGCGTCGCTTTGGTCCTCAGTCCCAACACAGGAATCAACGATGTGGGCCCCTCAACATGTACCGGGGCCTTTTCATCACTGGCGGACGAATCAGAGGCGACATAGTGGGGGGTGGGGTAGACTACCCTACCTCCTGTTGGTGCACCGGCCTCGATATCTTTCTCGCTATCATGTGAGAACTCTGACTCAGCTGCCTGCTCCATGGTGAGTGCCAAACGACTATACCTTCGGGTCAAGTGCGTCATTTTGTTTTTAAATAATGAGATGGCTGCTCACTTGTCTTCTTTGAGCTCTGGGGATGAGCACAGATTACACACTTCGTGAGTGTCGGAGAATGCGTACTTGGCCCCGCACCGAGGGTACTATCGACAAAGGTCTTCCTTTGTCTCCATCACCTGGAGCGGGCATTCTCGACTGGTATATGTGTCACTTGCTCGGTACTCACTTCTCAGCATCTCGGATACGTTGCATGAAGTTCACTGGATGTCCCGCTTCATCTTTCTTTACTGTAGGCTGCTTAAGCGTCGAATCTTCAAGGGCTCCGACGCAGTCCGTCCGAACCCAATGGCGGAAAAAAACTTTGTAACAAAGGAGCCGTTGAACATGCTCAATGCCTTGAGGCGGAGGATAGACGACACATGGTGCTGATCATAAAACTTCCTTGAGGAAAAACAACTTGCAGAGTCCGGCCCAACACTAGGCGGAAGTAGTATGCATAGCATGTGTATCTGCAGCCAACACATGCTACAAATATGACATTTAACCAGTGATCTGCAGCACTTCAGTTACATTAGCATCATGTTATGATAAGAAACTCACCTCTTTGAGAGCAGTGATTGAGTAAGTGTGGTTCTTCACCAACTTCTTGTCCGTTTTGGTTTCCGTGTCAGAGGAATTGACTATCTAAAAGACAATGGAAGGGAAGGGCGGCACATATGAGCACAACAATTACACATCCACATCTGGTGCATTCTAGTGATATTCTGCAGAAACCACCTCCCCATACAGGCAGATACTTCCATCCGCTTCTGCACGCAGGCAAAAACAGCCATTGCCCACCATTGTAGGCAGGCACCACCGTCTACTATCCACTATCCACTACTGCACACTGTCAACACCAGTCGCTGTTCTTTACTGCACACAGTTAGCACCAGTCGCTGTTCACTACATCATGCACGTACCACCAGCCACTGTCTACTGCTGCGCACAGACACCACCAGCTGCTTTCAACCCCTGCATGCAGGCCTGGGTCTCAGCTGATTTATGGCTGGATGTTAGTTTCTCTCGCAGGAACATGGCTTAAAAGTCACTATTCACTGCTAAAAACACCACTCACACGTTATGGCTCGTCTTCCATTCGCCTGCAACTGACTCTCACTGTGGCCTCCGTTTCCAGCCTAGGCCATACACGAACAGACACTAAACTCACCTGCGCTCAGTTCTGACATTTATGTTGTGATCATCCTGCTGGCTCTACTCACTCCATTAGAGGACCCTTGTCGCACAACTGGATCCTACCCCTAGAATGACTGGCAACAAAACCAAAGCTTTGAAAGGAAATATCTGATTCCATTCTCGAACATGGTCCTGCCCAGTGGCTGCTAAAACAACATCAACATCTTTAGTTCTGTCGAAGCCTGAAGAAGATCTCAATAGATCTATGTGATCTTAATAGATCTCAATGGAAGGCTGCCTGAGGAACCACTTGGAGATCCAACACCTACTATGGATTGACCCCATCCTGGATGCCAGTCACACAGCACACACCCAACATGGTAATGAGACTGTGGGTTAGGTCTATCTGAGAGCTCTGATGGTGCCATACAAGTGGATGCCCCCATTTCAACACGAGAATCCGCTGAAACAGTATGTGCTGCGGCCAACAAACCTTGGTGCTCAAGCAGAAAGAAGAGTCAATCACCAGAGCCTGTCTAAATACAGGGAACGAGGTGCACATGGAAAAGCTTCACGGAGAAGGTGCAGAAGTGCGGCTGTATTTGCTTTTGCATGGGTAAGAGTAGAGAGCCTGATTGCAGGTCCTTACGTTCCACATACCATTACTTCAAACTACTATTACTTCCATAATAACACAAAGACCACTACCCTGACCCCAATACTCTAACCTACCATCTCATTAACTCCTATCATCAACGCCTTACATTAAAATATCCTTTACCTAAACTCCATCTCTTTACAATCCTCTTAACAGTAACCTAAATTCTAACATGTGCTACACAGTTCATTTTATTAATATGAACTTAATCTGCACCTCTGCAATATGGCTGATATCAGTTCAATGGGATGAACCAGAGTGGGTCATAGTGACATCAACTCCTTGTGGGGCCACCACCCTCAAATACATGTTCCCAGCTACCGATATGCAAGGCATATCTGTGAGAAGTTGGCCTGGTATATGCTGCTGTCCACTAGTTATAGTGGGCACCTTGCACCAGTCCAAACGACCTTTATTGATGTTAGGTTTAAAGACAACCTTTATTGAAAGCTATCCTAGTGGTAGCTATGGAGAGCAGCCTTCAGGCTAAGTCTTGAAGGAGTGTAAAGCTAGTTGTTTTACCAGTCTATAACCTCCTGAATGGCTAAATGAAAGGAGACCACCCCAGGTATATATATAAAATATATGTATTTATTTCTAAACACACCCTACTAGTCTCTTTATGAGGCTAGAGGTCAAAGCACATATGTTACACTTCAAATATCACAGTAAATTAGCACAATATACGATTAGCCCTAGGGGCGTACCAAACCATATATTAAGAAAGTGGTATAAGAACCACGACTTGACTAGACACAAGGCCTAGAGCCTGTAGAATCGCTGGGACCCCAAGGAACCACCCAAGGTAGTGACACAGGGGACCCACGGGGGACGTGTGCAGAGTGTGAACACAGCCGCGAGCTCCGTTAGCGTCTATGGGGAAAGTCGCGGTTAGAGTTTTAAAGTTTAGGGACACTTCGGAGTGGACTAGGAACAAACCCTTTTGGACTTAGAGGGTTCTAGGGCCAACACCCACGGGAGCACCGGAGTACTTGTGTTACCTCACCCAGGGAAGCCGGGTGCATAGGTGTCAAATGGTGTCGGGCCGCGCCGTCGTTTTCAATGGCCGCTGGCTGGAAGGTGCTGCTTCCGGGAAGATGCGAAGTGTCCAAAGAGATCCAAGCCTGGATCGAGGATGAGAAGAACCTGAAAGCAGAGGGGACAGAGTCTGGGTCACTAGCCAGTGACCAGGGGCACGATAGTCGAATGCCCACCAATGTCGGGTGCTTTAAGTTCGAAGAGGTGAAGATTGTCTCTACAGCCACGAGGACCAGGAGGCGTCGACGACAACCAGGAGCTGGGTTCGAGCTGTCCCACGAAGGAGGACGCTTGCTGCGGTGTCGGTGCCCAGATTGGACCCAACAAGCCTTGGTAACAGCAACCCATGCAGAAAAAGAACAAAGGCTTCGGTGCGGACCAGCGAGGTCCGAGGGACTCCCCAAGCGAGGGAGTGTCAGGACAGGCCTGGAGCAACCAGGGAGGCCTGTTGAAAGTAGAGTTGTCCTTCTGAGGGACCCACAAGTCGACGGACAAGGGATCGCGAAGGGACCTCGAGCGGAATCACAAAATGGCGGCCCACGGGTCACTGGGAGTGGCCAGGCCAGCAATATTCGGTGGATTCACTGCTCAGGGTCGGGGCTACAAGTAACCCAAAGCACAGCCTCTAGGATCGACCAGAAGCTTATGCACTTGCAAATGTGCACAGTGTCCAGGGGTTCCGGTTCCACGGTACCCACGAGGGCTACGGGTCTCAGCTTTGCTGGGGACTCGGGTCAGCCTCTGGGAAGTCTGGAAACCCACCGCCTGGGTTGCAATGTCGTCGGCGTCCGGCGGGAGCTTCGGAGATGCAGACCGGACAGATGCGTCTTAGGTGCCTGCCAAGCAGGGGAGTAACTCCTTTACTCCAAGGGAGATTCTTCAGTCATCTGGCGTTTAACAGATCGTCGAAGGTCCAGGATTCAGTTTCAGAGTTTCGTCCAGGGATATCTAAAGTCCTGTTGCCAGGGGTTCCTATCTTATACCTGAGGAAGGGGTTGGACTAACTCAGGGGACCCACCTATGGGAGGGTTTGGAAAGAGGGGTGGCTACACCCATTTCCTTTGTCCAGTTTCGCGCCAGAGCAGGGGCTGGTAGCCCCTGCAGCCGGTTTGAACTGTGCTATGCACAGGGACACCAAATGTGCCCCCATTGCAGGATTTCAAAGCACTCTGAGAGTGCACCCACCCAGCCCCAATACACTAAAGCCTGTCTGAGAGGTGGTAACACCTCCCTGGGACAGGAAACCTATTGTCCAGGCCTCCCGTGCCGGAGTTTCGGTCAGCAGCAGGAGGCCAGACTCGTGTCTGTGGCTGCAGCATCCATTTTGTGATGCCAGGGCTCTGTTAGCTGGTACCAGGTATACCGGTGCTGTCATGTCTCTCCCTCTAGAAGGGTGGGATCATACTCCCACACCAGTTACTGGTGTGGGGGTATGTTTCCAAGGTGTTTGACACCAAACATGACATGTGCAGCCAGTCCAAAGTTAGCATTTACCGTTTAGTTATAATGCACTTAAGAGTATATGGTCAGGCTGCATCACAGACAACCCCGGAGGATAGATTCCGAAGGCTGCAGAGGGGCACCCTCTCACATAAAACCAAGCACCCTGCCTTCAGGATTGATAAGGCCTGCCATATGGGTTACTGATAGGTTTATATGTGCAGTGATAGGGTGAGATATAGTGAACCTATATCTCAGTAAGGAGTGCATGCACCACCTCACTCAGGCTGCTGTAGCAGTCCTGTGGTGTCATTTTGGAAGGCTGCCCAGGGGTGGCATAATACATGCTGCAGCCCCTGGTAGGCTTCTGGGGTGCCTATGCCCTGGGTACATAGTATACCATATGCTAGGGACTTATAAGGGCACCCCAGAATCCAATCTGTGGTGTACCTAAGGTACTAGGAATCAATTTAGAGAGGAAGCAGCTAGGCTGGGGTCCTGAATAGCAGGGCCCCAGCCAGACTAAAGTCGAAAAACAGTGAAACATCAGCAAAAAGTGGGGGTAACCATAAGAAGCAGATCCTACTCTCCTACACAACCCCCCGCAAACGCAGGGACATTAAACTAACCTTGACCAGTTGAGTCTTCATGTTCTAAGTGGAAATATCTGGAGTGTCCATCTGCATTGGCATGGCTACTCCCAGGTCTATGTTCCATTGTATAGTCCATCCCCTGTAGGGAAATGGACCACCTCAAAGGTTTGGGGTTTTCACCCTTCATCTGTTTTAGCCATAAGGGGGACTTATGGTCTGTCTGAACAATGAAGTGAGTGCCAAACAAGTATGGCCTCAACTTCTTCAGAGCCCAAACCACAGCAAAGGCCTCCCTCTCAATGGCTGACCAACGTTTCTCTCTGGGGGTCAGCCTTCTGCTAATAAAAGCTACTGGCTGATCCTGACCTTCAGCATTCAATTGTGACAGTACAGCCCCTACCCCCAACTCAGATGCATCTGTTTGCACAATGAACGTTTTGGAGTAATCAGGACTCTGCAGAATGGGAGCAGTGCACATGGCCTGCTTCAGGTCATCAAATGCCTTTTGACAGCTAACTGTCCACTGAACCTTTTTGGGCATTCTCTTAGAGGTAAGGTCATTCAATGGGGTCACTATGGATCCATAACCTTTGACAAATCTTCTGTAGTACCTAGTCAGGCCCAAGAAGGCTCTCACCTTAGTCTGGGTAGTGGGAGCAACCCAGTCCAGTATGGTCTGGATTTTGCTCTGTAATAGTTGAACCTGGCCTCCACCCACAAGGTGGCCAAGGTACACAACCTGACTCTGCCCTATCTGACACTTAGTAGCCTTGATAGTTAACCCTGCTTTTTGCAGGGCCTCCAAAACATTCCTCAGGTGCACCAGGTGATCCTCCAAGGTGGAGCTAAAGACAGCAATATCATCTAGATATGCTGCCCTATAGTCTTCCAGGCCTGCAAGGACTGTATTCACCAACCTTTGGAAAGTGGCAGGTGCATTTTTCAAACCAAAGGGCATCACCACAAATTGATAATGCCCACTAGGGTAGAAAATGCTGTCTTTGGCTTTGCATCATCAGCTAGTCTGATCTGCCAGTAGCCAGCTGTCAAGTCAAATGTGCTCAGAAACGTGACTGAGGCCAAAGTATCTATAAGCTCATCTGCCCTTGGGATGGGATGGGCATCAGTCCTAGTGACTGCATTGAGACCCCTGTAGTCCACACAAAACCTCATTTCTCTCTTGCCATTTTTGGTGTGAGGTTTAGGCACAAGGACTACTGGACTAGCCCAAGGGCTGTCTGAGGGTTCAATGACTCCCAAATCCAACATCTTTGAACCTCTGTCCTTATACAGTCCCTGACATGACCAGGCTGCCTGTAGATTTTATTATTGACAGGCAGACTGTCCCCAGTGTCCACTTCATGAGTGCACCAGGTAGTCTGACTAGGTGTCAGGGAGAACATATGCCTGAACTGGCTGAGAACTTTTCTGCAGTCAGTTTGTTGCTGGACAGTGAGGCTGCCTGCCAAGGCTACACCATCTACTGATCCATCATCAGGGTTCTGAGAGAGCAGGTCAGGGAGTGGGTCACTCTCTTCCTCCTGTCCCTCATCAGTAACCATGAGCAAGCCCATGTCTGCCCTATCGACATATGGTTTCAGTCTGTTGACATGAAGTACCCTATGGGGACTCCTGGGAGTTCCAAGGTCTACCAGGTAGGTAACCTCTCTCTTCTGTTCAACAATGGTATGGGGGCCACTCCACTTATCTTGGAGAGCTGCTGGGGCCACAGGCTCCAACACCCACACCTTCTGTCCTGGCTGGTACACAGTCAGCACAGCCTTTTGGTCATGCCAGGCCTTTTGTAATTCCTGGCTAGCCTCAAGGTTTTTGGTTGCCTTTTTCATATACTCTGCCATCCTGGAGAGGAGACCAAGTACATAGTCCACTATGTCCTGTTTAGGGGGTTTGAGAGGTAACTCCCATCTCTCCTTCACCAGACACAAAGGACCCCTAACAGGATGGCCAAACAAAAGTTCAAAAGGGCTGTAACCAACCCCCTTTTGAGGCACCTCCCTGTAGGCAAATAAAAGGCAGGGCAACAATATGTCCCATCTGTGCCTAAGCTTTTCTGGGAGACCTTTGATCATGCCCTTTAAGGTTTTGTTGAACCTTTCAACTAAACCATTGCATTGTGGGTGATAGGGTGTGGTGAACTTATAATTCACTCCACACTCCTTCCACATTGCAGTCAAGTAACTAGACATGAAGTTGGCACCCCTGTCTGATACTACCTCCTTAGGAAAACCCACCCTTGAGAATACTCCCAAGAGGGCCCTTGTCACCACAGGTGCTGTGGTGGTCCTAAGTGGAATGGCTTCTGGGTCACTAGTGGCATAGTCCACCACCACCAGGATAAATCTGTGCCCAGAGGCTGTCTGAGGATCCATGGGACCAACTATATCAATCCCCACCCTCTCAAAGGGAACCCCCACCACAGGTAGTGGTATCAGGGGGGCCTTTGTGGTTCCACCTGCCTTCCCAATGGCTTGACAGGTGACACAGGAGCAACAAAACTCCTTTGTGTCTTCAGACATGTGGGGCCAATGAAAGTGAGGAACAATTCTGTCCCAAGTCTTGTTTTGGCCCAGGTGACCTGCTAGAGGAATATCATGGGCTAGTGCCAATAGGAAGCCCCTAAATTTCAGAGGTATTACCAACCTCCTGGAAGCACCAGGCTTGGGGTCTCTCTGAATATAGGAGTCCATCATCCCAATATATTTTATGGATGCCACTAGCATTCCCAGCAGCCTCATCAGCAGCTTGCTTTCTGAGGGTTTCAAGAGAGGGGCAGCTCAGCTGCTCCTGACTCAGATCTGCCCTGGAAGGGCCCCCTGTCCCCAAGAACTCAACCTGATCAGGTTCAAGCTCCTCTGGGACAGTTCCTTCCTCAGGACTAAGATCATCTCCCTCAGGAGGCTGATCTGTATTCTGAGTCAGGGGGGAAGGCTCTGCCTTAACCCTACTGCTCCTCCTCTTGGGAGGCACCTGGTCCATTATTCCAGAATCCAGGGCCTGTTCCGTGTTAGCCTTTTTGGCCTGTGACCTGGTCACAGCAAATACATGTGCAGGGATCCCTAGCATTTCTGCATGTGTCCTGAGCTCCACTTCTGCCCAAGCTGAAGTTTCTAGATCATTGCCAAGCAAGCATTCTACAGGGAGGTCTGCACTTACCACAACTTTCTTGAGGCCAGTTACCCCTCCACAGGAGAAATTAACAACTGCCATGGAATGGTCTGTCCTGACATTGCTAGCATTGGTCACTTCGTACATCTCACCAAGTATAATCTGCCCAGGAGCCACAAGATCTTTTGTCACCATTGTGACACTTGCTCCTGTGTCCCTGTATGCCAAAGCCTCTTTTCCATTTATCAAAGGCTGCTGTCTGTACTTACCCAAGTTACTGGGACTCACAGAGGAGGACATGTCCATGCCTCCATCACAGACCAGGACAGCCTGAGTTGGAACTCTGACTAGGCCAGAGCCCATCTCAGAACCCAGGGTTAACCCTACTACACCCTTATTCTGAGTACCACCAGTTGTAGCTGCTCTAGGGGGAACAGTTGCCTTAGGGACAATGGTGTCTGGACTTGAGTCTTTGGACTTGGTGCAATCACTGGTCCAGTGTGTTTTCTGTTTACAGATCTTACACCATGGTTTTTTTTGGCCTTTACTTTTGTTAGATTGGGTTTCCCCCCCAGATGAAGATTTTTGGGGACCTTGAGAAGACTTCTGGTCTTTACCATTTTCCCCACCCTTGTCAGGGTTCTTAGAATCTTGCTTCTTTGGGTCACCACCTTGGTTCTGAACCTTATGCCTCACCCTGGTTCTGACCCATTTGTCTGCCTACTTTCCCAATTCTTGGGGAGAGGTCAGATCAGAGTCCACCAGGTACTGATGCAACAGCTGATTTTGACAATTATTAAGGATCTGTTCCCTCATAATTAAGTTGTACAATCCTTTGAAATCACACACCTTACTGCCAAGTAACCAGCCCTCCAGAGCCTTAGTAGCACAATCTACAAAGTCCACCCAGTCTTGATTTTGTGCCTTTTGGTTATCTCTGACCTTTATCCTTTACTGTTCAGTGGTTAGGCCAAACCCCTCAATCAGTGCACTTTTCAAGATATGGTAATCATCAGCATCCTCTTCTATCACAGTGAGGAGCTTATCTCTACCTTTGTCTGCAAAGGAGAGCCACACGATTGCTGCCCACTGCTCCTGGGGGACCCTCTGAACTTTACAGGCCCTCTCCAGTGCAGTAACCCATTTGTAGATGTCATCCCCACTCTGGTAGGGAGGGACAACCTTGCTTAGGTTTCTATGGTCATGAGATCTTTCCCTATCTCTAGGGAAGTGGCTGCCACCATGGGACTCTAGTCCCAACCTTCTTCTAGTTTTCTGAAGCTCTAGGGACTCCCTATCTATAGCCAACTGCTCTCTTCTGATTCTAAGCTGAGCTTCTTCATACTTGAGCAGTCTCTCTTTCCTTTCATGAGAGGATTCCCTCCTATGAGAGGAAACAGAGGTCCCTATTGAGGTGTCAGAATGGTTAGACTCCTGAGAAGGAGATCTTGACCTTCTAGGCACACTCTCAACTCTCCCTGGTGGGATAAAGAGGGGGCCATTGTGGCCATCCTCCTCATCTGCAGGGGGAGCTGGATTTTCCAGGGTAAGATCATTGTCATCTTCCTGGCCAGCTTCAGAGGTCAGGTCATGGGTATCTTCACCCCTTGGCCTTTCCTCATCTGCTGTCCCACACTCTCTGCCTACCCCATCAGACCCTGAGGTCTTTTTGAGATCATCCAACAGCAGTACCTCGATGAGGCGTTGGGTGTTTGCAGTTTTTCCTGTCTTCAATTTCCTAGTACTACACAATGCTCTCAATTCCAAGAATTGGAGGTTGTCATACTTGGATGGTGGAAGCCCATTGGCTTCTGGCAGGGACCCACTGGTTCCTGGCCTTGAATACATCACTAGTGAGGTGTGGTGTATGCACTACCTACTCTAGTGTGGCCTACTAAACTCTTGAGTTGTAGAAAGGGTGTGCTAGGCCCTTGACACACAACCCTAAGTTCAGTAGAACTTACTGTAACTTTAAGCTTGAATTATATGTACCTCAGGTACCTTTAGTGGTTTTCAGTTAGTCACTCACTTGAGATTATCTGGTAAAACAAAGGCAAGATTGAATCCAACCGCTGCACACCAATGTGAGAAGTTGGCCTGGTATATGCTGTCCACTAGTTATAGTGGGCACCTTGCACCAGTCCAAATGACCTTTATTGATGTTAGGTTTAAAGACAACCTTTATTGAAAGCTATCCTAGTGGTAGCTATGGAGAGCAGCCTTCAGGCTAAGTCTTGAAGGAGTGAAAAAGCTATTTGTTTTACCAGTCTATAACCTCCTGAATGGCTAAATGAAAGGAGACCACCGCAGGTATATATATATATATATAAAATATATGTATTTATTTCTAAACACACCCTACTAGTCTCTTTATGAGGCTAGAGGTCAAAGCACATATGTTACACTTCAAATATCACAGTAAATTAGCACAATATACGATTAGCCCTAGGGGCGTACCAAACCATATATTAAGAAAATGGTATAAGAACCACAACTTGACTAGACACAAGGCCTAGAGCCTGTAGAATCGCTGGGACCCCAAGAAACCACCCAAGGTAGTGACACAG
Source organism: Calotriton arnoldi (assembly GCA_963921515.1). NCBI lineage: Eukaryota > Metazoa > Chordata > Amphibia > Caudata > Salamandridae > Calotriton > Calotriton arnoldi. Next base: position 927,797 of record CAWUFW010006657.1, read on the forward strand.
GGGACCCACGGGGGACGTGTGCAGTGTGTGAACACAGCCGCGAGCTCCGTTAGCATCTATGGGGAAAGTCGCGGTTAGAGTTTTAAAGTTTAGGGACACTTCGGAGTGGACTAGGAACAAACCCTTTTGGACTTAGAGGGTTCTAGGGCCAACACCCACGGGAGCACCGGAGTACTTGTGTTACCTCACCCAGGGAAGCCGGATGCATAGGTGTCAAATGGTGTCGGGCCGCGCCGTCGTTTTCAGTGGCCGCTGGCTGGAAGGTGCTGCTGCCGGGAAGATGCGAAGTGTCCGAAGAGATCACAGGCTGGATCGAGGATGAGAAGAACCTGAAAGCAGAGGGGACAGAGTCTGGGTCACTAGCCAGTGACCAGGGGCACGATAGTCGAATGCCCACCAATGTCGGGTGCTTTAAGTTCGAAGAGGTGAAGATTGTCTCTGCAGCCACGAGGACCAGGAGGCGTTGACGACGAGGAGCTGGATTCGAGCTGTCCCACAAAGGAGGTCACTTGCTGCGGTGTCGGTGCCCGGATTGGACCCAACAAGCCTTGGCAACAGCAACCCACGCAGAAAGAGAACAAAGGCTTCGGTGCGGACCAGGGAGGTCCGAGGGACTCCCCAAGCGAGGGAGAGTCAGGGCAGGCCTGGAGCAACTAGGGAGGCCCATTGAAAGTAGAGTTGTCCTTCTGAGGGACCCACAAGTTGACGGACAAGGGATCGCGAAGGGACCTCAAGCGGAATCACAAAATGGCGGCCCACGGGTCACTGGGAGTGGCCAGGCCAGCAATCTTCGGTAGATTCACTGCTCGGGGTCGGGGCTACAAGTAACCCAAAGCACAGCCTCTAGGATCGACCAGAAGCTTATGCACTTGCAAATGTGCACGGTGTCCAGGGATTCCGGTTCCACAGTACCCACGAGGCCTATGGGTCTCAGCTTTGCTGGGGACTTAGGTTAGCCTCTGGGAAGTCTGGAAAACCACCTCCTGGGTTGCAAAGTCGTCGGCGTCCGGCGGGAGCTTCGGAGATGCAGACCGGACAGATGCGTCTTAGGTGCCTCCAAGCAGGGGAGTAACTCCTTTACTCCAAGGGAGATTCTTCAGTCATCTGGCGTTTAACAGATCGTCGAAGGTCCAGGATTCAGTTTCAGAGTTTCGTTCAGGGATATCTAAAGTCCTGTTGCCAGGGGTTCCTAACTTATACCTAAGGAAGGGGTTGGACTAACTCAGGGGACCACCTATGGGAGGGTTTGGAAAGAGGGGTGGCTACACCCATTTCCTTTGTCCAGTTTCGCGCCAGAGCAGGGGCTGGTAGCCCCTGCAGCCGGTTTGAACTGTGCTATGCACAGGGACACCAAATGTGCCCCCATTGCAGGATTTCAAAGCACTCTGAGAGTGCACCCACACTGCCCCAATACACTAAAGTCTGTCTGAGAGGTGGTAACACCTCCCTGGGAACACCTCCCTGGGCCTATTGTCCAGGCCTCCCCTGCCGGAGTTTCGGTCAGCAGCAGGAGGCCAGACTCGTGTCTGTGGCTGCAGCATCCATTTTGTGATGCCAGGGCTCTGTTAGCTGGTACTGGGTATACCGGTGCTGTCATGTCTCTCCCTCTACACGGGTGGGATCATACTCCCACACCAGTTACTGGTGTGGGGGTATGATTCCAAGGTGTTTGACACCAAACACAACATGTTTCCGTGCAGCCAGTCCAAAGTTAGCATTTACCGTTTAGTTATAATGCACTTAAGAGTATATGGTCAGGCTGCATCACAGACAACCCCGGAGGATAGATTCCGAAGGCTTCAGAGGGGCTCTGCCCATGCATGGGCACCCTCTCACATAAAACCAAGCACCCTGCCTTCAGGATTGATAAGGCCTGCCATAGGGGTGACTGATAGGTTTATATGTGCAGTGAAAGGGTGAGATATAGTGAACCTATATCTCAGTAAGGAGTGCATGCACCACCTCACTCAGGCTGCTGTAGCAGTCCTGTGGTGTCATTTTGGAAGGCTGCCCAGGGGTGGCATAATACATGCTGCAGCCCCTGGTAGGCCTCTGGGGTGCCTATGCCCTGGGTACATAGTATACCATATACTAGGGACTTATAAGGGCACCCCAGAATCCAATCTGTGGTGTACCTAAGGTACTAGGAATCAATTTAGAGAGGAAGCAGCTAGGCTGGGGTCCTGAATAGCAGGGCCCCAGCCAGAATAAAGTCGAAAAACAGTGGAACATCAGCAAAAAGTGGGGGTAACCATAAGAAGCAGATCCTACTCTCCTACAATATCCGCTTCGAGAAAGATATTGTTCTTTCCCAGCAATGAATACTTCAGTTTGTTGTCAATAACATTCAAGGTGCAGGTTACATATCACTAAGGCTCTTAATCCAAACAAAGCTCTGTGAAACAAGTAGGCCTCTGGTCCAGAGAGGAAGCAGTGATAAGCCTTTGGACAGATGTGCAAATATTGGACCACCTCTGAAAGCAACCATCGGTCATCTGATTTACAGTACTACAGATGTGGACATCAATTATTTTTTCTAAATGAGGAAGGCTACAACTTCTTACAATGTTTTTGATTACATTCATAACTGAATCTGGGGTTACTGACTCCAACGGCCCGCCAACACACACACACACACAGCCCATCACTCATAATAAGTTAGGATTGTGGATAATGCTTCATACACAATCTCTCTGCCAACTGGAAATCAGGGCTCATAAATGTGTAATGGAGGGATATCCAAGTCAAAACTCACAAGGGAAAGTATATATTGTGTGAACGCTCTGCATGTGACAGATGAATAATCTGCAGTGTTTGTTCTAGCTAATGAAAAGTTCCTTACCACAATGTAGCAGCCCAGTAACGAGCCCCGCGCAATCACTCTCTGGAAGATTTCGTACAGGTCCTTGGGAGCGTTCTTCAGGTCGTACGTCTCTGCCACTCCTCCCGTGAAATCCTCAAAGCTCTCGATGTTAAGACCTCCAGCCAGGGCTTCATAGGAGCCATTCAGCCTGTAGGAGAGGGGTTGGAAGAAAACAGTGAATGAACCAGAAGTGTAGGCCGTTCAGATGGCTATTGCGCCGGTATCTTTAGTTCCTTTTAGGGGTACAGAAGCAAACATACTCACAGCAAATGGGAATAACAAACACATTAAAACATACTCCACGGATATGTGAAACTCAAGCATCTTAAAGTCTGTAAATACGCATAAATTCAACAAATCATATCCACAGTCTGAGTATAAGAAACTGCCTGAATGTGAGAAACTAAAGACATCGTCAAAGCCCGGAAATATATTTGAAACTAATACACATTTTTTCATTGACTTTCAGTGTCAGAAACAGAATATGAGTGTGTGAAACTGAAGAAAAATGACGCTACAAATTCATACAAGCCATAAAAACACATTTACAGCCTATGATAGAAACTACAGAAAATACAATAAAAAGTCTTAAAACATATTTAAACCTTGCAAGTGAGAAATGCATGAAAAGTATGAAAACGAACTAATGCCTGTAAGTGTGAGAAACTGAAGTCTCAGCAAAACATATTAAAGCTCGACACATAAAGAAAACTCATACAGTGTTTTGGTCTTCAAATCAATGAAGCTAGAAGTGCAATAAAGTTACTATTTCAAGAGTCTTATTCACTTCCTTAAACAACACAGAAAGTTTTTATACATGTTGGCAGTGGAAACATTATCTTAAGCCTTTAGGCACTCAACAATTTAAAACACATTTGTTTACAGCAATGGTCCTCTAAATTGGACAAAATCAAAAGCTACAAGACAGGGCTTGTTACAAGCACTCTTCTTAATCAAGGTTACCTTCCAGGATTGTTCAAGCACAGAGGATACACCCTTGAGGCATTCTTCTTCAAAAGATGATTAGTTACAAAAATCTGAATTCTGAGAACTAAGAGTAAACTTTGTAAGACAAATGTTTCTTAGTACACGAATAATTATCCTCCTGTCTTCTGCATATGAAATAATCTTTCAAGGATATATACTACAATCTGGCATGGTTGGGCAGAATACGTTTTGGACTGAGAATCCCTCGCTGCCTATTACAGCCAATCTGTTAACTAATCTGGAATCTGATGTGTCCAAACGTGTATCCATGCATGTGAATAATAACATCCAAGATCTGATTGTTTTCTTTTTCCATAATGCTGACATTTCCCCATTGACCTGGTTGAACCACGGGTTGATGTTATTTTTGGTTCCAGACTCCTCTAACACGTTGACTAAACCTCTACCACAGCTTCCTGACTAAACTTCATACCTGAAGTAAATTAAATACAGATGATTTAGCCTGTCCTCTGCAACAATCATCTAGTTACAGTAACCAGAATCACTTCTATATTCATCTTCTCCTTTCTCTTAAAAGTTGGACCCGGCTTGTGACCACCAGTAGTAGGCATAAGAAGAATAAGAAGCCTAGGTTCACCAGCACTCTGGAGGATAATGAACTTCAAACCTGGTAACTGGAGCGATCTTGGTGCCATTTCTATTCCAAGACAGTAAGCTTCGAACACCCAAATAATTTCTATCTTTAAGCTTTTAAGGTCTAGTCTTCAAACAGGCTTTTAGCTGACAGACCTCTTGTGGGCCCTACCAAAAACTTACAGTGGGCTTCCAGCTAGCTGATTGTTCACCATTGATTTGGCTTTCTTGCCCATTGTCCATCACTGGTTGGCTTTCTTGGCATTGTCATTTGCTTGATTACTATTAAATGGCTTTCTTTCCACTTCTTATGTTTGTCCCCCTGTGGAGCATAGCTTCTTAATCATCCTTTGATTACATCCTTCCATTGCGCACATTCAGGGAACTACTTATGTGTTTTCCTTCAGCACTCCATGGAAGTATGGGCGTTTTCTATCTCTCTCCCTCATGTGCTGCTTCACCCTTCCAATATCTGCCCCTCCCCGAGCTCCATGCTCCTCTCTCATCCTGCATCTCTAATTCATCCTTAGCTTTTCCAGGTCCCCCTGGCATTTTTCCTTCTTTTAATTTATTTTGTCCTTCCCCTCCGCCCAGCCATCTCCCCATTGCTTCCCCAAAGCACTGACCTATCCACTAAGTGCTCATCCATTTCTCCCCCTCACCTTCCATGGCTGTCTGTAAAAAATATACATTTCATGGGAAAAAAAACCTGTATGGCACAGAAGCTGCCATTTGCAGATGGGATGCTCCTTTTTCCAAATACACTATTATATGCACATGTTTAAACTGATTTTTATTTACTGCTCTAAGACTGGCTTCCGCCATCTTGGAATGGTAAATAAAAATAATGGTGTGCGGCATCATGGTGCATGTATGTGACTAAGTCATCTCACTGACCATTGTAGCGTCATGTTGCAAGCACGCATTCAAAACATTCCAGTTTTGTTTTGCAGATGCTGTACTGCATTGGCAAAAGCTTTTGTTGCCAATGATCAGAGGCTTCTTCAAGCAGCATTGCCAGCAGGTCGACAGGTGAGACCGATTGGATTTGCCAATGTTTGTGTCTAATGTTAATGATTTGTCTAAACCTAACTCATCTACTAAAATTGAGTAGTCAAAAGACTTGTGCAACAATATTTCCACGTAAGTCGATGATAAGATATTTAACGCTTTTGCAACAATTCAGGCAGATTACAACTATATATGTCCAAGTTTAGATCTGCCAGATCATTCCTCCATCGTATCATTACATCTAACGCTTGATGAAACTGATCTGTTGATCATTTCTGTCAAGTTTAAATCCACTTCTATTGGTACTCCATGTTCTGTTTCTGCTCTGCAATTTTTGTCTTCTGTAACTGCCCCGGCGATAAGGAACATACTTTACACGTCCGTTTCTACAGGCACAGGGTTCGGTCTCTCTAATCATGAAAGATGGGGTGGTGATACTAGTCGTAAAAAACTTGCCATGACGCTCTCAATCTTTTTGATTTTAGGCCTATCTCACATCCACCTGTTTTGACAAAGTCATACAAAAGGATGGTCTCAATGGTTTTCTGATCATCTTGAATCATTTGGGTGTTTTAGCCTCCATCAGTCTTGGTTTGTGCCCTCCAGGGGTACTGAGGCAGTACTTGTTGCTATTTTCTATAATGTCTGGCTGAATCAATGTTCTAGAGGTGCCAAAGTTTTGGCCCTGTTGGATCTCTCTGCTGCATTTGATGCAGTTAAAAGTTCATTTTTGGTCTGACTTGTTAGCCTCTGCCAGAATCTTGAAGAGGGCCTTTGATTTTGCCCATTTCCTATCATGTACAGCGTTCCCCAGGGATCTTTCCAATCACCTACTGTGTTTAATGTGCATCCCGTAGCATCTCCTATAGTTGTTTGTTTTTAAGTTTTTCTCCTTGCTGATGATACCCACATTGTATAGTACCTTGATCAAAGCCTTACCAACATGACCTCTCACTTTAGTAAGTGCTTACCAGTAACTTAAACTGAAAAGGATAAAACCGAGGTTCTATTGGTAGGGATGGGGCGAGGCACAGAGGGATTCACCTCTTTGGCCGCCAGCACTGAACTCTACACACATGCGCACACACACATGTAAATATGAGTAAAAGTTTGGGTTTGATTCTGGATATGAATCTTCAATTTTCTACTCAAACTAGTTTGGACCCCTGTTACCATTATTATGCAAACTGCAAATACATCAACATTTGATGGTCAGGATGGTCTGTGGAATTTGCTAATTTGAACATATTTCTGAGCATGCATGAAAATGCACTCACGTATTACATTGCAGCATGTTTCCTGCAAAGAGCTTTGGGCTGCCCTTCACTTTATCCATGGAAAATTGTTACTAAATGATATGTTTTCACATAGTAACCTGTCCTGCAACTTGAAGCAGTCAAAGGTTCTTATTACGACTTTGTAGGTCCACCTGCGGGAGCTTGCTATGTCAGTAGTAGACCCTAAGTTTCAGACCTGTCTTCTGCTTTACATGGGTGAACTTCCCAAACATTTTGAGCCTTATTCATAAAGGTAACCTACACTTTCGAGTAAGTTTACTATTTGCCGATATTCGCATACTGCACTTTTTTAGTGACCTACACTTTTGGGGTAATTCCAACACTACACATGGCCAACCACTGGTACTGTAACACCCTCCCATAGAAAATAATGGAGGTAGGGAGTTACTACAATAGTGAAGTTACTACACTTATGTAGTAAGTTACTACAAAAGTGCAGTTAATGAATATCAAAAGTGCTAAACATACTCAAAAGAGTAAGTTACTACAAAAGCAAATAGCACTATGTAGTAGTTTTGTAGTACTAATGTAGCATTACAAAACATACTACAAAGTGCAGCATGTGAATCAGGACCTTAGTGTTCAGAAAAGCACTGAAAGCTTATTTGTTCTGCTGACTGTCCTGTGCTATCAGCTCCTCTGCATTGTTATCTGGCTCTGAAGCCCAACTGAGTATATGTGCGCAATGAATGCAGATTGAATCTAATAATTATTCTACAATGAGGGCTCTAAGATGTCACTTAAAAGTAATATTTAACAGCAGCCAGTCAGAGGTGATATCTATTCACCTTGTTTTTTGTTCATGCAGAATCCAAGGTTACCCATGGTGTATCCAAAGCCAGTCAAGGAGAAACACAGTTTAAGCATGTTTCAAACCACTCATCTGACCAAGATACACTTTAAAGGAAAATGCTCCTGTTTATCTGGCTGACACCTCCTCAGAGTCCATCTTATGTTGTGGAAGCAATATCTGCACCACTGCCCATAGGCAGCCTTTCTCTGCTCTCAGGCTAAGAAACAGCATCAGTATTAAGGTGACTCAATGAAAACCCACTGAGAAGAGCCAGAGAAAGGAATGTTCACCATTATTGCCACATACACAAACTGTAGACCTTTCTTTAGGTACTGAAACCCAAAACTGAAGCATAAGCATACAGTTTATGTTTGGAAATTTCCACTGATGGAAGACCAGTTCTTAATCTCTCGACTTACAGCAAAACGTATCCAAAGACTTGTGTTGAAATCATAGGTGGTTTTTCCTGTGTGAGGCTTGTTAGTGTGACCTAGATAAGGGATTGAGAGAGTAAACCAGTTGTGGAGTGACTGATAAACAATGTCAATGTTGTATTAAGATACATTAGGGTGAAAGTTACTTGATGAAGTGAGCATTCAAAACAAAACGTTCATATTTTTTGCAGGGTTAATCACATATCACAATAAGCACACTAAATGGTGTTTATATGCTTCAGGAAACATTTGTGTAATGGATTGGACACCGTGACAAATACAAATGTGTAGGAAAGTGCCCCTTTTTGCATGGCTACACCTCACTTTTTGCCTGACACATGATGCACTTTTGTCTTGGTGTGCCAATCAGGTTCCCAGGGCCCGTGTTCTTTCCCAAAGCCAAAGCTTTGTACCCCAAGTTGGTATCTCTGGCCACAGGTAAGCCCCTTGTAAAAAGTACCGTGGGTACCAAGGGCACTGTGACCAGGGAAGGCCGCTATGGGCTGCAGCATCTATTGTGCCACCCCTAGAGGTCCTGTACCTTAACACCCACATCCTGCCATTGCAGGCTGCGTGTTTTAGTGCAGAGAAAAGTGAAGAGTCGACATGTCACACATCCCTGTGTGCCATGCCTGCAATCCACTGCCTGTGGCCTAGGTAAGTCACGCCTCTAGCAGGGTGCACTAGACCACAGGTGCGGGTACAGTGGCATGAGCCATGTACCCCTACAGTGTCTAAGTCCATTCTTAGACATTGTAAGTGGAGTGAAGTCAGAAAAAGTAAATGACCTGGGAGTTTGTCATTGCAAACCCCACAGTTCTATAATGGCTTCACTGAAACCTGGGAAGTTTGGTAGTAAACTTCTCAGCACATTAAACTGATGCCAGTTTGGGATTTAATGTAAAATGCACCCAGAGAGCATCTTAAGAGAGGCCCCCTATAAAACGCCCAGCCCTGGTGTGGTTCCTGAATGGCTGCCTGCCATTTGCCACCACCAGACAGGTTCCTATACCCCTGGGTAGAGAGCCTCCGCTCTCTGGGTCCAGAAACAATGCCCATCCTGGGCAGAGGTGTCACAACTCCTCCCCAGGATGGGCTGGGTCCACGAAAGGGGAAGCTTCAAAGGCTTGCCGCCTTTGTGAGCTGTCCCTGTCTTTTGCTGCCCCCAGCAACTGGCTCCCACCAGTTCTACCCCCACTTTGGGCGGGAGAATCGGCAGGAAAACCAAGCTAGGAGGAGAGATGTGCCCACCTTTGCCAACCCCACCTCTCAGGTGGGGGAGGCAAGGTGAAGCACACATCTTAGTCCCCTCCATCATGAAGATGAGGGGACCCAACCAATCAGGAAGATGCTCATTCCCCTCTCCCACTGGAGGGTGGCATACTAGGGGGTGTACCTACCCCAAGGTAGGGAACCATTGGTCCTGACCTGCATACCCCTTTAACGCCCCTAAATTTAGTATTTAGGGGTGACCCTGAACCTTGCCTCCTCAGATTCGAGGAAGAAAGAAGAAGGGCCAGAGAGCTGTGCTGACCCAGGAAGAAGAGGACACCAACTGCTTTAGCCCCACTCCTACTGGCCTGTCTCGTCTGCGACCTGCCTACAGACAGATCCCCATGAGTCCAACAGCCTGAAATCCCCAGAGTCCGGAGCACCTGCCCTGCACTCATCTAACAGACTGTGTCTCTCGTGAGCACTGGATTTGCTCAAGGAAAGACTCACGCCCAGAATCCGGATCCAGGTGGCTCCGCAATTTTGCACCACTCTGCACCCAACGCCCACGGCTCGAGTTTGAGTGTCCCAACACCATGAGTAGGTGTCCCCAGTGATCCTGACCTGGGATTTGGTGATCCCTGACCTCTCTCAAGCCTCAAGACAACTCCTGCAGCCTCAGCCTGAACGGTTCTCCGACCGCTACCGGAGCTGGTAAGAAAGCCAAAAGACACCCCTGCACCCAACGCCCCAATGCCTTAGGTGGCCCAACCAACAGTGTCCAGACATCCCCCAAGAATCCAATTTACCTCTCCAGCTGGTGGTAGCCTTCAGAAATCTCCCTGCCCAAGCCTGCAGCAACTTTGCCAAACCGAAGGTCTCCATTGGAAATCACAGGTTCCCCGATGTACTCTTGGCACCCTGCACTTGGCCACCCGTGTGCTGCTGGTAGTACAGCTCCTGTGCTGATTGTTGGCACCTGCAGTGCTGACCTTCATCCCAGCTTCTCTCCCACACCTGAGTGGCCTGCTCGTAAACAGACCATACCGAAGGCCCCCTTAGCCCCATTGGCTAACATTGAGCCCCTGCACTCTGCACGTGGCCGCCCCAGTGCCGCTGGTGGTGCGAATTGAGTGCCCATCTAGACCTTGGGGAACCTTGCTCCTAACCTCTAAACCTTCCTCCTGCAAGTCGTTTCTTACCTGAGAAACTGCTAACACTTCTTCCCCATAGGAACCAATGTTGTGATGTTTTGTTCCTTAAAATGTTCCTAAAAATGTTGTGTTGAGCTGAACTTTGTATGAAAGAAAAAGTATCTGAAGTGCAAACCTTAAAAAGTCTTACTTACCTTGTATTGTGAGACCCCTTGTGTGGTATCTAGGCATGCCACCCGAGTAGTCGATGTAATCCAAAAGTAATCTAAAAGTACTCCAAAAGTATTTACTGTGTAATTTTAACTGTTTTCAAAACCAATACAAACCTGTAACGACTCCAATTCAATCCACAATTGCATTTCTGTGTACAGCCTTGCATTTGAGAGTATATTTTACTTTCCTGTGCCAACTCCTGCTTGGTTCTACAAATAAAATATAAGTATATCCTTTTTATCCTTACCTAATTGGTCTGGATTCTGTCTCTGAGTGTGTGCCATCAGCTGTGATTGAGTGAATTCAATAAGTGCTTAACACGTACTCTGGCAAAGCCTAACTGCTCGCCCACACTACCACCAAGAGAGCTGTTAGTACTTACCTAATTTAGCTTTCCATACCCCTGGGAACTCTCTGGACTCTGTGCACACTATACCTTACTTTGGGCTAGTATATACAGAGCCAGCTTCCTACATTGGTGGCAGCGGTGGGATGTAAAGCCTTGCATTTATTGGACTAACTTAAACAACCTCTGATCACCATGACAAGAATCCAAAAATTGACTTTAGTTCAACTCATTTTTTGAATTGACTATTTTTCAAAATTATAAAAAGTCTCATTAGGGCCTTGTGTTAAGTCCCTGTAGCCTTTGTTATAAAAAGTAAAAGTCACTGTAGTTAGGGGGAAGTACTTGGAACTGTTAGTATAGGTCTTCTACAAAGAACCTCTATTTAGAAAAATAATGAGCAACACAGGGAATATGGCTGAGGAGCTCAACCTCATCCCTTACTCCAACCTAAGGGTTACAGAGCTAAGGCTTTTCTGTAAGGCTAGACAAATAAGATCAGGGTTTAACCCTAACAGAATAGAACTCCTGGAGTTTCTGGCAGAGTATGAGAAGGCACACCCCTCTCCTAATGAGGAAGACTCCCAGGGAGAAGGACCCGTTATTGAGGTGGATGAGGTATTTAACCCTCCACCTCAACTACTTAGGGAAGGAGGGAACTTTGAGCTCCTTACCTCCAAGCCAGGGAGCAGAGGGACTACGACCTCCAGATGGAGGCCAGACTCTGTTCCAGGCAGTGAGGACAACTTCACTGAAGAGGACAACCTGTTAGCCAGGTTGACCAGGAGGCTAGAGCTAGAGACTAGGGTCCTAGCTCTAGACAGAGAGCAGATATGGGCCTAGGTCCCATCAATGGTGGTAGCAATAACAGAAACCAAGAAAAAGAAGGATCCTGTGATCCCAAAATCGCCAAACGCATTGTCCCTAAATCTAATGATGGTGATGACATCACCAAGTGGTTCACAGCCTTTGAGAGGGCTTGTGAAGCTTGGAAAAGTGAGAACGTCTCACTGGGGGAGGGGCACTCCTTTCGGAACTGTTTTCTGGTAAGTGCAGAGATAGACTTCTGACCCTTAGTGTGGCAGAAGCAGTGTCCTGTGAACTTATGAAGGGCACTCTGATTGAGGGATTTGGACTCACTACTGAAGAGTACAAAATTAAATGCAGGTGGGCTCAGAAATCCCAGTCAGTCCCGAGTGGAATTTGTAGACTACTCAGTAAAGACACTAGGTGACTGGTTGACTAGAAGTAAAGTGCAGAATTATGAAGGTTTTTATAATTTGTTTATGAAGGAACACATTTTAAGTAACTGTATCAAGAAAAGTTGCATCAGTATCTGGTAGACCTAGGTCCAATTTCTCCCCAAGAATTGGGAAAGTCGGCAGCCCGCTGGGTCAAGACTAGGGTAACCAAGACAACCACTGGGGGTGACCAAACGAAAGGGGTCACAAAGCCTCCCCAGGGGAAAGAGGGGGATAAACCCAAAGACAAAATATAAGAGTCTTCTAAAGGCCCCCAAAATCCTGGTCGGGGGGTGGGCCCAAGAACTCTTCCCAGCCCACTGGTGGGAACAAGGGGAAAAATGTTGATCCTGTAAAGGTGTTTCCACTGTAACAAGAGGGGACACCGAACTGGAGATCCTGCCTGTCCCAACTAACCAGCCCCTAGTCCCTCTCCAGTTTCCACTGGAATGGCAATTCTCAAGATGGGATCAATAGTGTGCCCAGAGCAAATCAGGGTCCACACTGAGGCTGCTTCAGTCTCTGAAGGGGAGGGAGGGTTGGCTACTTTGGCTGTCTGACCCCCTAATTAAAAGAAATACCTGTAGTACCCCTTAGTGAATGGGACTAAGATAGAAGCCCTGAGGGATATAGGTGCCAGTGTCACTATGGTGAGAAATACACTGGTTTCCCCAGAGCAATGCCTAACTGGAAAAACCTATCTAGTTACCAATGCTGACAGTGTCACCACTAACCATGCCATGGCTATGGTGATATTAGATGGGGGGGGGAGGCAGGGGTTGCTGGCCTGAAACAAGTAGTTGTCTCTCCAAAGCTCACACCCACCTGTGTGCTTGGAAATGATCTGGAAACCTCAGCATGGGCTGAGGGGGAAAGACCCCTGCAGCCATGCTGCATATCTCAGAGATAGTGTGTTTAAAAGCAAGAACACAATGCCTAGCACAGGGTGAAAAAGTAGAGTTGAGTCTGAAATGATGGCCCAACATCCCAAGAGAAAAGGTAGGAAGACAGGTGACACAGCTTCCACACAGCAAAAAGATCAGGACCCCTCTCCTCAGGGAGAGGACGTGTCAACCCCAGTGGGAACTGAGCCCATGATGCTTGAACCTCATGAGGTAGAGCTCTTAGCTCCAGGGGGACCCTCTAGGAAACAGCTGTGCCTTGGGCAGAAAGTCTGCCCCTCTCTTCAAGGCCTGAGGCAGCAAGCTGCTGCCCAGTAGCAGGGAGATGTCAGTTGCTCCCACAAGGTCCAAAAGGACTCCTGTACACTGAGGGAAAAGGCCCCAAACCTGGTGCAACTAGGAGAGTGGTAGTACCTCAGTTGCATAGGGAGTTCCTACTCACACTAGCCCACAACATCCCCCTAGCCGGACATCTGGATCAGACCAAAACTTGGGAAAGATTAGTCACCCACTTCTATTGGCCCCAGATGTCCAGGAAAGTGAAGGAGTTTGTAAGCTCCTGTGTCATCTGTCAAGCCAGTGGCAAGACAGGAGGACACCCAAAGGCCCCCTTAATTCTACTACCAGTGGTTGATGTACCCTTTGAGAGGGTAGGAGTGGGTCGATTTGAGTCCTCCACAGCCTCAGGAAACAAGTTTACACTAGTAGTAGTGGATCATGCTACTAGGTATCCTGAAGCCATTCTCCTTAGGACAACCACAGCCCCTATGGTAGCCAAGGCCCTCATTGGTGTCTTCACCAGGGTAGGATTTTCTAAGGAGGTGGTATCAGACAGAGGTACCAACTTGATCTCTGCATACTTTAACCCTTTCGCTGCCAGGCCTTTCCTCCTCTGACCCCCCGTGCACCGCCCTTTTTGACTAATTAGGGTAGTTCACGCCTAGGTGCCCATGCAAATAAGGTATCCATGCCAAATTTGCGTCATTTTCTTCCAACATCTTGAAGATTCTAAAGGTACCCAGGGTTTGTGGATTCCCCTGGAGGGGATCAAGAAATTAGGCAAAATACAGCAAAATTTTGGATTTTTGGGGAAAATGGGAAAAAAGTGATGCAGAAGACAACGTCTATTTTTTTCCCTGCAAATGACATCAACAAATGGTTTGTGGTGCTGAAATCACCATTTTCCCAGCTTTCAGGAACAGGCAGACTTTTGAAATAAAACCAACATTTTCTACACAGTTGTGGCATTTTACTGGTACATAGCCTATTTTTTCTATTTTTTGTGCTTTCAACCCCCTTCCAGTTAGTGGTAGGAATGTGTGTGAAACCAATATTGGATCCCGGAAAGCTATACATTTCTGTAAAGAAGACTACATTTTAAATTCAGCAAGGGGCCATTTGTGTAGATCCTTCAAGGTTTTCCTACGGAAAGAAACAGTTGAAATAGAAGATTATTGAAATTTAGTTGGAAAAAATAGCCATTTGTGCCTGCATTTCCACCTATAACTTCTTCTAACTATGGTAGATTTTTGAGAGCTTTATACCGTTACGTCTGCGGGACCCTTCTGTTGTGGGGTTATATGAGGCTTGTCGGTTCACCAAGAACCCGAGGTACCCAGAGCCATTAACTGAGTTGCACCTTGCAATGTTTTTCATTGTGAACCGGGTAAACAGTAATTCATTTGGTAAAATATAAAGATTGAAAAATCAGTATCAAGTAAACCTACGGATTTCTGAAATTGGAACAAGATATGGAGTTTAGAAGCAGTGGTTATTTGTGCATTTCTGAATTTATAGGTACCCATATTAGCATGTGAACTAGAGGGTATGGTTCAAATTGACTTCATTTTTACACGCTATCTTACATCTGGAAGGCAGAAATGCATAGAAAGACAAATAGTAATAACATTTGTTCTACTATATTGTGTTTCCCTTGTTGTATACTTCCTAGGGTGTCCATAAACGGGCTTTCCAGAATCATGACCTTATATAGGCACAATTCGCCCTGCCCTTATATAGGCATAAAATCCCAGTCCTTATTTAGGCACAAACCATGCACTCCAAATACAGGCATGGTCTCCGACATCCGTCCACCCTAGCGTCACAACGAGTTCATGAAAAAAAACAGACCCTTAGGCAGCAGGACTTTCCCTAGCCCAGGACTATTGATTTCTTCAAGGACTCATATATTATGCATGAACCACTATTCCTTAAGGGGTTCATTCATGACGTCTTCCGCTGTCCAACTAACGTCAATGCTAACATTCTGAGGTAATTCTCAGGTATAAATATACCTTCCCAAACCCCTGTAAATCAGAGGAGACCTCGACTTCAGAGAAGCCCGTTTCCCGGCCGGACGCACTGAGAAGACGCTGTCATTCCTGCACGCAGAGAGTCCAGCTTCCAGTGATCTGACTTCCCTTGCGGGGTGTTGGAGTTCGAGTCTGGAAAGAGATTCCTACCTCTCTCACTCTTCAGGTATGGAGCTGACAAGAACCTAGAGGGACTCTTGGTATACTAGGCATACTAGGCTTAACATAATTTTAGTATACTCTACTAAGGAATACTTCACCTACTTCTACTTCTCCCTACACCTAGGAGAGGTTAGGTACACTGGGGTAGCACTAGGCTAGAAACGCATCGTATGAGTACTCACATTTTTAGGCTGTGTCATTTTATGTAATACATATATGCTAAAAAGATAATGCTAACGCAGTATTATTTATTTCTACTGCTCACTCTGTACATTATATATCTCGCATACTGTCTTGTGATCGTAACAGCACATTTTACTTACACCAGAAACAAGACTGTTCAATAAATCTTTTATTGAAACGCCCGTCTGTTCTCTCTGTGTAACTTTGAGAAAAACTAAGCATGCACGACTGAGCTGAGTGAAATAGTTATCTATTGTTTCTATGACTCTGGGACATGTTCTGATTCTAAAGAGAAACAAAGTGGTCATGTTTTGCGGCTGCCAGAAACTACTCCCTTCTTGTCGTCAAGAAGTTTCTAGTGGCCTCTGAGCTAGCTGGCACAAGTAATTAAGTTTAATATACTCTATAGGGACATACCGACCTTAGTCCTATGTCAAACCTATAGGATATATTATTCCAATGCGCAGAGCCTATTAGGGAAATAGGAGCTACACTACATGGCGCCCAATGGTTTGGTAAGGCAGTAATTCAACGTTAGATACTGAGTAACTCAGCCGTGCTTCTTCTTTTTCTCTCAGAGACCCCTACCCATATACTCCAAAAGACGTCTAAAGTGGGCAGGGTTAAATATCCGCCACGGCTAGATAGGGCAGTACCCTATATATTAGCTGTTTGGTTTGCTCAACGTTGAAGGATACAGTGTCCCAAAATATTATGCACCTTATCTTTGTTTCCTTGAAACTTGTTCTACATTTTTCATAAAACAAAATGTCCTTAAACGGGGACAATGCCGCCAGAAACGGTGGAGCTGAGGCTGATCCAGCCCAACCAGCATTTTTTAACAACACAGGTTTAAATGAAACCGAGGAGGGTGTCATAGACATCGCTCCAAACTTAAGAAGAGCCATTACTCTAAAACTTATAAAACATGGCCTACCACCGAGAGGAGGTAGAGCAGTTTTCATGATAGAGGCACACGAATCCTTTCAGACAGAGGTATTCTATTCATGGGTAATACTTCCTGAATCCAATCCAGTAACTCACACATTTCACTTCTACAAAGAAGATGAACCACCAGAGGAATACATTCCTTTCGAGGATATAGAAATTCCATTAACATACCAAGAGCACCAGCTCTGGTTTAAAGGCGCCCTAAAACATCACAGAAACATTACCAGGCTCGGTCTACTAGGTAGACCAGGAGCAACATGGCCGATTCTAGCCGGCTACACACCTCATCCCGACATTGAAGAAATGTCAGACGAGGAACTACTTACTCAACTCACAGAGTTAATAAAAATATACAGACAATTGGTCCAATATGTCATGCAGACTTTCACAGTCCAACCACCATTAACAATTCCAAATCAAACTCCTCACCAGGGGAATACTCTAAAAATTACACCACAGACTCTATACGCAGTCATGGGTAAAATGCCCCACTAAGCGTGAGCAAATTCCGTTTTGGATAGCTCAAAAAATTACTCAAATCGAAGCAGTATTTCCAAATACTAGCCCACATGAGAAACACAGAATCCTAACCATTAGTTTACCAATGGGGATCACACCACAACTGGAAGACTGCACCACTTGGGGCTCAGTCTTTGCTGACATCTACACTAAAACACACGGCATTCCGTCAATTGCGGTAATACCTGATGTCGTAAAACAAATTCAAAACGAATACGGGGCAGAGCCTGCTTTAAATTTAGGTATGAAATTACTGAAAAATTTCGACCAGGTCTCAACAATAATATTATCTAATATTAAAGGGGAGGCAGCAGCAGTGGCGATCCGACAAAAATTAAGGGAATTTGATGTTACAGAACATCAAACAGAGCTACCCAGAATAATAGAACAATCTTATGCAGAATTAGGCAGAGATAGTTTAGGTGGGAGACCAGTTAAACCAAAACTATCTGAAAGTCCAGAGAAGGACTCAAATAAACAAACTCCTACATCTTCTAAAAAGAAGTGGGAATCTAATAAACAAAATTCAAACGAGAAACGTTCTCAATCCCGAGGTAGGTCTCCTCAAAAGGAGCCCTCTGAAAGGAGGTATAACCTCAGGAATAGGGATAATTTGAGAAAACCTGATAGGTATCAAGATACTGATACACGTTCCTCTCGTCCCTTTCAGGTCTCATCACAGACTTCGGAAAGAAGAGGACGAACAGAACATAGAGAACGCGTGAAATCAAAAGACGACAAACACGCACCAAAAACTAAAACAAAACCTCAATTCTCCAAAAAGAAAGTAGCAGGTCTGAAGATAAGACATGCCGAGAATACTGAGAACACAACTCAAGAACGGAGAATGGGCTCAGACAATGCTGGACAGTGCAGCAGAAGTCACAATAGCTCGCCAGAACCTGAAGGAACTTCTGGAGATAGTGGACTTGAATGAGTACATTACAGTAGAGACTGTAGATACCAGGGTTAGTACTCCACAAAAGTTATATGACATAACACTCCGGATGGAGGGAGACAAACCTAGACAGGTTAAAGCACTCTTTTGGGAAAGACTATCAAAGGGCTATGACATACTTCTAGCAGAAAAAGACTGGCCACCATAATTTGTCAGGGAGTGCCCACATGGCGAGGACATTATTATGCCTGCCTTCTCCAACCATATACCAATGCATCTAAGATACACATATGCCAGGAAATGGGCAGTGGCCCAGGCCCCAGCGTTATATAAAAATCATGTAGGATGGGATGAGGACTCACCTCACCATAAAATAAATCTGAAACATGAACCAACTGCTCAAAGGCAGTATCCTATTAAGCAAGAAGCTAAAAAACAGGCCAGGGAGATCTTAGATCAACTTGAATACCAAGGGGTGATTGAAACATGCACCTCCTCCATGAACAATCCTTTGTTTCCTGTCTCCAAACCAGACAATACATATCGTCTAGTATTGGACTACAGACACTTAAACACTTGTTCTAAAACTTTTGCAGTGCAAAATGCACATAGCACAGCATTAATGAATAACGTGCGTAAAAAGTACAAAACAACATTAGACATCTCAAATGGTTTCTTTTGTCAAAACATAGCACCTGAAAGCAGGTACTTAACAGCATTCTCCATAATGGGGACCCAGCGTCACTTTTGTCGACTCCCACAAGGGTTCAAGAACAGCCCAGGTTTATTCTCAGCGAGGGTAACGAAGTTACTACAAATTTATGACAACGAGGCATTGTCCTATGTCGATGACATCTATCTGACAGACGATGACCTGGAAAAACACTTGAACAGGGTGAGCACCATTATACTGGGTTTCGCCTCTGAGGGCTACAAGTTCAACTTTAAAAAGTCCCGAATTGCCCATCTCAATGTCCTATATTTGGGATATGAGCTTTCAAGTGAAGGCAAGAGCTTGGCAGCTAACTTTCTAGAGAAATGTGCGCTGCTCCAACCTCCAAAGACGCTAAAAAACTTACAATCCATCCTGGGTTTCCTAAATTTTGGCAGAACTTACATACTAAACTATGCAGAAAGGGTTAAACCTCTCTACGCATTAATCAAACCTGATTTTTCAATCAAAAACTGGACACAGGAACACACAGAAATTTTGCGTTCACTCCAGGCTAACATGTTAGCAACAAATCACTTACAAACACGTGTAAGTCAACGAAATTTGGTGATTCGAATAATTTCGGGTCAATGTGGATTCACCTACTTAACCTTCAATGAGGGTGAGAAAGTACCAATCGCATACAAATCCCATTTGTACACACAAGCGGAAATGCGCTTCAGTTCTACTGAAAAAATTCTAACAGCAGTTCAAACCGCTGTAGCAAAAGAAAGAGCCTTAGCCCAAGGGAAACGCATTATTGTCGTAACCCCGGTACCAGCTTTAGAAGCGGTCACAAAAGCAAGCATTCCAAATGCTAAAGCATTACATCCGAGATGGATACAATGGGTTAATTCTCTTGCTGCAACTGATGTTGAATACGTTTTTGATCCAGATTTAAAAACACAAGCATTTCTCCAATATGAACAAGAATGTCCTCTGCCCACTGAGATTCTGCCTTTCGATCAGTACGAATTTATAATTTACACTGACGGATCCGCACAGCCCGCAACAGGGAGTAAGCAAGCTTACAGTGCAGCGTGTGCTATCGTTAAAGGTCGCATGCGAAATGGCATCTTCAGACCTATGGTCACAAAAACTCAATCACTAGGTGATTGTACAGCTCAGCGAGCTGAACTACAGGCATTCAAACTGGCACTTGAGAGTACGGATCGAGAATTCCCCACACTGATAGTGTGCGATTCCTTTTACTGTGTTCAGTCGTATAATGACTATATACGAACCTGGCTTGAAAATGGTTTCAAAGATGCGAAAGGTGCACAATAAAGCATAAATTGCTTTGGGAACAAGTAGTTCAGTTGAAAAACGAACTATCAAAGGCTCACGTGATTCACACACTGTGCAGGGAATTCATTGGCTGACGAAGCCGCGAAGGGGGCTGTTCAGACGGCTTCCGTAGCTGTGATCACTCGTTCAAAAACAAAAATAGACGGTGAGATAATGTTGGCTGTCAATGCTTCAAGCAAAGGCAGCAGTGCAGCGTTACCAAAAAAGTTTCCACTCAAGTACTCTTATGTAATTGATGCGAACAACGTTCCTTTTTGCTCGAATCCCTGGAGTGGGGGATAGGGTAATTCCAAACAAGGAACGCAGATTAGGACTAATCCTAGCAGCACACGAAGGGATAGCTTCTGCCCATGCAGGTGTTTCTGCAACAGTATCTTTACTCAAGCAAAGATATTGGTGGCCTGGCATTCGGAAACAGACTAAAAACTATGTTTTAGAATGTGATATTTGCCAACAGATGAAAGTCTCAACAGTGAAACGCCCTGCGCAGACACCCTCGTTAATTTCAGACAAACCATTAGCTTGTGTTTACCTGGACCACTGCGGTCCCTTGCAAAGGGACGGTAATTATAAATACATCATGGTTGCAGTGGATTCATGCTCTAGGTTCCTATGGTTATGGCCTCAGTGCTCGGCTGACGATCGAACTGTTATAAAAGATTTGCGAGTCTTTATCGGCACATACGCAATAGGCACGCTACATTCTGACCAGGGTCCTGCGTTTAGCTCTAGGGCTTACAAAGAAGCCATGGCCAGTCTGGGCATTGCATTGCGGTACTCCTCTCCATTCCATCCTGAGGGAAATTCTGTTGTGGAAAGGAAAAACCGGGACATAAAGCAGTCTATAACAGCTAGGTTATTAGGTTCGGGTGATGGGTGGGTCAAACACCTCAGTGGCGTACAGCGTGCACTTAATAATCTGCCAAGAAGTTCTCTAGGGGGGGTCACTCCATATGAGGTCCTATTTGGGACAAGAATGTGGGTACCAGACCTTGAACACGTAGGCACAGTGGTGGAAAATAAACCATTTGATATCAAAGATCGTTTGGCTGTTTTACAGGATCTCAATAAACTAAGAACGCAACAAAGCAACGTATTCCTGCAGCCAACCACCACTGGGGAAACATCGGCGGTCCCAGCAAGGCCTGTCTGGATTCCAAAAGTTGGGGATCTAGTCAGAGAAAAAATCGCGGACAAGAAGGAATTTGGACCTTCTTACAGACAACCAGTACCTGTTCTAGCAATTCAAGGAACGAGAACAGTACTTCTGCCGCCCCTTGCTGGAAGAAAGGAGAAAAGATTTGTGTCCATCGGCCTCATCAAACCACAGTATGTGGCCAATACTGAACAGTAGGCCTCGTGGACTCCGCCCTAGTAGCAGACGCACTCCTCTCGCTACTGTTCAAGAGGTTCAGACTGAAAGACTGATAACTATCGAGAATTCAGCTGTAACAGATGGAGGACTAAGCAACCAGGCTATGGAACTCATCCCTCTTGACAACCAAGTAACAGTTCGTCCAAATACACCTGGACAACGTGGGAAGTGATGAACTGGTTCCTGTGATTTCAACAAATCCTGATGCAATTCCAACAATTGACAGAACTGCTTCTGGCTATTTCATTGACTTTGATACGTTCTCAGAAGATCCAAGTGAACACTGAAACGACGCCAGCATCATTCCAACTCAAGCAGCAAGTACAAGACTTTATTCACTTTCTGAAAAAGACTTATCTGGTTTCTCCATGGATTGAACTCTAGATTACATCTGGACTTTTTGTTTTCCTGCTCTGGCTAGCTTTGGTAACAACTGTAAGCGTGCTTATAAGTGGCAGATACATCCATGTGAACAGTGAAGGAAAAGACGTAAACGTACTTTTGAAACCACATACATTTTCCCATCGTGAAGCAAGAGACTTGTCATCAGTGAACATCACAGCTGTTCCTATACAGCAGGGGTCTTCAATCTGTGGGGCGCGACCCCCAGGGGGGGCGTGGAGATGAGGAAAGGGGGTCGCGCCGTCCCGTCGCACTTCTGCCTGAAACTGCCTCAATCTGGAATCCAAAACGTTTCCTCTTCGTTTTGGATTCCGAACAGTGCACCTTAGGGAGCTCTCTGATTGGAGGACATTGTCAAAGAATACAACGTCACTGACAACTGTCCTCCAATCAGAGAAACTGCAGGATCCACACCAGGAAATGCCGGGAACTGGGGCCATAAATATGCACCTGCGGAGCGTGGAAGGCTCTGGAGTGCTTCAGTATTTGTTTGTTCCGGCTGCCTTGCATTCCTGCTCCCTTTCCTGGACCTCGTCGTTGCTGCTGCTGTATTTTTCCAGCTGGTGTCCTCTTCGTGATTCTTCCTCGTGGCTGCCTCTGCTCTCCGATCTCCCGGCTGGTTCCCAAGGCAACCGAAGCTTCTTCCTCGTGGCTGCCTCTGCATTCCAATCTCCAGGCTGTTTCCTGGTTTCCAAGGTGACCGAAGCTTCCAAAACTGGTGAGTAAGCTGACTCTTCCCGTTTTCCTCTTCATAGCTCCCAAGGTTTCAGATTGCTATGTGTGACATTTTCATAAATCCTGTGTAATTTTGAGTGGCATTTAACGACGAGTGACACTTTCTCATAGCTGCCAAGGTATCAGACTGGTTATGTGTGACATTTTCAGAATTTCATTGTAATTATGAGAGACATTCAACGACTATGAGTGACTCTTTTGCGTGAGAAAAATCAAGCAAAAAAAGATGAGGGAAACATATAAATAACAGAAATTACACCCAGCTGCCAAGTTTTTAAGATTGTTTATGTGTGATGTGTCCAAGGAATAATTGCATTTATGAGTGAAATTGTAATTCCAAATGTTTGACACCTTGAGTAACAGTTTCTCACAAACGTTACAGAGGAATAAAGTCCATCTGCAGAGATACATATCTGTAACTACCCACTTCTGAGCAGTGAGAAGACTTACAAAAGACCTAGAAAATGCTGTAAATTCCCTGCAATGTAAGGCCACTAACAGATTTTGCATTTCTAACGTGATTTTTACTGTAATGAATACAGAATTACTCACTACATTGCTGAGGCTTTAAACTGTTTCAAATGGCTAGATCTTTGGTACAGGCAGCAGTCACTAGTAGCCAGATATACCTCAGGCAGGCCTTGAATGTGGCTTTTTGGGGGCCGGACTGTCCCTCATGCTAATGGTGCCTGCTGCACCAGCTGCCATCACTGAGCTCGAGTCAAGCCTCCAGAACAGTAGATACTGGCATGTTGCTTTGATGGTTTTGTCACTCAGGACTGCTAGGTGAGACGCCAGATCCCAGAAGCATTGCATCTATAGAGTTGTGTGCTTTGTAAGAACCAGAAGGGTTCTTTAAGGGATTGGTTGTGCTTGCTTGACCTACAGATTGGAGAATTAAAGTCTTTGTTAAATTGTGCCTCTTACCTTTCCTCCCAGATCAGGTAGTTTTGCAGCCTGTCACTGTTTGCAGTCGAGGTTCCTTTCCAATTTAATTTAAAGTTGGGAAAAAAATGTGAATCTGGGCCTATGTAATGTAACTAGTGCTTTGGATTGAGGTGACGTTATATAAAATTGTAAAAGGAAAACATGTCACCCAGAAATCGTTTTGTCCCAATTCATCTGCACTGGGCTAAGTGCTGATAAGAGTGAAGGCGAGCCTGTGTGTCAAAAAAATCACAGGGCTGTTAGGCTGATACACTTCAGAGGAGTAAAGCGCAGAGTGCTTGCTGGACCGGGATAAAGCTCTGTTACTGAAACCAGAAACACACAAAACAACTTCTTCAGAGTGGCAGATGCTAGCATGCCGGTCTCAGTACAGGAAACAAGCATTGGCAAAGCCAATAGGTCTCACCCACGTGTGAGCTATTGCCTTTGGCAATCGGGTGGGGGTGGCTAACAGGGGAGGGGGAAGGAACAGAGATGAGGCGGGTGGGAGGAGAGATAAGAAACAGGGACAGGATGATATGAAACAGGGACAGGAGGGCACGGGGAGGGGATAAGAAACGGGTGGGTGAAATAGGGAGTGGGTGCAAAACTATCTCCATAATTATTTTTGTTAATGATGAGTGATGTTACTTTCTCTGGGACGGATACGAGGGTGAGAGAATGCACAGAGAACACTATAATTAAGAGAATGGTAAAGGTCCCAAATATGTTGAACATTTCCCTTTGTGTACAATTCCAACCCCGTGCTTTTGATTGAGACAGGTGGCTAATTACACTTGCTGTGTCTTGATGTTGCTCATGTGTCCGCTTCCTCTTATTCACCCAGAATTCACATTTCCAGCTCTTCCCTACCCCACAATACGTACTTCCCAACACATTCACTTTGTGGTTTTTGATTAAAATAGTGCTTTTGGTCGTTTGCACAGTTTACAGTTCCTCTTTCTTTTTCTTCTTTGGCTTGTCATCTTCCTTGATGTTTGGTGGATCTGTGGCTTTCTTTGTTAGATAACTGATGAAATCACTGACTTCGCGCCCACCCTCATATTTTTTAGGGGTCTGCTTATGACCAGCGGGTGAAAAGAAAATTGTCAGGAATCCTCTGACTTCATATGGAGAAGCTACATCATTTGCAGTGGCATCCATCTTTTCACCCAACTCCTTGTACTTGGGTTCAAGATTCTTGCAGTGTCCACATCAGGGCGCATAGAACTCAATCAAATCATCTTTGCTGTCACCGTTGACAATTTCATCAAAATTCTCAGCTAAAACAACCTTCACAGGACCATCATTGCTCTCTGGGATAGGTTCAGATTTCAAGTACCTCTTCAGAATACCATCAAAATAATCTTGAAGAAATCTTTCCAAAGCCTTTCCATCACGCCAGAATTCTTCCTGCAGGACATATTTCTCGCCTTTGGCAGTTTTGATCCCAACAACAGGGAGCTCACCACTGCTACCATCCAAACCAAATTCAGAAACTTCATGACCAAAAGTCTTATGTTAAGTGTTCTGAGAAAACCATACGTAGTCATCCGTAAATGTTTCAAGATAACTCCATTTCAGAAATTGAATACTATGGCTCGCATAAGGCCTTCTTGTCAGCCTCACCGCCCCCAAGCACTCCCTTCAGGAGCCATGACTGCACACCTGTTCACACCCTTTAATGTGGCCTAATGGCTAGGGCGGTCGACCTCGGAGCTGGGGAACCATTTTCAAGTCTTGGCAGGGACGCTCAACATCCTGCGATTCTGGGCAAATCACTTAATCTCCTTGTGCCTAACAAAAATGAATTTGTCCGCCTGTAACGTAACTGGCGCTCATGTAAAGCACTCTGATATCTTTGGGTCTAGTTTGCGCTATATAAAACTCCACAAAAATAAAAAAAAGTAGTAATTGCAACACCCTTAACTCTAAATAATCTTGCAGCCTTCGCGTAAGGATGTAATGAGCTGCGCGCTATCCATTTTGCCTAAGATAAAATTCTATCAGCATGGGTTCACTTATCAGGCAGGAACATGGGCAGCAGACATGAGACCAAAATGGCTCCAGTGTGAGTGAAGTATGCCCTCTAATTAAAGCACAGTGATTCACAACATTTCAGCGCCGTATCTGTGGACCCACTGATGGTGGATGTCTCCTGCAGTACTCCTCGTGGGCTTGGACGGGGGATTCCTCTCTGGTCAATTCATGGCACAGATGAAGTTCTGTTAGTCTCCCTGAGAGGTGTGCTTGGCATTGTGAATAATCCCAGTTTTAGCAGCTGCCTGGACATTGCTCTTTATCTTTACGTGAGTAGAGATTTTAATACATAATTTTGATGTACATGTAGAAGGCTGACCAGTAATGAGACTGCGGAATAGCCCTTTGGCAGATGTCATTCAGAGCTTGCAGGTGTGTCTTAAGGTGTTCTGTGTTTCCCTCCATTGATATTTAATTTTCCTGTGGGTGACCTTCATGCCTCTGTTTCGTAATACACCTGAGAGCAATGCATGTTTGATCTCTGGTTCATGATTCTGTGGCACTAGCAGCGAGAGTTCTTGTGATTAGATTAGAGATGTTTTTTCCATCTCAGTGATGTAGAAGGTTTCACTGCAACAGGTCCAGCTCCATAGGACAGATACCCTTCAGTAGTCACAGCCTTCTCTAATTTAGCCATGACCACCTGGCCTCTCCGCTACATGTGGCGCAGGCATGACTGCCACCATATGTTTGACCAATGTCCCCAAACCCATCAGTCACCTGACCCCTGAAGGGGTGTCTCCTGAGTCTACCACCTCTCCCATTGTCCTAACAAACTACCAGCTTAGAGGGGCGGCATGCCCCCAGCACTGCAATAAACCATATGCATCTGGCATAAACTATGTGTAAGTTATAGCATATTGATGGGAAGGGTTGGTGCAACGCCAGCTCACGTAATGGAAGCCAGGACCAGCTGCAATTTCTGTTTTAAGCACGTGGAAGGAACCTGATGTGTTATTCGAATTTTAGATCAAATAAGAAGATTTTTTACACTTTTTGTGAAATTGCAGTTTTTCTTTTTAAATGACAACCATACTGCATACAGCAGCAAGTCTGTGGTAATCATTAATGTTGGACTTTGGAATTTTGTATCATAGGTCAAACACACAGTTGACATGGATCGTTTCCTGCTGCCAAAAGATGGTAGATCACTCAAACGAAAGGCCGAAACAGACGTCGAGAAAAGAGCTGCAAAAAGTAGGAAGTATGATGCCTCCTACCTGGACTTTGGATTCACCTGCGTCACCATAAATGGTGAAATAAAGCCACAGTGTGTGGTTTGTGGCATGACCTTGGCTAACGAAAGTCTGAAACCAAACAAATTAAAGCGCCACTTGGAAACTAAACATGGGTCACTGGTAGGAAAGAATACAGATTTTTTTTGCCAGGAAGCTGGAAGACATCATCCACCAAAAAGACACTGTGAAAAATGTGGTCTCCACGCCCACAAATGCCTTGAAAGCATCTTACCAAGTGGCGTACCACATTGCCAAAAACAAAAAGCCTTTTACGGATGGGGAAAAAGTGATTCTTCCAGCAATGCTTGATGTGGCGAGAACAATGCTTGGTGAAAAAGCGGCAGAGAAGTTGAAAATGGTACCACTCTCAGACACAACAATTTGCCGCCGAATCTCTGACATGTCAGAGGATATCCACAGACAACTCCTTGCACGCTTGAAATCGAGTTTGTTTGCTTTGCAATTGGATGAAGCGACTGACTTATCTAAGGAAGCTCATTTAATTGCTTATGTCAGATACTGCCACAAAACTGTAATATTGGAAGATTTTTTATTCTGTAAACTAATCAGGGGATAGGCAACATCATCAACCCTGTTTGACATTCTCAATGACTTCCTGTGCTCCAACGGCTTAAAATGGGACAGCTGTGTTGGGATCTGTACGGATGGTGCTCCTTCCATGTGTGGGGCTAGGGCAGGCCTAAAAGCCAAAGTGTTAAAAGTGGCTCCTCATATTCTATGGACCCACTGTATGATACACCGGGAAGCCCTTGCAGTCCGCAACATGGATAGAGAACTTGGGGATGTGTTGGATTGTGCAGTGAAAATTGTTAATTTCATAAAGGCTCACCCCACTAGAGCTCGTCTGTTTTCAATTTTGTGTGCAGAAATGGGAGCTGATCATAATGGTTTGCTTTTCCACACTGAAGTCCGATGGTTATCCAGAGGGAAGGTTCTGAATCGTATTTTTGAATTGAGGAATGAAGTACGGCAATTCCTTCTAGATTTGGATCCATACAAAGCAGAACAGTTGTGTAATCCCCGTTGGCTTGTGCTTTTAGCATACCTTGCAGACATCTTCGATAAATTAAATTCCTTGAATTTGTCTTTGCAAGGAGCTGAAAGTACATCTTTCACAATGTGCAAAAAAATATCTGCTTTCAAGAAGAAACTAGAGTTGTGGAAAAGACTAATCAAAGATGGCCTGCTGGAGGCATTCCCATGTTTATCAGAAGCTGTTGAGGACACAGGATATGAACTTGAAAGTGCTGCTGAGGTCATAAGAAATCACTTGACTTCTCTCAGGGGTGGTTTAGAAAAGTACTTTCCTGAGGACATTGATCATGACAATGACTGGGTCTTCCAACCTTTTCTAGTGGATGCAGGTACTCATCTCCCAGTGCAACTTCAGGAAGACCTAATTGAGGTCCAGAGTGATCGCGTTCTCCAAATGCAATTCAGCAAAATCCCATTGGGGGAATTTTGGCTGAAAATGTCTGAAGAACATTCATGTTTGTCAAAAATTGCAGTCAAGACTATTCTGCCTTTTAGTTCGTCATATTTATGTGAGATTGGGTTCTCAGCATTGGCAGTATTAAAGTCTAAGTACCGTTCAAGGCTTGAGGTGGAACACAACCTGAGGATGGCAGTAGCAAAAATACATCCACAAATTGACAATCTCTGCGGAGAAAAATAGGCACACCCATCCCATTAGTTGAGAAATGTGTTATCAAGTTTTGTCAAATTATGTTTTGTTTAGGGAAAATAAAATACTGTTGTGCATTTTTGGGCAATTCTTTTTGGAGACTTTTGTTTGAACTGTGTAGTAAGCCTGTGACTCCGAACTACAATCACCCACAAACCTTTAGTTTGCTAAACACTGTTTAATAATATATCCCCACGGTAAAAATGATTTGCCATGGGAAAGGGGGGTCGTTTGTGGTTGTCGGTGATGAGGAGTACCAAGTTCTAGAAATGTTGTCAGGAGGGGGTCCTTATGCCTGGAAATTTTGACAGGGGGGTCTCGGCATCCAAAAGTTTGAAGACCTCTGCTATACAGGATGGTATAGTGTGGGACAAAACAGATTATGATATCTTCGGTCCGAATGAACAATTGAACATTCCACATTTGTTTAAAATTTCACTAAGTGATTTAATAACGTCCAGTACCTACTCAGATGATTGGGACTTAGAGACTGTAAATGATATAATGTTTGATCTAGAAAAATCTGCTGCATTTTCTAAAAATGAATATTTAGAGGGTTCATCAGACTATGAACAACTGTTTTGTTATAATCACTATGGTCATCATTATTTGCATAAAACTGCATATCCAAGAAATGTGTTTATGTTTAACCAATGGGAACATTGTCCCACACCACCAAAAGGTAGTTCAAAAGCATTTGCTAGTAAATTTCCATATTTTTCAGGTTATAATACATCTGATCCAGAAACGTTTTACTACAAAACTGTAAACAAAACAGGACTGAAAATTATGTTAACAAATACTAAACAGATTTACTCTGCAGCATTTATTGCCCAACTGTCTACACAGGGTTTCGACTTATGGAAAGACACAATAGAGACAAAAACTGTCTGGAGTAGTAAAGATTGGCAAGTACAGGGTATAGAAGCTTTATTTAGAGCCTGTATAATCCCTGAACAAATACTGTTTTTGAATGAAACCGTCCAACAAACATCTTGTCTTGGGATAGCCAAGATCAAAGAGATGAAAACACCTTCTGTGCCAACACCTCCCAGTGATAACGATACAAAGGCAGTGGTGACAGTTGACAATATACTACAACTCAACAGATCTAATCCTGATTGGAAGAAATGGTTGATCTGGCCTACAGACACAGTTATCTGTCAGGAAAAATTCCTGAATAAAACTCAGGGCTTTACTAGTCATAGGCCAGACCCAAGATATGTCCAAAGACAACATCCGGGGGTAGTAACAACATTTAGGGGCCGTTTCCGATTCGGGCCGGAAATCACTCCGACCGACCCGGAGAGATTTCCGACCGAATCGGACTCTGGCAGTCCGACCGAACGAGTACGATGCGCACGCATGCAATCGAACTCGAGTCGGTCGGACTCCCATTGAAGTCAATGGGAGCTGGTCGTGCAACGCGTACGCGGGCTCCCATTGACTCAATGGGTGCGAGGCGAACAAGGGCGCCCACTACAGGGGGTATGCGTCGATGCGGTTCGCACCGACTCGCGCGGCTATGCGTACAGGGGGGTCCGACACGGACCCCCACAGTCCGGCTCCGACAGCTCTTTCGAGCCGGACGGCGCGAGTCGATCGGACTGCTCGCGGTGCGCATCGTACTTGCCCGGCCGGGGAACGTCTCCATCGGGCGGTGCGAGTCGAGTCCGTGCGAGTCGGTCGGAGCGGTTCGGGCCCGTGAACGAGTCGGTCTGCGATTTCGCGTGCGCTCGCATCGTACTTGCTCGGCCGGAAGCGCGTTCGAATCGGTCGGGAAAGAGGGCTCCGAATCGGATCCGGTTAAGCCGAATCCGATTCGGTGCGCTACCGGCCGAGATTGGAATCGGCCCCACAGTGTAGGAAAATTATGCCTCGATTGGCTGCATAGATCTACACTACAGGATGTGAAACAACACTTATCCTTACTTGCAGATGACGCAGATCTTCGGGAATTCTTGCTTGGACCAAGAAAACCGCGTCAAAAACGTTTCATATATGCCGGCATTTATGCTGCTTATAACGAAGCATGGAAAGTGTCACAGATGGAGGCCGCAGAACGAATACGTGAACTTGATTGTATTAATTTAGAGAAAACACTCTCTGTGGTCGACAATGGGTTAACAACTTTGTCCTCCAGAATATATTCATTGGATGGCATTGTATCCTCTGCTATCGACATTCTAGAACAAGATTTGGCTATGTTACAACAAGGTCAATCTCAATTACGTTCTATAGTGTTATTGAGCTGGACGCTGCAATCTTTGCGAGCGGGCTATGTGCCTTGGTGTTTCATCAACACGTCGTCTCTGTTTGCAGAATACAATCTAACTGATAAACAGATTGAATTGGCACAAAGAGGAGCAAGGTATACAGTGCTGAGCATTGAAAAACTGGAGAAATTACCATTCACAGTGGCAGAAAAACCAGCTACAGAATGGGTTATTCATGGCAAAATAACATTACCTGTGACTACTTTTCAGTTTCAGTATTGCCTCAGACAAATGCAAGCAGGCAAATATGAAAGGTTGGGTAAGGGATACATTAAGACATCTTGGGATTTACCGTATACACATAGATGTTGGAGTGGGGATCGTGAAGTGTTTCTGAGCGGTACTAACTGTAAACATGCACTGACCGGTTCACTTATATGTCAGGACATTTCTTTACACGGGGCTTGTAATAGTTCTGTGGCAAATTTGTCTTGCCACCAGCGGGGTACACCAGCTGCTGTGATTAATCCAGCGTTTGGACAACTTTCTAACGGGAGTTACCTCATGCTGAATGATCAGAGTTGCTGTGGAATGTTGCCAGGCATCCCATATCTAGTAACGGTCAACTCCAGGGTCACTTGCTGTATGCAAGTATTGTTTCCCCCAATAGACACAGTCAGGGAGTCGCCTCTATGGCCTTCGCTGAACGTCTCTTTTATAAGATTTGATACTTTGAGCAGAATGAAAGCCATGCTTTTACAGCAAACAGTGCCTTTGACCTCGGCCAAAGAAACCTATGATCTACAAGTAGCAAGGACTTCGGCTGAGATACAGACTTTAATACGTACGAACTGCCCTATACATTTTGTAGAAATGATAACACGTATCTTTAACATGTCTGATACAACGGGAATTGTACATGTATTTAAGAGCATTTGCTCCGGTCTGTTAGCACCTTTCCAGGCAATACTTGGAATCATCCCGAACTTTGCACATTCGGTGTTTGGTGGCATACCATTAATTCTAGCCCTTGTTGCCGGAATTCTATTTCTCTTCCTGCTATTGCGCTATGGCCTATTCGCAGACATCACTCCGAGCGAAATGGAGAAAGCTCTCCTTGAAAGAAAGTGCCGTGAGCGAATAGTACAGCTATTGGGCATGACTCGTCTACGGGACCTGAATACCACGTGGTTCCTGTCATTCAGACCAATCTGGGAAGATTGCATCTTACCTGTTCTGCGATGCGTGCTATGCGGTGAAGAATGCGTGTTGGACGCTTGTCTAACATATCCATCGGCTACGCCAAAGGATGTCGATACTTTGCTGGTCCCGATAACGGCCCATGCTCTGTGTTGTCCCCAGAGGCTACCAATCCTGATGTCAGCATTCATTGAGATCTCACAGACGCTTCCGGCTGCTGCTGAGGTACGAGAAAGAA
Organism: Calotriton arnoldi; assembly: GCA_963921515.1. Lineage (NCBI taxonomy): Eukaryota > Metazoa > Chordata > Amphibia > Caudata > Salamandridae > Calotriton > Calotriton arnoldi. The sequence continues at coordinate 959,966 of CAWUFW010006657.1, forward strand.
CTCCAGGCACACAGGTAACAACTGACGCGAACATTGCTGCGGCGACATATGCTGAGAGCGATGCTTCACATCTTTGTGCGGTCAATCTTTTACACGAGGTGTTCCAACTTACACCAACGACAGTGGATGATGTTTAGTCTATAGAAATAGATGATCTCATGTTTACACCAGACCCGTAAATTGACTCTGTTTCAGCATACAGTGTTCCAGAGAAGCAGTAACAATTTGGCCTTCATTTTTCAAAACTTTGGAACTCTACCAAATTTGAACTTTTGTCCCATTTTTCAAACGAAAATGGCACTTCAATCTGCTTAAAGTAGAACTAGCCTTATAATACAGACTTGGCAGTACTTCCACGGACACTTAGTCATCTTGTGTGTCTAAATCAGTTCATTTACTTTTCATGACAGGAAATGACTTTGATTTTGAACAACTTATCGATCATTTTTCGTCATATGTAAATATGTAAATATTGCTTTTTATATTTTATTCCAATTGCATTTATTTCGAACTTTATGCTGGGTATGAAAAGCATTGCTTAATATGTACAGAAACTTTTGCATTTTTTAATATGTTTTTTAATACTTTTAAGAAATATTTTAATATGCAGTACTCCATTTTAATGTTTAGCATTTTCAATGTTTAGCATTTTTAGTATTGTCGTACACACGAAAGAGTAGTGGGTGTTGTATACTTCCTAGGGTGTCCATAAACGGGCTTTCCAGAATCATGTCCTTATATAGGCACAATTCGCCCTGCCCTTATATAGGCATAAAATCCCAGTCCTTATTTAGGCACAAACCATGCACTCCAAATACAGGCATGGTCTCCGACATCCGCCCACCCTAGCGTCACAACGAGTTCATGAAAAAAAACAGACCCTTAGGCAGCGGGACTTTCCCTAGCCCAGGACTATTGATTTCTTCAAGGACTCATATATTATGCATGAACCACTATTCCTTAAGGGGTTCATTCATGACGTCTTCCGCTGTCCAACTAATGTCAATGCTAACATTCTGAGGTAATTCTCAGGTATAAATATACCTTCCCAAACCCCTGTAAATCAGAGGAGACATCGACTTCAGAGGAGCCCGTTTCCCGGCCGGACGCACTGAGAAGACGCTGTCATTCCTGCACGCAGAGAGTCCAGCTTCCAGTGATCTGACTTCCCTTGCGGGGTGTTGGAGTTCGAGTCTGGAAAGAGATTCCTACCTCTCTCATTCTTCAGGTATGGAGCTGACAAGAACCTAGAGGGACTCTTGGTATACTAGGCATACTAGGCTTAACATAATTTTAGTATACTCTAGTAAGGAATACTTCACCTACTTCTACTTCTCCCTACACCTAGGACAGGTTAGGTACACTGGGGTAGAACTAGGCTAGAAACGCATCGTATGAATACTCGCATTTTTAGGCTGTGTCATTTTACGTAAATGCATATATGCTAAAAAGATAATGCTAACGCAGTATTATTTATTTCTACTGCTCACTCTGTATATTATATATCTCGCATACTGTCTTGTGATCGTAACAGCACATTTTACTTACACCAGAAACAAGACTGTTCAATAAATCTTTTATTGAAACGCCCGTCTGTTCTCTCTGTGTAACTTTGAGAAAAACTAAGCATGCAAGACTGAGCTGAGTGAAATAGTTATCTATTGTTTCTACGACTCTGGGACACGTTCTGATTCTAAAGAGAAACAAAGTGGTCATGTTTTGCGGCTGCCATAAACTACTCCCTTCTTGTCGTCAAGAAGTTTCTAGTGGCCTCTGAGCTAGCTGGCACAAGTAATTAAGTTTAATATACTCGATAGGGACATACCGACCTTAGTCCTATGTCAAACCTATAGGATATATTATTCCAATGCGCAGAGCCTATTAGGGAAATAGGAGCTACACTACACCCTAAGACTCCCGATAAAAATGGTACCTCACTTATGTGGGAAGGCTTAGTGCCCGCAACAGGAAACAGCCCAAAATGCAACGGGTACACATCACATTTTTCCAGTGAAAATGGAACCTTATTTGCATTGTGGATTTTGGGCTCTAGCTCAGCCGGCACCTAGGGAAACCTGGCAAACCTGCACATATTTTAAAGCTAGACACCCAGAGCAATCCAGAATGGGGTGACTTATGTGGCTCTCACCAGGTTCTATTACCCAGAATCCCTTGCAAACCTTAAACTTTGTCCAAATAAACCATTTTCATCACATTTCTATGATGGAAAATTCTGGAATCTGCGAGGAGAGACAAACTTCAACCCACCCTTCATTCCCCCAAGTCTCCAGATAAAAACGGTACCTCACTTGTGACGGTAGGCTTAGTGCACGCACCAGGAAACGGCCCAAAACGCAATGTGGACACATCACATTTATCCTGTGAAAACTGCCCCTTTTTAGGTCTCGCCTAGGCAGTGCGCATTCGCTGCTCTAGGAGAGGGCCTTTAGCAGCCGGTCTTCACTTTTCAAGCACTGCACTAGTGCTTGTGGCGGCATCCACCTTGCGGGAGCGAGCAGCGGCGCGGCCACGTTAATTACAAACATATGGCTGCTGCTCTCTCCCGCAAGGTGGATGCCGCCACAAGCACGAGTGCAGTGCTTGCTTGTTTTAGGTTTCTTTCTGTTTGCCTCTCAGCGCCGCTCGTTCGTCCGCCCTCTCTTGTCTGATGTTTAATGACGACATCTTAATTACAGTACACTTTCCACGGGATGCCTTCTGACAGTCACGGTCATTGGTATTTAAGAAAATAAAATGCATTTGATATTCTATTAAAGAATTGTTGATGTTAGGACAGGAAGTTTCACTTTGAAGACGTGGTGAATACAGCACTGTCGCCTTGCACGATGCGCCGAACATTAATAAAAGTTAGATGACTCCTCCAACGGGTGAGGGGAGCAGAGGAGGAGGAAGTACATATATAGCAAACGCTACTCCTAGAAATGATTGCTGTTCTTTGTTATCTTTATGGAAGACACTGTGTTTGCAACCTGATGCCTGTCTGGAAAGTTCTTTTACGTCTGTGTCCTTGCTCTTTTCCATTCCCGACGAGTGAGCAATCCCGCCATCTAGTGGCAGGACCGTAAACTTTTTTTCATATGGAACTTTGTCTGCCATTACATGCCTACTTCGTACGAAGCACCTAGAATAGGGTGACCAGACGTCCCGGATTTGCCGGCACAGTCCCGGTTTTCCACCAGCTGACCCGGCAGATTTAGGCAATTTTGGCTCAGATCCCGGTTTTCAGTGAGGGTCGAATGAAAACATTGGAGGCACGTTTTTATGCGTTGCAGAGCAGTACTCAGTAGCAGCTCTTATTAACAAGCACTTACAGTGCAATAGGTTTCGCATTTGCGAGAGTTTGATCTATTGGCATTGTAAACGATACTCCTTTTTATTTATGCGTTTAAAAAACCTGTAAGCGACGTTTACGCACCGCTTGCAGGTTTTGTAAACATAAATAAAAGGCATTATTATTTACAATGCCAATGGATCATACTTTAGCAAATGCGAGACCTATTGCACTGCCAGTGCTTGTTTTGCAATGTGCCTAGCAGTGGACTTTGGGCCCTGGCTCAACCAGCACCTTGGGAAATCTAGCAAACCTGTACATTTTTTGAAACTAGACACCCAGAGGAATCCAGGAGGGGGGTGACTTGTGTGGCTCTCACCAGGTTCTGTTACCCAGAATCCTTTGCCAACCTCAAACTTTGTCAAAAAAACACATTTTCCTCACATTTCTGTGATGGAAAGTTCTGGAATCTGCGGGGAGCCACACACTTCCACCCACTCAGCACTCCCCGAAGTCTGCCGAAAACAATGGTACCTCACTTGTGTGGGTAGGTCTAGTGCCTTCAACAGGAAATGGCCCAAAACTTATTGTGGAGACAGTGGCGTAACGAAAGCTAAGAGGGGCCCCCCTGCAAGTTACACGGAGGGGCCCCCTCTCCGGATCTAATACGAAGCTCGAAGCCCTGAGTACTGTGCTGAGGAAGCCCCCTGCAGCTCCGGGGCCCCCGGCACTGCCCGGGCTGCGGGGGCATGTGTTACGCCCCTGTGTGGAGACATGAATTGTTTTTAAGCATGAGACAACCTAGTTTTTCAAGAGAGTCATCCAAGTTTTTGGTCCCGGGCTCGATGGCCATCTAGGGAAACCTACCAAACCCAGATATTTTTGAAAACTAGATACCCGGGGGAGTCCAGGGTGTTCTAGCTTGTGTGGATCCCCCAATGTTTTCTTACCCAGAATCCCCTGCAAACCTCATATTTAGCGTTAATGAAATCACATTTTCCTCACGTTTCTGTGTGGTAAAGTTGTGGGATCATCAGGCCGACACAAATTTCCTACCACTCAGAGTTTCCCCAGGTCTCCCGATAAAAACGGTACCTCACTTGTGTGGGTGGGCCAAGTACACGCGACAGGGAAGTGCCCAAAACGTATTGTGGAGACATCAAAATTATGCATCACAAAATGACCTGGTTTTGCAAGGGGGGCACCTGCGTTTTTGATCCCGGGCTAGGCGGACATCTAGGTAAACCTTCCAAACCCAGACATTTCTGAAATCTAGACACCCGAGGGAGTCCAACGAGGTATAGCTTGTGTGGATCCCAATGGTTTCTTACCCAGAATCCCTTGCAAACTACAAATTTTGCGAAAGAAATTACATTTTCCTCTCATTTCTGTGTGAGAAAGTTGTGGGATCACTGGTCCGACACAAATTTCCTACCACTTAGTGTTCCCCCAGGTCTCCCGATAAAAATGGTACCTCACTTTTATGGGTGGGCCAAGTGCCCGCGACAGGGAGTGGCCCAAACGTACTGTGGAGACATCAAAATTATCTATCACAAAACGACCTGGTTTTGCAAGGAGGGCACCTGCGTTTTTGTTCCCGGGCTCGGCATCCATCTAGGGAAACCTACCAAACCCAGACATTTCTGAAAACTAGACACCCCCGGGAGTCCAGGGAGGTGTGGCTTGCGTGGATCTCCCAACGTTTTCTTACCCAGAATCCGCTGCAAACCTCAAATGTTGCTAAAAAAATCAGTAGCGCGCTTACAATTCCCTGATTGATTGATTGATTGACACAGAAATGTGAGGAAAACATGATTTTTTTAAGCTAAATTTGTGTTTTGCGGGGTATTCTCTGTAACAAAACATTGGGGGATCCATGCAAGCCACACCTCCTTGAACTCTCCCGGATGTCTAGTTTTCAGAAATGTCTGGCAGGGCTCGAAAAATCATTTAATTTTTACTAGACCTGCAGGTCTAGTAACCTACAATATCTACTCGACCTAACTGAAATGCACTTGACCCTAGTCTGTGAAAGCAAGCAAATGTGACAAGTTAACAAGATTTAAAGGCCTTTTTATTGCTCATTTACTTTGTGAGCAATAAAGATGCCTTTAAATCTTGATCTCTTGTCACATTTCCTCTGCTTTCAGAGACAGAGGTCAAAAGTCAGTTTATTTTCCTACTCGCCAGAAAGGGCGAGTAGGATCTAAAAATAGCTTGCCCTAATTAAATCTGACTCGCAAATGCGAGCGGGCGAGTGGATTTTTCGAACCCTGTCTGGGTTTAGTGGGTTTCCCTAGATGGCCCCCAATCCCGGAAAAAAAAACACAGCTGACCCCCTTGCAAAAACAGTTTGTTGTGTGATAGGGGGCACCTGCGTTTTTGGTCCCGGGTTTGGCGGCCATCTAGGGAAACTACTAAACCCAGACATTTCTGAAAACTAGACACCCGGGGGAGTCCAGGAAAGTGTGACTTGCATTGATCTACCAACATTTCCTGACCCAGAATCCCCTGCAAACCTCAAATTTAGCTAAAAAGTCATCTTTTCCTCACATTTCTGTGTGGCAAGGTTGTGAGATCACTGCGCTGGCACAAATTACCCACGAATCAGCGTTCCCCTCAGTCTCACGATAAAAATTATACCTCACTTGTGTGGGTGCCCAATGCATAGTCAGCCTAAACTCTTATGAAAAAAAAACTGCCCTTTTGGACCCACTTTGGTTCAGTTTTTTAGGTTCTCTGCTTTGGGCACCCACAAAAGTGAGGTATCACTTTAATCAGAAGACCGAGGGGAACGCTGGGTGGTGGGAAATTTGTGCCTGCGCGGTGATCCCACAAAAATGTGAGGAAAATTTGACTTTTTAGCTAATTTTAAGGTTTGTAGGGGAGTCTGGGTAATAAAACGCTGGAGGATCCACACAAGCCACACCGCCAGCCAAGCGCCATCCATGCACACCACCAGCCAAGCGGCATCCATGTACACCGCCAGCCAAGCGACAGACCACGCACAACACCAGCCAAGCGACAGGCCACACCCACCGCCAGCTAAGCGACAGCCACACACACCGCTAGACATGTGCCATCCATGCAGACCACTAGCCAAGGGACAATCCATGCACACTGCGAGGCAAAGCGCTATTCCACACACACTGCCAGCTAAGCGCAAGTCCACACACACCGCCAGCAAAATGCAGGTTCACACACAGCCAGCCAAACGCCGGTACACAAAGACCATCAGCCCAACTCCAGTTCACACACACAGTAGTGGTTTTCTGCCCCCTTGGGGGCAGATGAATTGGAAAATAACGCTGTTCTGCCCCCAAGGGAAGGCAGAAGCAGCCAAAATGTGTTCACACAAAAAGGGAGCAACGCTTGCCTAAGGGGCCACTCCCTGGCATGCCCACAAACATATTTCCGGTGCCTAGTGCGCTTCCTGCCCCCCACGAAGGCAGATCGGGGCTGTTGCCCCCATCTGCCACCAGGGAGCAGAAAGACTGGGGCAATTTTGGGGGGGAGGGGGCATTGGCATTGGCCATTATGGGCAGATTGGGGGCTATTGCCCTAATCGTGCCCAGGGGGGGGGCAGAAAGGCTGTACCAATATATTGGAGAGGTGGGGGCATTATAATGCCCATTTAGGGCAGCCCCTACCCCTAAATGTGCACTTAATAAAAATCCCTGGTATCTAGTGTGCTTTCTGCACCCCTGGGTACAGATTGGGGTATGCTGCCCCCATCTGCACCACAGAGGGGGCAGAAAGACTGTGCCAATATTTTAGAGGGGTGGGGGCATTATAATGCCCATTTAGGGCAGCCTCCACTCCTAAATGTGCGCATAAAAACTTCCCTGGTGTCTAATGTGCTTTCTGCCCCCCGGTGTGGCAGATTGGAGGCTACTGCCCCCATCTGTGCCCCAGGGGGCCAGAAGGACTGTGCCAATATTTTAGAGGGGTGGGGGCATTATAATGCCCATATAGGGCAGCCCCCACCCCTAAATGTGTGCATAAAAAGATCCCTGGTGTCTAGTGTGCTTTCTGCACCCCCCCCCCAGGGGCAGATTGGGGGCTATTGCCCCCATCTGTCCCCCGGGGAAGGGCAGAACGACTGACCTTCCCAAAATTTAATGGGGTGAGCAAATGCCCTTCCCTAAGGCGCCGCTCCCCCCCCCCTCCCTGGTGTCTAGCGGGTGGATGCCTGCTCGGGGATCACCCTCCTGCGACAATCCCCAAGCAGGGATCCACTAGCAAAGGGTACCACTTAAACAGGGAGATTTTCTCCTTTCCGATGATACCTCTCCCGTTTGCCAACGTGCTCGGGGACTGAGAAAGCTCCTTGAGCATGTAGGCAATGAAAGTGAAATGAGCCAATCAGCTCATTTCACTTTCGGTTTCAGTGTAATGACGTCAGCGTGCCTTGCGCACTGATCGTCACTACACTGAAACAAAAAAATTGCCTCAGGCAGCTGGGGAAGCTCTTTCCCAGCTCCAGAGATTCAAAGAAAAAAAGAAATCCCTCTGCTGTTCTTACTGCTGTGCCGAGGACGTAATGGGTATGTCCCTGGCATAGCAGCACCGCAGCCGTGGACGTAACCATTACGTCCTCGGCATAGAAGGGATTAAGCACATGTGGGATGAGTGTGGAGTGATCTACACGTTCACAACACCTTACTACCCACAAACCAATGATGTTGAAAGATTCAACAAGACATTGAAAGGCATGATAATGGGACTCCCTGAAAAATTCAAAGGAGATGGGATGTCCTGTTACCCTGCATGCTTTTTGCCTACACAGAGGTGCCTCAGAAGGGAGTAGGGTTCTTACCCTTTGAACTTCTGTTTGGCCACCCTGTGAGGGGACCACTCTCACTTGTGAGGGAAGGATGGGAGAAACCCCACCATGTATCAAAACAAGATGTGGTGGACTATGTACTAGGCCTTCGTTCCAGGATGGCAGAGTACATTCAGAAAGCATCCAAGAATCTTGTTGCCAGCCAGGAGCTCCAGAAGTTCTGGTATGTTCAAAAAGTTGCACTGGTAGAATTTCAACCAGGGAAACAGGTGTGAGTTTTGGAGCCAGTGGCACCAAGGGCTCTCCAGGACAAGTGGAGTGGCCCTTACCCTAACCTAGAAAAAACAGTGAGGTCACCTACTTGGTAGACCTGGGTACTAGCAGATCCCCCTTACATAGAAATGTGAGGAAAATTTATTTTTTTTAGCAAAATTTGAGGTTTGCCAGCTTGCCTGTCAAGACCAAAATGTATCGCCTGTCTGATCAAGTTAAGGAAAACATCAAAGCTGAGGTCAGCAAGATGCTGGAGTTGGGGGTCATTGAGCCTTGTGAGAGTCCCTGGGCCAGCCCAGTGGTCCTAGTCCCCAAATCTCATCCACAGGGTAAAAAGAGAGAAATGAGGTTTTGTGTGGACTACAGAGGCCTCAATGCTGTCACCAAGACAGATGCACACCCCATCCCCAGAGCTGATGAACTGATAGACAAGTTGGGGGCCGCCAAGTACTTAAGTACCTTTGACTTAACTACAGGGTACTGATAGATTGGCGTGGCCCACGGAACAAAAGAAAAGGCAGCATTCTCCACACCTGATGAGCACTTCCAGTTCACTGTGATGACATTTGGTCTAAAGAATGCCCCTGCCACCTTCCAAAGGTTGGTAAATCAAGTCCTTACTGGATTGGAAGGCTTTAGTGCAGATTATCTAGATGATATTGTGTGTTTAGCTCTTTCTGGCAAAATCACCTTTTTCCACCTGGGGAAGGTTTTGCAGGCACTGAAAGCTGCTGGCCTAACTATCAAGGAATACAAATGCCAGCTAGGGCAGGGAACTGCTGTGTACTTGGGCCACCTTGTAGGTGAGGGCCAAGTCCAACCACTAAATCCTAGAATCCAGACAGTTCTGGATTGGGAAGCTCCAACCACCCAAACCCAAGTCAGGGTATTTCTTGGCTAGACTGGGTACTATAGGAGGTTTGAGAAGGGGTATGGATCCAAAGTGATACCCCTCACAGAACTTACCTCCAAGAAGATGACCAAGAAAGTGAACTGAACAGTTGACTGCCAAAAGGTTTTTGACACCCTAAAAGAGGAAATGTGCTCAGCACCTATTCTCAAGGCTCCAGAATACTCCAAGCAGTTAATTGTGCAGACTGATGCCTCTGAACTAGGGATAGAAACGGTCCTATCCTAGACCAATGATGATGGACAAAACCAACCTGTTGCTTTCATAAGCAGAAGGCTACCCCAGGGAGCAGCGTTGGAGTGCCATTGAGAGGGATGCCTCCGCTGTGATTTGGTCCCTGAAGAAGCAGAGACCATACCTGTTTGGGACTCACTTCCTGGTTCAAACTGACCTCTAAGATGGCTAATGCAGATGAAAGTGAAAAATCCAACACTTTTGAGGTGGTCCATCTCCCTACAGGCAATGGACTTCACAGTGGAACATAGACCTGGGACTGCCCATGCCAATGCAGATGGCCTTTCCAGATTTTTCCACTTAGACAATGAAGACTCTAGGGAAAGGTTAGTCTCATCCTCTTTCGTTTGGGGGGTGGGGGGTTGTGTATGAAAGTGCCCCTTTTTGCATAGTTACCCCCCACTTTTTGCCTGACACATGACTCACTTTTGACTTGGTGTGCCCTTAATCCCTGCCAATCAGGCTCCCAGGGCCTGTGTTCTTTCCCAAAGCTGTACCTTTATACCCCCAATTGGCACATGTAAGCCCCTTGTAAAAGGTACCATGGGTACCAAGGGCACTGTGACCAGAGATGGCCTCTAAGGGCTGCACCACCTATTGTGCCACCCTAAGAGGCCCTGTACCTTAACACCCACACCCTGCCATTGCAGGCTGCATGTTTTAGCGCAAGGAAAAGTGAAGAGTCAACATGGCATACATCACTGTGTGCTATGCCTGCAATTTACTGCCTGTGGCCTAGGTAAGTCAGGATGCACCAGACCACAGGTGAGGGTGCAGTGGCATGAGCCCCGTACCCCTACAGTGTCTAAGTCCATTTTTAGACATTGTAAATGCAGTGAAGCCATAAAGAGTATATGGTCTTGGAGTTGGTCATTACGAACTCCACAGTTCCATAATGGCGTTGCTGAAACCTGGGAAGTTGGTAGCAAACTTCTAAGCACATTAAACCCACACTGATGCCAGTGTGGGATTTAATGTAAAATGCACCTAGAGGGCATCTTAGAGATGCTCCCTAAAAAACAACCAGCCCTCGTGTGGTTCCTGAATGGCTGCCTGCCATTTGCCACCACCAGACAGCTTTCTAGGGTTCTCTGACAGAATATCGATGTAAAAAATATAGATGTAAAAAATAGATGAAAAAATATAGAATGCAAAAATATCGACTCCCTATACTTAAAGAGGTAAGTACAAAAATATTGAAAAAAATATCGGTTATGAATATAGTTGTACAAAATATCGATTTTTATATATATAAAAAATAATAAATATTAAATGTATTAAATATTAAAATTAATAAAAAATAGATTTAATATAAATTCTAACAAATATAACAAATAAACTTAATTTAAAAAGTTGAACACATACATAATAATAAATTTATTTTAGAATTTTAAAAGTATATAAAAATGTACATATATATATGTGACCAAGGCCACTGCGTTGGCCGAAACGCGTCTGTTTGACTTTGCACCGAACTGAGAATTAAGCGCTTCACTGGGCACCAAGCTTACTAAGTTGTCCGTATCTCTGTGTGCATGACTGCACGTTGGAGTTGTAATTGGATATATATATATATATATATATATATATATATATATATACAGTTTCCGCAGCAATAACGTGCTCACTCAGGGGATATTTCCTTCAAGCAGGTATTTTTAAATCCAGTTATGCGTTTCGACTGCTACGCAGTCTTGATCACAGTCGAAACGCGTAACTGGATTAAAAAATACCTGCTTGAAGGAAATATCCCCCGAGTGAGCGCGTTATTGCTATGGAAACTGTATCAATATGTCCGGTCTGCTTCGCCGGCTGTAGCGCTCCAACTACCATAGGGCGAGAGAGAACGGAAGGAGCAAACTGTGGTACAGATATATATATATGTGGTCAATAAAAGGGATTTCCTGAAGCTCCCCGCTGTGTCCTCTGATTGCTTTTACAGAGTGGTCTCTGTGTGATATTTTACGCGCATGCCAGGAGCGCGTTAAGAGGACCCGTCCTTTAAGTGTCCGTGGCCTTGCTGGCAAACTGCGGTTTTCTTTTCTCCAAGGTATTGGAATAGCCACGGACCGCCTCGAGTTTGGGCCAAGCAAGTGGCCACTGCCAGGAGCAGTCCGTGACTGCACGGGGAAACGTGGTCATTGTATCGGCGTTTCATGGCCCGGCTGATTCCCGTATTTGGGGCAGGACGTTGGGGACCCAAGGAAGTCCGGGTCACTCCTTCACCTGGGCTTTACCATCGACACAAAGCCCTCCTTTGCCAGGAACAAACAGCGCCCATTCAGGGAATATTGGGCCCCGCCAATAGCACTTACCCGGCTGAGCTGCATGCTGGGAGCTGTAGTCAGTGCACCCGGACTACAGCTGTGGCTTGAACCAACAAAGTGGGGCCAGCTGAACTCCCACCAATGGGAGTGCCGCAGGACTTACAAAGGAGGGCGGGGGCGTAACCCCGGTGTTAGTGGCATCTGAGGAAGGCTTGTTACGCCGAAATGCATTATGCCAAGAGTGGTCAATAAAAGGGATTTCCTGAAGCTCCCCGTTGTGTCCTCTGATCGCTTTTACAGAGTGGTCTCTGTGTGATATTTTACGCGCATGCCAGGAGCGCGTTAAGCGGGCCTGTCCTTTAAGTGTCCGTGGCCTTGGTGGCAAACTGCGGTTTTCTTTTCTCCAAGGTATTGGAATAGCCACGGACCGCCTCGAGTTTGGGCCAAGCAAGTGGCCACTGCCAGGAGAAGCCCGTGACTGCACTGGGAAACGTGGTCATTGTATCGGCGTTTCATGGACGGCTGATTCTCATATTTGGGGCAGGACGTTGGGGACCCAAGGAAGTCCGGGTCACTCCTTCAACCGGGCTTTACCATCGACACGAAGCCCTCCTTTGCCAGGAACAAACAGCGCCCATTCAGGGAATATTGGGCCCCGCCAATAGCACTTACCCGGCTTAGCTGCATGCTGGGAGCTGTAGTCAATGCACCAGGACGACAGTTGTGGCTTGAACCAACGAAGTGGGGCCAGCTGAACTCCCACCAATGGGAGTGCCGCAGGACTTACAAAGGAGGGCGGGGGCGTAACCCCGGTGTTAGTGGCATCTGTGGAAGGCTTGTTACGCCAAAATGCATTATGCCAAAAGTGGTCAATAAAAGGGATTTCCTGAAGTTCCCCGCTGTGTCCTCTGATTGCTTTTACCGAGTGGTCTCTGTGTGATATATATATATACCAATAACATAAAATCTATTTTAAAAAAAAACCATTCTATTATAAATTAAAACATGAAACTATTTAACTATCTTTAAACTTAAATGTTCCCCTCCAGTCAGTGCAACAGTAGGGAGAATGTTGGTTAGCGTAGGGGTAAAAATTACTATTCCCACTCCAGTGAGTGCAACAATAGGGAAATTGTTGGATTGCGGAGGGACAAAATTTACTATTCCCAGTCCAATAATTGTAACACTAGGGAAAGTGTTGGATAGCGGAGGTGTAAAAATTACTATTCCCACTCCAATGAGTGCAACAGTAGGGAAAGTGTTCGATAGCGGAGGGGTAAAAATTACTATTCCCACTCCATTGAGTGCAACAGTAGGGAAAGTGTTGGATAGTGACGGTAAAATTTACTATTCCCACTCCAATCAGTGCAACAGTAGGGAAAGTGTTGGACTGCGGAGGGGTATCAATTAATATTCTCACTCCAGTCAGTTCAAAATTAAAAACAAACAAAATATTTCAACAACAGAAATATTTAAAAAACAAAATAAATAAAAAAAATATAAAGATGTTAAAAATTAAAATACAAATATATTTAATATTACAAATTTAAAAAACATATTATAATGTTAAATGCATATGAAAAATACCTACACATTTTTTTATATTAAATAAAATGAAAAAAAAATTCAAACAAATAAATATTTTTAATTAGAAATTATTTATAAACAAAAACATTAATTATTAAATACATTTTCTTTTTTATTTCCTACCCTATACCACCACACAATTCACAACCCACATCTAAATAAAAAAAAAGTACTTACATAATTAACATAATTAATTACTAATTAAAGAAATATTATTCATTAGAAAACAAATTAAAACTCATGAAAATTCATAAACTACCCACACTTTACCCCTATAACCCCCACAAACCCCAGCTAAAATTAAACTATAAAAAAAATAATTACACACTTAATTAAAACTTTGTTTCAGTTAAAAAACTAATAGTATTTAACAACTAATTATAAAGTAAGTAAAATTAATTTACTCCCCACCCTTTACCCCTATAAAAGTAAAACCCACACACAAAAAATATAAACAATTACTCTAATTAAATATCAATTAATTAATTAATATTAATGATCAACTAATTATTAACTAATTAAACATAAATTACTTCCCACCCTTTACCCCTATAAACCCCACAACCCACACCTAAAATTAATTGCACAATGTCCATATTTAATTTTCAGTTAATTAATTAATATTAAATAGGAACTAATCATTAATTAATTAAACAAATTACTTCTCACCCTTTACCCCTATAAACCCCACAACCCTCACCTAAAGTTAATTACACAATTTCCATAATTAATTTAGAATTAATTAATTAATATTAATTAACAACTAATTATTAATTAATTAAACATAAATTACTTCCCACCCTTTACCCCTATAAACCCCACAACCCGCACCTAAAACTAATTACCCAATTTCCATAATTAATTTTCAACCAATTAATTAATACTAATTAACAACTTATTAATTTTTTTAAAATAAATTACTTCCCACCCTTTACTCCTATAAACCAGACAAGCTGCAGCTAAAAAAATTACACAATTATCATAATTATTTGGCAGTTAATTAATTAATATTAATTAACAGCCAATTAATAATTAATTAATAATAAATTACTACCCACAATTAACATTATAGAATCTCAATTAAATAAATATTAATAGATAAAAAATAATCATTCATTTATTATAATTAAATTACTTACCACCCTATTCCCCTATAAACCCACTACGGTACTAAAAAACACAAAATGTAATTAAAATATAATTGATAACTACTAAAAATTTAACACATATATTAACAAACAAACAATTTTTATACAAAAAAAACCAACATATGCATTTAAGACATACTAAAATACATAACACTAATGAAAAAATCGATATTTTAAACAACTATATTTTTGCAAACGATATTAATGACTTCTATATTTTTTAAAACGATATTTCTTACCTTAAAATCGATATTCTTGTCCACAATATTCTTGCTGTCGATATTTCTGACTTATGATATTTAGGACTCGATATTTCCGTAGTTCGACATTTCCAACTCGATATTCTGTCTGCACACGGTTTCTGGACCCCTGGGTAAAGAGCCTCTGCTCTCTGGGTCCAGAAACAAAGCCCATCCTGGGCAGAGGTGTCACACCTCCTCCCCCAGGATGGGCTGGGTCCACAAAAGGGGATGCTTCAAAGGCCTGGCACCTTTGTGAGAGTACTTGCCGTTTGCTGCAACTGGCTCCTACCGGTTTTACCCCCACTTTGGGCGGGAGAATGGGCGGAAAAACCAAGCTAGGGGGAGATGTGTGCCCCCGTTTGCCAATCCCACCCTTCAGGTCCCCTCCATCTTAAACATGAGGGGACCCAACCAATCAGGAAGAGGCTAATGCCCACCTCCCTCTGAGGGGCATACTAGGAGGTGTACCCACCCCAAGGTAGGGATCCATTGGTCTCGACCTGCACACCCCTTTAACACCCCTTAATTTAGTATTTAGGGGCTATCTTGAACCTTGCCTCCTCAGATTCGAGGAAGAAAGAAGAAGGACCTAAGAGCCATGGTGACCCAAAAAGAAGAGGACAGAAACTGTTTTGGCCCCAGCCCTCCCGGCCTGTCACGTCTATGACCTTCCTACACAGCCAGCAATCCCCAGAGCCCGGAGGACCTGCCCTGCACTCATCTAACAGACGCTGTCTCCTGTGAACACCGGCTTTGCTCAAACGAAGACTCACCCCCAGAATCCGGATCCAGGCGGCTCCGTGACACCACGCGTAGGTCTCCTCAGCGATCCTGACCCGGGATCTGGTGATCCCCGACCCCATCAAGCCTCAAAATGACGCCTGCAGCCTCAGCCTGAACGGTCCCTCGACCGCGGCCAGAGCTGGTAAGAAAACCTGACACCAGAAGACATCCCTGCACCCGACGCCCCACGGCCTTGGGAGGCCCAACCGACGGTGTCCAGGCATCCCCCAAGAACCCAACTTACCTCTCCAGCCTGTGGTTGCCTTCAGGAAGTCTCCAAGCCTGAGCCTGCAGCAACTTTGCTGAACTGAAGGTCTCCATTGAAAATCAAAGGGTCCCCGACGTCATCTTGGCACCCTGCACCCGGCCGCCCCTGTGCCGCTGGTGGTGCAGCTCCTGTGCTGATTGTTGGCTAATGTTGGGCACCTGCACTCTGCACCCGGCCGGCCCACTGCCGCTGGTGGTGCGATTTGAGTGCCTTCTAGACCTTGGGGAACCTTCGCCCTAACCTCCAAACCTTCTTCTCGCAAGTTGTTTACTTACCTGAGAAACCGCTAACACTTTTTCCCCATGGGAACTAATGTTGTAATGTTTTGTTCCTAAGTGTTGAGCTGAACTTTGTATGAAAGAAAAAGTAACTAAACTGCAATCCTTAAAAAGTCTTACTTTCCTTGTATTGTGAGATCCCTGGTGTGGTATATAGGCATACCACCCCAAATAGTCGATGTAAACCAAAAGTAATCTAAAAGTACTCCAAAAGTAATTACTGTGTAATTTTAACTGTTTTCAAAGCCAATGCAAACCTGTAACAACTCCAGTTCAATATACAATTTCATCTCTGTGTACAGCCTTGCATTTGAGAGTATATTTTACTTACCTGTGCCAAGGCCTTCTTGGTTCTACAAATAAAATATAGGTATATTTTTTTTATACTTACCTAATTGGTCTGGATTCTGTCTCTGAGTGCTTGCCATTAGCCTTGATTCAATTAATACAATAAATGCTTAACACACCCTCTGGATAAGCCTAACTGCTCGCTCAAACTACCACAAAGAGAGCTGTTAGTAATTACCTAATTTAGCCTCTGCTAGACCTCTGGTGACTCCCTTGACTCTGTGCACACTATACCTTACTTTGGTATAGTATATACAGAGCCAGCTTCCTAAAAAATGGGTTTAGTCAATTTTCAGTTAAAACCAAATATGAAGCAGAGCAGATTCTTTGAGAACTAAAGTTCTAAATTTGCTGAACTTACTTGATAAAACAATAAAAGCTATTCACATGCATTTGTATTCCAGTTTGTTTTTTGTCCCAATTTTTATCATTACTAATTATTCAAATTAAAATACTAAAGTCGCAAAATAGCATTAAAAGAAATTTCATCCCAATTAGCAACCTCGAAATTTCTGAAGGGAATGGATTTTTTTCATCTGAATCTGCATGTTAGCAACATCAGTTGTAACTTGTTGGCAGGTAGTAGAGCAATCTCTGGCTGACATAGAATATTGTAAAGGTTTTCTAAATATCTACTGATTTGGTTTAGTATCTTTATAGAGTGCTGCATTCTCCCTCCGCTATGGAGATGTGTCACTGTATGCAATCTCACGTCTCTGGAGTGATCACTGTGTGTAACCTCAAGCCTCTGGTGTGGTCACTTGTTGTAACTTCAACCCTCTGGTGTGGTCACTGTTTCTAAACTCAGGCCTCTGGTGTGGTCACTGTTTGTAACTTTACGTCTTTGGTGTGATCAGTGTTTGTAACCTCAAGCCTCTGGTGTGGTTAATGATTGTTAAATCAAGCTTCTGTTTTAGTCCCTATACACTAATGCTTCTGGTGTTGTCACTGTAAATCCAAATCTTTGCTGTGGTCACTGTTTGTAACTTGAAACCTCTAGTGTCAACTGTTTGTAACCTCAGGCTTCTAGTGAAATCAATGGTTGTAAACTCCAGCCCTTGCTGTGGTCACTGTTTGTAACCTCCAGCTTCTGGTGTGGCCACTGTTTGTAACCTCCAGCCTCTGGTGTGGTAAGTGTTTGTAACCTCCAGTCTTTGGTCACTGTTTGTATCCTCAAGCCTCTGGAGTGGTCACTGTTGGTAACCTCAAGCCTCTGCTGTGGTCACTGTTTTTGTAACATTAAATCTCCGGTGTGACCACTGTTTGTATCCTCAAGCCTCTGTTGTGGTCAGAGTTTCTAACCTCAAGCCTCTGGAGTGGTCACTGTAAACTCAACCCTCTGGAATGGTAAGATAAGATTCAGGGCATCATTGGGTTTTATAGACTATGGGCCCGATTCTGATGCGGGTTGGAAAAGCTTCCCGACCGAATCGGTTGGGAAATGGTTTCCGACCCACTCGGATCGGGAAAGTCCGACCGGCGGAGTAGGATGCATCCGGATGCTTCCAGATACGATTTGGTTGAACTCCCATTGACTTCAATGGGAACATTTGTTCCTAACCGCATCAGAATTGGGCCCTTGGTCGGGAAGACACGTTCCAGATCCGATTTGGAAGGAGCAAATGCCGTTAGGAGGCCTTCCTAACCGCATCAGAATCAGGCCCTCGGTCAGGAAGCTTTTCCAACCCGCATCAGAATCGGGCCCTTGGTGGGGGGAAGCACAGACCACTTACTTGGCATAGGCCTTCTCCAGCAGCGCGCTCCAGAATTCCTTGAAGTCGGCGGACTGCACAAACATTAAATTGCCATCCTTGACTGGTAACCTGTCATCGATCACCACGTCGAACCATTCTCCGAACTGCCAGATCTGAGGGGTAAAGACAAGAAAGAATGAAAAGAACAGACAAAAGGCAACATTACTGGGCAGAGAGAAGATAACTACAAGGCCTTAAAGGAACACAAATGCTCCCAGCAGCCTCACCATGGCAAATGCAGTGAGCCACTAAATGCACATATTCACTTTGCGAGACTGTGCTACATGTTCACAAGTGGCCTCCAAATGCTCTACTAACTAATCTGCAAGCTCCTTGTTGCAGAGAAAGTGCAAGCCACCTGCTTCCTTCTGAGCACCATCCTTAAGAGTTCCACAGTATGCACCAGGAACCAACACAGACCGTCCAGGCAATGAGGAGTGCTCCCAGTATCAGCATCAACAAGAGGAATAATAGGAGTTGGCGCAATTGCAGTGGTTTTTCCATAAAACTCACACATTTCACACATACGGCATTAAAGTTTACTAGCCTCTATCTGATGTGAATACTGAAATCGTGACAAACCTGGTGTTGAAAGGTCACACGAAATACCAGCAGGAAAGCGGTTTGAATACAATATGTCCCTTGTATTGTAGTATTTATATTCTGCTTATTACCTCAATGTGCGGCGCTGAAGCGCCTTGGCTGCAGAATTACTGTTCCAGCAAGACATTATCTGCTTGAGCCAATGCCTCACAGGCAACAAATATTTGAACTTGTCTACCTCTGAAATGTTAAGAACTTTGACAAAATGTGCATAACATACACATTTTAGAATTTTTTTCTAGCATAAATAAATTCCCAGGTCTCATATTTAATCCTGCTTTTCATCAAACTCGGTGCTCATTTCGACAACAGGGAGCTTTTAGAGTACAAATCAAGCCTCGGTCCTTCCTAAAGGCACAAGTAGATGGTGTTGGCTGTTGACTCTAACCCCAGGCTATGCGGAGACTGGTGATGAATGCAGTGTGATTCAAGGCGCTTGACTCCGCAACGGGACTGCTTTGTAACTATTCTCAGCTAAAGGTCTGCTCTCTCTCCCCAGTGCTTTATTTGTAAAAAAAAAATACATCACAGGGCCATCGTTAGGAGGCCACTGCAACGTGCAACACCCATTCCCCCTGCCAGCAGTGCAGACGTCATACCACCACAACTACTGACCAATCGCACTCCTACAAATGTGTCAATTTATGCTATTCCAGTCCCCCAAAGCTATAAGAATGGCTTCGGCAGCAGGCATTAGGCATTTTAATTCCTATTCTGTTAAGAAACAACTGTTGTTGTGCTCATCTGTAACTTAAACAGACATCACCATCTTGTGGTAAAATTTCATAAGTACCAGTGTTGACAATTAGGTGCTGGTGCCTAGCACCGGAAACCAACTGCTCAAATTAAGCACCGTCTCTCCCTATAACTATGGTGCACTGTTTTACCTTTTGGAAGGTCACATGTGTAGGGGTGTGTTTGGTAAGAGTATGGCTCATAAATGACGTACTGGAGTGCATTTGATCTCTGTGTTTGTGCAGCACAAGATGGTGAATCTTTGTGTAAGCTGGCTACATTCACACTAGGCATACCGAGCTGCAGTCTGCACATACTCCTGGCCAGGCCCCTTCCAGGAAACCTATTGTACCTGGTGGTGGAATGGGACTTAACCAGCCCATTCTTTTGTTCAGACAAACCCCCTCCCCTCCCCCAAGAGGAAAATCAGCACATCCCGCATTTCATGCAGTGCTTGCGTTTCCAAAGGTAACATCAAAAGGTGGAGAACTCTCCTAGTCTCAATCCAGAAATCACCTGGATCTGTCTAAACCCATCTGACTTGTCTATCAGAGCCTACAAAAAAGAGACACGAACTTCTCCAAGTTCGGAGAAGTGCAAACATTTTCAAGCAAAGCAGACCCTATGGAGGGCTCCGTTTTTAACCCCTTGGCCACCAAAGGGCCATAAGACAACTGACCAGGAGCAGAGTTTCTACTGGGTGGCCACTCTTCCTCCAGACTGGGCTCTGTATGGAAATCCTGCGTGAAGCCTTGGCTGCTGTGACCTGTCTAAAGACGAAGAGCTTACCTCCCTGAACAAGGAGCTGGGCTGCACCGGCCAGAAGAAACCAATCTGAGTCCAGGAAGAATATCACAAGGTCCAACAGACCGGAGAAATCAAGTGGATATTGTCTCAATGTACTGTAGGTGCCCAAGAGATGGAAATTACCAGTAGACAAGCTGGCCAGGAGAAGAGCATCATCTAGGTCATTGAGCCGTAATGTTCCCCTTTAAACGGAAGAGCTGGTGTTTCTTCCCCATCACATACCTGTATGGTACCTACAAGTCCAATCGCCAGTCGTATAAGAACCAGGAAGCAGTTTTCCTTCACAAATTACAGCCACAACTTCTTTAATAATAATATTACCAGATGACATCATGCCATCTAAGAATGACGTGCTCCAGTCATGAGTTTGTATTTAATAATCTGATGCATTATGGGAGTTGTAGCACTAATTCAATTAGACTCCCATAGCTGAAAACAATGATCTGTAAAAGGAAGCTCAGAACTGGGACCCAGTGTCCTTGAGGACATGGAATCATCTCACAACCTTACTTAGGTCACCTACAACAAGGACCAACTCCCCCTCCATGGAGATTGTTCCCTCTGTTAGCAAACTGGCAGGAAAGGTAAAAGATATAGTGTGTCAAGAAGAGTTCTTCTCTCCCACCTCAAAGAAAAGTGGGCATTTGTGTTCCCCAATTTTACAGACTCAAGCAATTTGATAATAAATGCTTACATGCTCAGGGTTCCTCTTTATGGAACGCCTGCCCCCTTTACACCGCAGGATTCTTTTTGGATCAGCAAAGGACTGAAAAAATAGCTCGTCCGCTTGGTCCTCAAAGAAATGTCTCTTGTCAACTGTACCCCCACCTGAACACAGTCCCGCAAAGACCAAACCTTAGGGTCACTCTGGAACTGGTCAGAAGCCTAAGACCAACAAATGGTTTGGTACCAATAAACTGAGTCTTTGATATCATGACATTATAACACTATAGCAAAAATATTGATGAGGTAAGTATGGACAGTGTGAAACCTTTAACCTTTTGCCCGAGGGTAAATGTAGCTGCTACAGACATCGTTCCTGCCTATGCTAAGCATGCATAAAAATTGTGCCTGTCAATGACGTGTAAAGTCTTGTTTGATGTCTGGCCTGCAAGCATTCCGATTAACCAAGCGGCGAAAGTTCATGTTCCTATATGATGGTCATGTGTGCAGTGCTGATTACTTTAGGTGGGTCCCACCGGCACTATTTTTTTTAGGGAGCAGATCTTTTATTTTTCATCATCCGACTTTAAACCAGAACTAGAGAGAGAAGCACTGAAGAAGATGAAAGAAGGAGGAAGAGAAAAACAGTTACAAAGGGAGGAAGCAGGGATGAAAAAGAACCTGCAAGAGAGAGACAGAAGGGCACGGAGAGTGCGTTGGTATTCAGCAACTTAGACATTTGGCAGCAGTGCCGATGGACTTCTGAGAAAAACGTTTGGCCCCATTCATTCTTTTACAAATTAAGCACTGGCTAACTTGCTTACATTGTCATGACTACAGAGTCCTGTATCTGTGTAATTCCATTGTTTTAGTTTCATCACGTGATCTCTATTGGAGTACTGTATACATAGACCTATAAGTGTATGTCTTGTCTCTGCTTGTGTCCTTATGCTTATGTGGGGTGCCAAGGAATCCCTTTGGTACCCATCTCTGGGATTCACAGATATTTTTTTCTCTTGTTAAGAAACACTTTGCCACCTTTGAGTTGGTGTGTGGGCAGAATTTCTTTAAAGTTGAAACAACTAGCCTGGAAGTGCCTATGCTTGGCCGGAACCTGAGTTTCCCAGCTCCAAAGTCAGCAGTCTAGCCGTGAGACTACATCCTTTCCCCATATGTCCTCACATGTGCTATAATGCACCATGCCTTAGGGCTCCGAGGCCTGCTGGAGGGGGTGACTCCACTCAACTGTCCCAGGCGCTGGAGTCAGGGACAATAATTTTTCAGGGGAATTTGGGTGGAGGACGGCTTGGGGTTCGACTCACCAATCAGGTCACACAGCGCTAGCGCGCTTTGCAATTTTATGAAGTATAAAGTCATATTGTGTTTATCACGTATAGATTTGCGTACAATCTTGAAAATAGTTGTATGGGCAGGTAACAATGGGATAAACCCGTTTGGGTAGGTAAAGGGGTAATTCCAGGATATGGAGAGTCAGAAGTGTGTGCAGTCTACAGTATAAAGCATGAAGCTCTAGAAAGAGTGGGAAGAAGGCACAGATTAGAGGCACAACAGCGTCTACAACCCAGGCACAGTTCCTAAGGGATGAATGTGTGAATCAAAGAGGGAAGCCAACGGGGCCACACAGGAACCTCCTTGAGTCTCAACAGTCTGTGAGTGGTCAATTTCGATAACAAGGGCGTCGGTGGACAAGCATTCCAGCCTTCCTACAAGAGCAAAGTCAGGAAAGATCTGTTAGTCTGAAAGTAAGTTTTTGCTACCTTACCCCTAGTGCACACCTACAGCACAAACAACTTGATGTTATCCACTTTTCTCAGAGTGCTCTGTAAATGTTTTGATTTCAGTTGATAAAAATTGCCCATAGATACGATGAACTATTAACCAAAGCCCCATCTCCTGTCTCGTTGAGACAGATGCTAGCCAACCTGCTTTAAAGATCTCTGGATTTTCTTCCTTACCTCTCTCGGGCTTCTCCATTTGTGCAGTTGCCATTTCAAACAACCTTAAACCCTTCCCTACAGCTGATTCCATTTGTATAACCCTGGGTCTCCTCACAGATCAACATGTTTCTGTTAAACCCTACTTCTTCAGGAGATATATTTTGTCTAGATTGAACGGTATTGTGTATTGTTCCAGTGATGTTGTATTCCTGAATGTGCCAAAAACAACTAAAATTATGTTTTAGCTGTATTTTGTCAAAGCCAAGAATGTACTAATGTTGACTGTAAAAATACAATGTTGCAATCTACCTCTGATATACTTGCTCAAGTGCGTCCTTCTTTGTGGTCAGAACCTATTCATGGTGTTAATTGTATTTCAACTGCCGAACCAATAAAAACCTAGATAACTCCAATGAAGAAGCTCCCTTGCATCCTCCATACCCATTTGCATTCTGAGATGAAAGCAGGATTCAACACATTATTATCACTCCGATAAAAGGGGGGATGCTAATGCCCTTCGTGAGTGTATGTAAGACCTCCATTCTCCAATCAAAAAGCCTGGACAAGATATTTACAGATTTTTCCAAAACCTACGTGCCATCAATGCTGTTGTAAAACCTACATTTCCTGTTGGTCCTACCCTCCTACCACATTGTCCTGTAACCAAGCAACTGCTAATTGGTTGACAGTGGTTCTATTTTCTTTTCGATCCCTAGGCACCCACACAGCCAAGATCTTTGTATTCTCATTCTAAGTGGGGAGCTAACATGGTCTTGCTTGCCTCAGGGGTTTACTAAGTCACATTGCATCTTCTCCCAAACTCTCAAGAAATATATGTACGCCCTCGTCTTCCCCAGAGCCACTGTATCTCAGGTACACACTTTCATGGGGATGGTGGGTTCCTGGCCCATTGCATTAGTCTAAGGAGGCAGAGCAACCCTTTGTAATTCTTATCCTCTGGCCCTGCTCTGGAACTGGATGATTATAACCAGCCATTCACACTCTACTGTCATGCAAAGAATAGTTTTGCTTCAAGGCTAAATCAATCAAGGCGTTTGTTAAGCGCTACTACTCACCCATAAGGGTCTCAAGGTGGTGGGGGTGCAGGTTCCAGTCCATCAAGGAGGGGGTCTGTCGAAGAGTCAGGTTTTGAGGTTTCTTGTGAAGGTGGGGAGCGATGTTGTCTGTCTGAGGTGGAGCGAAAGGGCGTTCCAGGCTCTGGCCGCGAGGAAGGAGAAGGATCAGCCTCCCGATCTGGTCTTTCTGGTGCGGGGGACCACGGCGTAGGAGAGCTGGGCTGATCGTAGGGTCCTTTGGGGTGCATGGAATTTGAGTCAGCTGTTCAGGTATGCTGGTCCATTGTCATGGAGGGCCTTGTGTGCGTGGGTAAGCATCTTGAAGGTGACTCTAGCCTCGATAGGGAGGCAGTGGAGTGTGCACATGTGCTGGGAGATGTGGCAGTGTCTTGGCAGGTTGAGGACCAGTCTTGCGGCGGCGTTCTGGATGTTCTATAGCTTGTGGGTGAGGTTTTTGTTTATTCCGGCGTAGAGTGCGTTGCCCTAGTCGAGTCTACTGGTGACCAGGGCATGAGTGACTGTCTTTCTTTGTTCGAGGGGGATCCATTTGAAGGTCTTACGTAGGAGGCGGAGGGTGTGGAAGCAGGAGGACGAAACGGAGTTGATCTGGCGGTCCATTTTGAGCTTGGAGTCCAGGATGATTCCCAGGTTGCGTGCGTGGTCTCTGGGGGTGGGCGGGCTAACGAGGGCGGTGGGCCACCAGGTGTCGTTCCAGGCATCGGGGTTCGGACCCATGATGAGTACTTCTGTTTGTTGGTGTTTAGTTGTAGGCAGCTGTTTTTCATCCATTTGGCGATGGCTTCCAGGCCTTCTCGAATGTTGTGTCTGGCGGTGTTGGGTTCGTTGGATAGGGAGAGGATGAGTTGGGTGTCGTCTGCGTATGACGCAATGTGGAGTCCGTAGGTTCTGACAATAGGGGCGAGCGGGCCATGTAGACGTTGAAGGGCGTAGGGCTGAGGGAGGAGCCCTGGGGGACTCCGCAGGTGGTTGGTGTAGGGTCCGAGAGGAAAAGGGGAGCCTGACCCACTGTGTTCTGCCAGAGAGGAAGGAGGGGATCCAGTCGAGGGCCTTGTCCTGGATCCCTGCGTCGTGGAGTCTGCGTATTAGGGTGCAGTGAGAGACTGTGTCGAACGCCGCTTAGAGGTCGAGGAGGATGAGGGCTACTGTTTCTCCTTTGTCCAGTAGGGTGCGGATGTCGTCTGTTGCGGCGAGGAGGGCGGTTTCCGTACTGTGTTTTCTTCTGAAGCCGGATTGGGAAGGGTCGAGGATGTTGTGCTCTTCGATGAATGTGGCGAGTTGGCTGTTGATGGCTTTCTCGATTACTTTTGCTGGGAATGGGACAAGGGAGATGGGTCTGCAGTTCTTAAGGGCGGTGGGGTCCGCCGAGGGTTTCTTCAGGAGGGGGTTAACCTCGGCGTGTTTCCAGTCGTAGGGGAACGAGGCAGTCACCAGGGAGCGGGTGATGGTGTGGCGGAGCATGGATGCGATGGTGTCGGCAGCTCTGTTGAAGATGTGGTGGGGGCAGTGGTCCGTGGGGGCCCCGGAGTGGATTGACTTCATTGTCTTTAGTGTGTTTTCGGTGGTGAGGGCTGTCCAGTTGTCAATCGCTGGGTTCTGGGGGTCGGGGGTGGTTGGTGAGGGTTCAGTGTGTTGGTTGTCTTCGTCGAAGTTGTCGTAGATGCTCTTGATTTTGTGGTGGAAGAAAGTGCTGAGTTTGTCACAGAGGTCTTGTGAGGGAGGGATGTCAGTGGACTCGCTGGTGGGTTGGGCGAACTCCTTGATGATGTTGAAGAGTTCTTTGCTGTTGTGTGCATGTGTGGAGATTCTGTCTTCAATCGCTTTTTTCCTCGTTTTTCTGGTGAGTTGGTGGTGGGCGTTGGTGGCAGCTCTGAAGTCGTTGCGGGCCTCTGTGGATTTGGTGTTCCTCCAGGCATTTTGGAGGCGGCGGCAAGTGCGTCTGGACTCTCGAAGTTCGGTGGTAAACCATCTGGCTTTCTTGGCGTGGGTGTTGTTGTTTTTCTTGAGGGGGGCTATGGTGTTGGCGCTGTCAGAGATCCATCTGTGCAGGCTTCGGGCTGCGGTGTTGGGGTTGTCTTTTTCCGCGATGGTTGGGGTGGAGTTGCTGAGTGAGGAGGTGAGCTGGTCATCGGTGATTTTGGTTCAGTTTCTTCGTGGGAGCAGGTGCTGGTGTCTGTGGATGGTGGGTGTTCTGAAGGTGAAGTGGACGCATCGATGGTCAGTCCATGGGAGTTCGGTGGTGTGACTGAAGGTGATGGAGTTTCCTGTTGTGAAGAGGGGGTCGAGGGTGTGTCCTGCTGAGTGCGTGGGTTCGGTCGCCATCTGACGGAGTCCAATGTTGTGGAGGTTGTCCAGGAGGGATGCAGTGTTGGGGTCCAGTTGGTTGTCAAGGTGGAAGTTGAGGTCTCCCAGCAGGGTGTAGTTGGTTGATGCAATGGCTTGCAGGGAGATGATGTTCGTGATGGAGTTGGCGAAAGCTCTGCGGGGTCCAGGGGGTTGGTAGATGAGGGTTCCTCGGAGGGTGGTGGTAGGGCTGGTCAGTATCTTGAAGTGAAGGTATTCCATCAGGTCTGAGGGCTCGTCGGGGAGTGTGCTCAGGCGGAGGGTTGATTTGTGGACGATGGCGATTCCTCCTCCCTGGCGGTCCTTCCTTGAGATCTTGTATCCTTGGGGAATCGCGATGGCGATGTCCGGTCCTGAGCTGGTGTTGGTCCAGGTTTCGGTGAAGAATGCTATGTCCAGGGTGGTGCTGTCGAGGAGGTCCCAGATTTTGGTGGCATGTTTGTGGAGGGATCGGACGTTCAGGAGGATGCATTGCAGGGTCTTCGGTTCGGTTGTGTTATTGTGGGCGGGTTGTGCTGGGTCTGTGTTCTTGGCGGTGCTGTAGGTGTGCCGGCAGCGGTGACAGCTGAAGCGTCCATGGGTGTCTGCTGGTGACGCTAGCTTGCAGTTGTTGCTGTGGCCTGGGTTAAGTGCGTGGAGTGCCGCTGGGTCGTAGCGTTGGCGGTTCGGAGGTCCAGGGTTCCTGGCGCTGGTCGCGGACGGGCGCAGACGGGCTTGCCTTTGGCGCGCCCGCTGCACGCGTCCGCTGCGGGGCTGCGCAGCGTCTGCCATTAAGTAGGGGTCGTGGAGGGCTGGGCAGCTGGGAGGCGGGAGCGGGGAGGGGAGCTGGATTGGGCTGGTCGCGCTGGTCGTGCTGGGGGGGAGGGGCCACGGGGGTAGCAGCGGCAGGGAAAGCGGCGGGAAAGAGGGACTGAAAGGAATAAAGGAAATACAAGGAAGTAAAAGAGGAATAAGGCAGAATGCGGAAAATAAAAGGAAATAAAAGAGGAGTAAGGCAAAAGCAGAAAAGTGCAGCCAAGCAGAAAAGCGCAGAAAAAGAGAAGAGGGTAAAAACGAGTGGAAACGGAGCGGAGCGAGAGAAAGGAGACAGAGGTCCACTGGACCATCAGGGATGAGGCGCAGGTATAACGTGGGTGGAGGAGGGCCTCGAACACCAACACTCAAGAGTGCAGGGGCTCGGTGGAAGGCCTTACTTAATGGTGGAGCTGCGAGGGAGGGAGAGCAATTTCACTGACAATGAGTCAGTGGTCTTGCTATTGGTGAAGAATCACAGAGACCAAAATAAACCCATTGCCTACTATTCACCTACCCTTGATGCAGTTGCACCAGAACTTCCACCATGCTTGCGAGCTGTGGTGGCAGATGTCCACCTTCTAGAAGCTTATGAGACTATAGTCTTCTGCGCCATCCATACTATCACCATGCCACATGTGGCTTATTGCTAACTAATAAAATTTAACACCAGTTCATAGCAAGTCCTATTTTCACTTTTTTGAGTGACTAACTGGACTTTCTTGTTGGATTTGTAAGCATTTTACCAGTGATGTCTAAGGGGGCGTGCCCGTTGTGCCTGTTCCCTTTGATAAAGTACAATACCTCCAGGGGCACTAGCCATATGAATTCGACAATGTTTTATTTCCTTTGCCCCTGTCAATTGGAGGCTTATGATTCAACAAACATGCACGTCATGCCTGCTGCTGGTACCTTTGTTGATACTGCCTGCAGAATGGCTTGTGAAACTCTGAAAGGCCGTATTTTTGTAGAGTGTATTTAAAGTGATCTCTCTCATGCAGCTCAACCTGACTGAATAGGTTTACTATACTTAACTCCACATAAATGCACCCTCACAAAACTTATTTACAAGGTATGTAAATGCGGAGTTAAGAATAGTAAATCTATTCTTACCAAATTTATACTTACGTTCACAATACTTCAGTAGCTAATATTTTTGCTGTGATATTACGGCAGGACAATGTTAAAACCTCAGTATTCTGATATACAACCCCAGCAAGCTAAGCATGTGTCATAGAGTGATATTGATCTTCTAAGCTTCACCCTTTGACTGGCTAGATGCAGGTGTTTGCAGCAGACACATAAACCACTCAGCTATTTCAACAAGATATTAACTCATTGAAATATCGTCCTGGAATAAAAACCTGCTGCCTGCCAGCCACATGTAGTGTACTGAAGCTGGTACATTAACAGTCTGAGCTAGTTTATGCATTTTAGCCCATTCCTCAGGGAAATTAGACTGAAAAGTCAATGTTTGACCCAATTGTTGTTCTTGGGTAAACTCACCCCTCCCCCACGACCCACTGCCTCCAGCCCCTTGGGAATTTCAGTCTTTATAAGTAGATACAGATACCCTGAATTATGGCCTGAATGGCTTTCAAGAAATGCTTCTAAAAACCTTTACCTATTTGGCCAAATAAGTTGAAAAGTGTGCTGTGAAATGCACCATTTGATCCCACTGAAATAAAAAAATTCTCTGTGAAAGACCTTCCCTTCTCCCAAGACTATCTGGTGGGAATCAGATTTGCTCGCTATTTTGAGTCCAAAATAAAAAACATCTTACCTAACAATAAGGCAAAAATTAATAATTTAAAATTACAAGAGGGGCAACTACTGCCCATATGGGGTAATTGATAGCCCATTACCACAGGGCGTCTATGATAGCCCTGAGAATGGAACCACTAAAGCAGTGGCTCAGTAACTCCTTCCACACAGCAGGGTGTTTGCATAGTGGTCCATCTTGCATTGAGAGCTCACGGATCAGCCGCACCTCATGATTTATCAAACACTTTGGCTAAGTTGAACAGGTACTTGGAAGTTACTTTCTTTCTTGGCTCACAATGCCCTGCTCTCTAACCCGGTACCTGGAAGTGAAAGATTCCAGCATAACCGTCCTGGAATCCCTGCCCATGAGGGACCACACGATGCAGAAGGTCTTCATTGAGGGTGAGGCATCCAATGGCAGACAGCAACCAGCAATCACCTACGACACAAGCGGAAATGTGCATGAGAAGATGTTAATGAAGAAAAGCAAGGTGTTGAGCACAAGAGTAAGGACTTCAAACAAAATCAAGCGCTGCACCATAGAGTGACTCTTTTTTAACAAACTCACACTCAGAAAAACTCATGCATTAAGTAGTAGCATGTGGTAGGTATGAAGAAAAGAGTTAAATGTGGACGTACTGAATTTCCCCACAGTGGCACAAAGCAAAAAGTAAGGGGTCACCTCAAAGAGATATCATGAGCCAGAAGGGGTGAGTAAAGCAAGGGGAAGCCATAGCCTATCTGAAACACTTTCTGTTTATTCTTATTCATGATTTTAGTTCAAAAGTCTCTTCATCTGTATGAATGCATCTATTCCATATCACTGGCATGTTTATCTCAAACAAAATGAAAACCTTTTTTTTTTATTATCTTTGTAATTAAACCTGTACTTAAGTAATGACAAGCATTGGCAGTCAACAGGTCTCACCAGTGAAAGCTAATGGCTTTGCCAATGCTGGTGCCATCAATAATGTCATTTGAGATGTCATCAGTGATGTCATAAATGATGCCATAGAACATGCCACTAGTGATGTCATATGTGAGGTCATAAGCAGTGCATGGCAGTGGCGCAAGTTATAGTTAGCACTGTTAACTATAACTGGGGAATTTCTGTGTTTTTTTTTAGTTCAAAACGTTGATGTTGGCAGTGACAAATTCACCTGACTATAATGTTACTTAACCTTTGTTTTTTTCAGTGAATTTCTACAGTAGAGTGTTGGACAGAGGAGTGGTGTAGAGCAGAGTATGGTACAGTGGCATAGAGTGGGATAAAGTGTAGTAGAGTGGAGTATAGTGCAGTACACTGGAGTGGGGCAGTGTCCAGTGTAGTAAAGTGTCAGAGTGGAATGGAGTGTCGTAGATGCTTCTCTGGGCCATTGGAGGCCCCTCACTGACCTGGACTGCCGCTTCTCTGGGCCATCGGAGGCCCCACCGACCTGTTCTGCTGCTGCCGTCCTGCTGGGGTGGGACGTGGTCCCCCAGTGCTTCGCGCACGTCAGGAGGGGGCGGAGCTAATCCTGACACGCCGTAAAGGCGCTGGAGTACTCCTGCAGCGCGGGACGCTTCTCTGGGTCATTGGAGGCCCCTCACTGACCTGCACTGCCGATTCTCTGGGCCATCGGAGGCCCCACCGACCTGTTCTGCTGTTGCCGTCCTGCTGGGGTGAGACGTGGTCCCCCAGTGCCTTGCGCACGTCACAAGGGGGCAGAGCTAACACTGACACGACATAAAGGCACCGGAGCACTCCCGCAGCGTGGGACGCGTGCTGGCACACCTGGCCGCACCCGAGCAAAGTACGGGCCAAAGGTGGGCCCCTAATGCCCCCGGAAGAGGCTGGGCCACCCGTCTTATCTTTGTGTTTCGGAGTTCCATTCAAGGTACTGTGCGTACTGTAGCCTAACTAGTACTCTGCTAGTTCTTTCCCATTGGGTGCGTTGGCCTGGGGGCTTGTTTTCTCTCCCCCTAAGTCCTGTACAACGGAGACTTACTTAAGGTATTGTGCCTACTGAAGTCCAATCAGGGCGTTATTTGCACCCTCCTATTGGGTGCCGAGGCCTGGGAGTTCGTCTTCTTCCTTTGCATCTCCCCTTCTGTCTTTTCTAAGGTTTGTTGGAGGCTCCATGGGGAAAAGGAAGATTGTGGAGGGGGTGGCAGGGGCCGGTGGAGTACATGAAGCATCCAAGAAATCGAAGAAGATGCAGAGCCCTGCAAAGGGGAGCGGTGTCCTCAATCGCATTGACGACTTATAGTCCGAATGTGAGGGCCTACTGCTCCAACTGCTACTGGCGCTGAGCCTAAATCCAAGGCCATTACAGTACATGGAACTTCTGCTAAAGAAGGGCGTTTACCCAGCATGTTTAGAAAGGTGAACATTGGTAACGGTAATCAGCCCCGGGAGGCCCAGTAATGCCCTTGGATGATTCACAAAATATAACCATCGACTCATTAACACCCACTGCTGGGCTTCTATGCAGTAATATTTTTTTACCCCTGCTAGATCTGCAAGAAACTAGCGCTGCCATTGTGGACCAAGATAAAAGGGTGAAAGCTAACGAAGGAAGTACCTCCCCACTCATTGATGCAGTTTTAATTGATTTTGAAGCTTCCAGCTCCGTATCTGACTTATATAAGGAGGTTTGTGCCCTGAAAACTAAAATTGGAGCACTAACTGGGCTCATTCATAGGTTGCTAGATAGACTTGGGAAATCAAATGGTCAAGGCATAGAACCTGGTTCCGAGCACATGAGGGAAGTTGCCAGTGGGAAACAGTTGCCACATAAGTTACACATGATGCTTCCTTATCATCGACTATAAGTCCCGGTCCCAGTAGCTGTACAGCACGAAGGGTTGGAGATGTAGTTGGTGGTAATCCAGGTCCAACAGCATATGAGGCAACACACAGACATCCACAATGTCCACCTAGAGAAGTAGCGAGGCGGGTTATGGCACATCACTGGGCAGGACCTTCTATCCCCCTCGTCACTCAGCATCATAAAATCCACATGATTAATGTTCCTAAATGTAATCATCCCACAAGACATAAGAATGAGGAATCCCTCGAAAAGAAGTCTATTCATTGGATAAGGCACGTTAGAGGTTGTAGATCCATGATCAGTGAAGACATTCTACATGCAAAGAGATATGTTTTAGCTAATAACTCAACAGACGCCATAGAGCTGACTTTAACTGATGAGAGTTTAATGCATAATCTTATTGCTTTGGCAGTCAGGACTCTTCCTCCAGACAAGCCAAATATCCAATCTAAGAGGCAGTTGGCAATTTTGACCGCTTTGTATAACTCCAGTTTGCTGCTCAAAAGGCCGTTTCCATAACCCCCCCCCCTTAGCGGATATTGACTGACTACAGCTCAGCTCGGCACTTATGTCCATTAATAGTGCCCCTTGCCTTGCTCCGAACATAAACCCTCCAATAAGCAGGGAGTTATTGTCACCTTCAATCTGTCAGGCTGGTCCAAAGTCCCTTGTGCAAATCATCTTTTAAGAAGTAACTCAAAGCCAGGACTGCGTTAACACCAACTTTAGCGCAGCACCTGCCCATGAGGAAAGGGGAGTGGATACCCTTCTTCACTCTTTACACCAGTTGCCTATAAGCCATCACTCGCTTAAACTAATCTCATGGAACGTGGCCAGAATTAGAAGCAAATTGTGCCTACCTCATTGGGTACAGCTGGTCCAATCCCACGATATATGTATTCTGCAGTAAACATGGAGCTTAACTCCAACGTTTATGCCAGGCTAAGCAAATTGGGGAGGCGTGCTCCCTGAAATATTTCAGGAAATTTTGGATTCTTGTAGGCAGCGGTAATTTAAGAAATCAACCTGTGCTAGCTAATAATATTACAGCTGATGATAGGCAGAAGCACTTTGGTGCCCTCTACTCCACTAATATTAAATATACTGAAGGATGCCCCTTTTAGATTTACCCCCAAACCCAGCGAGGGTCATTTTCACCAAGGAGGAAATAGAAACTTCAATTGAATCCATTGTACCCGCTAAAGCTCCGGGACCGGATGGGATTTCTGGAGACTTGTTTTGGCTAAATAAAAGTAATTGGACGATTATATATGCTGCCACTTTTTAATGCTATTGCAGGGGGTGCCCGAATTCCAGACTCATGGAAAGGAGCTGTGGTTATTCTAGTTTTTAGAAAAGGCGACAGAAATAATCCAATTAACCACAGGCCTATCAGTTTAATAGACTGTATTCAGAAGGTATTCAGCCGTACCCTCCTAGTCAGAATCCAGGACTGGATGGCTGAGAATAATATTCTTAGGCTGTCCTGTTTTAGGTTTAAACCTATAATAACTGATAAAACCCCACTGAAAGGGAAATGGCCCTTACCAGTGTAAACATATAAACACTGAAAAAACACTTGCACAACCACAAACTAAATGCCATTCAAAGAAAAGAAAAGGAGAGTGAAAGAGTGATTTTTATTTCTTTCTGAAGGGGCCGATACGATGTAACTTTGTTATAGAAGGTAGCAGTGAGAAAGACTGGGCTTAACATTATTCTACTTGAGTTTTGTTTTTTAAGGAGTCACTAAAATATTGTTTCTTCTTCCTTTTGCTTTTTTCAGTTTTGTGGTCTTTGGTCTAAAGATGCATGGTTTAGAAACCTGTTTTAGTTCTTGTTTAATTATTTTATATACTGTAGAGAATCAGGAAATAAGATCATATTTGATATTTTGGCTACATATGATTCTTTCACTGATAGGTAAAATAGCTGGTTTCATAAGAATCTTTCCCAATATGTATCATCACATTTACCCACAGAGAATGGGTAAAACCCCTTGATACATCAGCCTCCTTTTTTAGCGAGTCAGTATTGATAGTAGGTGGATTGCCAAACCCCCCAGGCTATAAACATTCATTGCAAGGTGTAGTGACAGGTATATGTGAAAAGAGTGCTGTCACCAAGTATCTGGGATAGTGGTGAAAACATGACACAAGACCTTTGGAAAGCATGGAACGCAGTGTCACTTGGAATGCTGCTGCAAAATGTTCTTATCAAGTTCAACAAACACTGGAGTGATTTTTTTTGTATTTGCAGTTATTCATCTACGTATATCGTCAAATTGATACCTGAGCTAAAATGCTTCCCTGTTAGAGATCCTTGCCACTTGCTAGATTGTATGCTGAAAGCATCTTTACAATCTTCAGAGTTAATGAAGAATACTATTGACTTTTTAGTCCATTCTGGTGCACTGTTTTGTTATGCGCAGGAACTAAAACGCAAATATTTCTCATTTTGTGCTTTGTGTTGCATCAAAAAAAGAGTTGTCCCAACTGTGTCATTTAGCTGGTGGTTCTCAGTACTAAACGCTGTGAATGCTATATTATCCATGTGGCAACTATTTATAGAATTTTTGCAGAGCTATGATGCCAAAGGCAAGAAATGTGAGGATCTTCGGTCGCATATTGATAGTGATGTGAAAAAAGTACACTCTACTGCATTCTTAGATTTTTACAGGAAAACATGAATGTTGTAGTGGACATATTTAAAAAACTAGTGTCTGAAAACACCCATGTCTACCAAGTGTTCAGCATAATTGGTGTAGATGTGAAACATCTCTTTGAGAGTAGGCTGGAAGACACTTTTAGTGACTTTGGCACTGCAACATGTTCCATGTTAAAGTGCTTGTCACTTGGTAAGCAAAGAAATGTTGAGAAGGAACTCAGGAAATGTTATTTATTTACAATGTATGAGAAATGGCTTGCAATTATGCATAGAAATGTCCCTTCACCAACTATGGCATTTGAAGTCAATGAAGCCTCAATGTGGTACTCTGCACAAGTTCTAGATCCCCTCCGTAAATGGGAATTTTCTCTCGACTTTCAAAAGTGCTGCTTCAGTTTTGACCGCTTCAATAACTCTGAGGGCATATGTGCCCAGTTCAAAGCATTTGTTGCAGAACCTGTCCCAGAGAATCACAATCTTGAGGTGCACCAGTATTGGCACGGAAAGCTATGTCAGGGGCCAGAGTAAGCAAATTGTGTACTGGCTGTTTTGGCGTTGCCCGTCTCAAGTGCCAATGTTGAGAGGGCCTTTTCACAGATAAAAGTTTACATGGGAAGGAAAAAGCGAGCATGCCTGACCAAAGACTCACTGAAGAAGTATTGTATGGTGTACTACAATAAGTTTGATTTGTAAAGATGTAGTTGGGCCTCATATACCCTGTACGTACACTGTCTATATATCATGCACTTACAGTGCAGAAAGCAAGTAATAATAAAAGCAAAATGTTACATAAACACTGGAAAAATACTGTTTCTGTTGCTTTTAATGGCGTGAAAATGTGTAATCACTGATAACCACTGTTTTTTTAAGGTATTGAAATCACTTAAAAACACTGGAAAAAACCCCACCAGAATTTACCAAAAAAAGAAACTGAAAACAGGAAAGCCTACATATACTGTTGCATTTCCAAGCTGGATTTCGACAAAAAACTGGAAAAGTCGATCAGATTTTTAGATCCATTCTTCTTTATTGGAAGGTGGTGGTATTGGGCAAGGGGAGCCTATATGCTGCCTTCATAGATCTGAAGTCAGCATTGGATCTTGAGCCTCGTGGAAAGCTTTGGATGGTGTTGAGAGACATGAGAATTCCTCTGGAAATCCTGGCATTAGTTGTTTGTCTTCATGAAGCAACTATGCCAGGGTGCACTGAGGGAATCAGGGCCAAGTCACATACCCCATTAATGTCAACAGGGGGTCCGGCAAGGCTTTGTCTTGGACCCCATGTTGTTTTCCCTCTTTATGAACCAAGTTGTGAACTCCTTAGCTAGAATTCCTGCTGATGCTCCCTCATTAGGGAAAATGAAGATTGCCAAGCTTCTCTTTGCGGATGATACGCTCCTTGTTTAAAAAAACTCCCAAGGGGTTCCAGATGCTAATAGACCAACTCAAGACTTTCTGCAATGAGAGGGGTCTAGAAATAAATACCACTAAGACAAAACTCTTGATACTAAATCTCCAAAAATCCTTGAAAGGACGATTAACCCTAAACAACACTCGCTTAGAGCGGTTCTGTAGCTTTGAATATTTGGGCGAAGATTGGCTAAAGGTATGACTTGGAAGCAACATCTAACCAAGACCAATCTAAAATTTAAACAGATAGTTGGAGCCCGGAGAAAGGAACATTCTTGCTCATCTATCAAACCGGTTGCCCCAGCTCTAGAGATCTATAAAAACAAGGCAGTAAGCAGTGCCCTTATTGGGCTGCGCTGTGCGGCTTTGAGAGAGTGGATGATCTCACAGTAACTGAGCATATGTTCCTTAGGAATTTAGTTTCCCTCCCACCCAGTACTCCACTACTTCCCCTTAAACTAGATATGGGGGTAAAATCCGTAAAAGACTTAGCAAAATTACGTCATCTTTTTTGGCAGAGATTGTTTTCGACCCCCGAATTGTCCTTGTATGCCGTAGCCTTAGAAGAAGTCTGCACCCTAGATACATCTAAGAAGGTAGGCTGAATAAGGAACATCAATATTCTACTTGACAACATCGGGTTAAACAGGGGCTGCACCAATTGCCTGGAACTCCCCACAGAAAACTATCTAAAATCTATGTATGGGGATTGGGTATTTGAGAAGGAGACCAGGAGTAGTATGTTAGCAAGATTAACACGGGAATTCCTAGATTTTAAACTGCTGTGTTCCCTGGAGGACTTCCTTGATCTTATTCAAGTGCCGGCAGACAGAAAGTTATATATTCAAATTAGATATGGTATTATTCCTTTGAATGCATTTACGAATTCGTGGCAACGTAATGCTGTTAGCAATAAGGGTTGTCCTTGCTGTTCTGCCTGACAGAAACTATAGGCCACATTTTCTTGGGCTACCCAGCATACTCAGTCCCTAAAAGCAGATTGCTCTCTCCTATATGCAAACGGCTGGGAACCAGAGATCATAGTGTGGCATTACGCATTTTAAGATCTGATGCAAGACCTCTGTTTGCGTTTGCAATTGCTAAATTCTTGGGCCATATGTGGGGAATCAGAAGGAAAGTACAATCTGAATACGCTATTTCATCGATTTGTTCTAACGTGATTCCCCTAACTTTGGCCAGTGAATATCAATCTAAAGTTCCCTTGCAAAGCAGATAATGTATAGCTT
The DNA here is from genome assembly GCA_963921515.1 of Calotriton arnoldi. Taxonomy (NCBI): domain Eukaryota; kingdom Metazoa; phylum Chordata; class Amphibia; order Caudata; family Salamandridae; genus Calotriton; species Calotriton arnoldi. The sequence continues at coordinate 997,031 of CAWUFW010006657.1, forward strand.
TTAGATACCAGAAGGTCTGGGGTTCATTGTTCTCACTGTTTCATAATACTTCACTCCTTTTATCTAAATGATGATTTTAATCGGTATAGATTTTACTTATTGTATTTTATCTGTAAAAAATCAACATGTTTTAATGAAATCAATGCATTTTGTATAGATAATCCCCATTAATTTATGCATATGCATTTTGCCCTTTTAAGGTCTGTTGACCGAAAATAAAGTTTATTGATTGATTCACTTTAGTGGTGTGGAATGCAGTAGAGTAGACTGGCATAGCATACAGTAGAGTGAAGACTCATAAATTGGACTACTGTGTTAAACAATAGAGTGCAGTGGTGAGTCGTATAGTATTTGAAAGTGTTGTAGATTGCTGTAGAGTAAAAGGTCACATAGTCTAGTTGGGTTTTGTAGAGTGGAGTGATGTACAGTACAGTATTGTAGAGTGTGGTACAGTGTATTGGCATACAGTGTTACAGAGTACAATGGAATAGAGCGACACAGATTGGAGTGGTGCAGAGTGGAATAGTGGAGTAGAGTGGAGTACTGTATCAGAGTAAAGTGAAGTAAAATGGGGCGCAGTGGCATACAAAGAGTTGCGTATAGTGTTGTATAGTGGACTAGAGTATCGTAAAGTGTCAGAGTTGAACAGTGTTGTACAGTGGCCTACAGTAGAGTACAGTGGTGTACACTGAAATGTAGGGGTATAGTCAGGAGTGAAGTGTCAGAGAGTGGCATACGGTGTTGTAGAGTGGGGCTGCATAGAGGACAGTAGTGTGTCAAACAGTGGATCTGCGTAGACTGTTGCACAGTAGTGTAGAGTGAGGTAAGTCTCATAAAGTGGAGTGGCGTTTCGTAGAGTAGAGCGACATGGAGTGGAGTGTAGTGGCTTAGGGTAGGTAGTAAACTGTTATAATTTGGAATGTGGTCTCGTACAGTAGAGTGGAGCATAGAAAAGTGTTGTACGATGGAGTGTATAGGCACAGAGTGGAGTATAGAGTTGGATTGTAGACTGTATGGGGATAATGTGGAGTAGAGTGTCGTAGAGTGCCATAAAGTGGAGTAGACTTTTATATAGTGGAGTTATACAGAGTGGAGGAGAGTAAAGTGTAGTAACATACAGTGGAATACTGTGGAGTGCCATAGAGTGGAATAGCACAGAGTGAAGTGGTGTACAGTGCAGTGGCATAGAGTGGAGTAGGGTATAGTGGATTATCATAGAGTGGAGTAATGTACATTGAAATGGCATAGGTTAGAGTCAAGGAAACTGTTATAAATTGGAGTAGTGTCTAATACAGTAGTCTGTGTCTTTCAGTGTTGGAAACTTTCATAGAGTGGAGTAGAGTGTTGTATTATAGAGCGTACAGGCATAGAGTGGAGTACAAATTTGGACAGTGGAGTGTACGGAGATAGAGTGGAGTAGAGTCTAGTAGGGAGGCATTGAGTGTAGTAGGTTTTTTTAGAGTGGAGTTATATAGAGTAGAGGATAGTACACTGTTGTGGCATAGAGTGGAGTAGCATACAGTGGAGTGGCATACAGTGAAATAGCGTAGAGTGGATTAGTATATAGTGGTGTAGCGTACACTGGAGTGGCATACAGTGAATAACATACATTGGAGTACTGTATACTGGAGAAGAGTAGAGTTTAATAGCATATAGTGTAGTAGCGTAAAGTGGAATGGTGTAGACTGGAGTGTTGTACAGTGGAGTGGGGTACAGTGTAATAGCATACAGTGGCGTGACGTCCAATGGAATAATGTAGAATGGAGTGGCATACAGTGGAGTGTGGTAGAGTGGAATGCCATACAGTAGAGTGGCGAACATTGAAGTTGCATTCAGTGTAATAGCTTAGAGTATAGTGCTGTATAATGGAATAGCGTAGAGTGGAGTATAGTGGAGTGGTGTAGAGTGGATTAGCATACAGTGGAGTGGCATAGCATAGATTTGAAGAAACGTATAAAGTGGAGTGGCATCTCACACAGCTCTGTAGTTATAGTTAGGGTTGCCAGGGATAGGAATTCCTCTGATTTCTACCCCTTAATAACTGTGCACCTGTTTGACAATTCTCTGCAAAATTTCCCAGGCCTATTGCCCCATTACATAACAGAGGATGGAAAGTTGTGCAGTGTTTGGTCAAGGTGGTGCAAAGAAAAAAGGTTGTTCCCAAAACAGGGTTCCCTTCCAATGGCCTAATGCTCCTCTCCACCCCCCAGGCACAAAGTCTTTCTGCCCAGGGCAGACTGGAGGTTGCTAGGGGGTGGCAGAAAGCCCACAAGACACCATGGATTGTGTTTTTTTAGCAGATTGGGTAGCCCTCCCATCCATCAAGCCTAGCCCCCATCCTCTCCTCACAGGGATGAAAGTCTTTCCCCTAGGCAGATTGGAGGTTGCTATGAAATGTTGATCCCTCCACATTGTATTTTGGGGCCTTTCCTGTTGCAGGCACTGCCCACGCAAGTGAGGTACCATTTTTATGAGAAGACTTAGGGAAAGGCTCAGTGCAAGTAGGTTTGTGGCTCCTGTAGATTCCAATACTTTCCATCACATAAATGTGAGAAAAATGTGTTTTTTTGGTCAAAGTTTGAGCCACGCAAGTCACCCCATTATTGATTTCTCTACGTGTCTAGTTTTAAAAAATGTACAAGTTTGCTAGGCTTCCCTGGGTGCCGGCTGAGCTATGGCCCAAAATCCACAGCTACCCATTTTGTAAAATATGGGTCAGTTTTGAGTGGAAAAATTGAATAAAAAAATGATGCGTTCTGGGCCGTTATCTGTTGTAGGCGTAGGCTACCCACAGAAGTGAGGTAGCATTTTTATCAGAAGACACAAGGGAATGCTGAGTGGAAGGACATTTGTGGCACCCCACTGATTTCAGAACTTTCCATCGCAGAAATGTGAGAAAATTAGTTTTTTAGTCAAAGTTTGAGGTTTGCAATGGATTCTGGGTAAAACAGCCTGGTGAGAGTCATGCAAGTCACCCCTATCATGTATTTCCTTAGGTGTCTAATTTTCAAAACTGTACAGGTTTGCTAGGTTTCCTTAGGTGCCGGCTGAACTAGGGCCCAAAATCCACAGCTACCCACTTTGCAAAACACGGGCCATTTGTTTTGGGGAAAAATGTGTTGCATCCATGTTGCATTTTGGCCCGTTTCCTGTCGCAGGCACTAGGCCTACCTGCACAAGTGCGGTACCATTTTTCTCAAAAGACATGTGGAACCAATAAATAGGTATTTATTATTACCAATTGGGTTTGCTTGCATTTGTGCCTTCCAAATGTAAGCCAGTGTGTAAGAAAGAAGAACTTTTTTTAAATAACTTCTAGATCATGTGCTCGTACCGGTACCCACAAATTCAGAGATGTACAAATAATCACTGCTTCTAAACTCCATATCTTCTGCCCATTTCAGAAATACATAGGTTAACTTGATACCCATTTTTCCAGCTACGTATTTCACCATATGAATTGGTCTATACTACGTAGACAATGAAAAACCATTGTACGGTGCAGCTCAGTTGTTGGCTCTGCATACCTCGGGTTCTTAGAGAACCTATAAACTCTATATAGCTTCACAACAAAAAGGGTCTAGCAAACGTAATGGTACATTGCTTTTGTAAATCAGCCATTTTGACAGAAAATTACAGATGAAAACATTTTCACAAATGGCTGTATTTTTCTGAGTCGTTTTCAATATTTATTTATTTCAACAGTTAGTTTCTTTGTGAAAGCCTTGAGGGATCTACATATATGATCCCTTGCTGAATTGGGCATTTTTCCTACTTTTTAAAAATATATAGCTTTCCTAGAAAATCCATGGATTTCACACTGAAAGTAAGTTGAAAGCACAAAAATAGGAAAATGGACTACTGCTTTGAAAAATGACAAAACTGTGGTAGAAAAATCGTTCTTTTCCTATTTTTCCTAAATAACTCAAAGTTTAGCTATATTTTGGCTATTTTCTCAGTCCCCTCCAAGAGAATCCACTAACCCTGGGCACCTTTGGAATCCCCAGGATGTTGGAAAAAAAGGACTCAAATTTTGTGCAGATAGCTTATGTGAACAAAATGTTATGGAGGCCTAAGTGCAAACTACCCCAAATAGCCAAAAAAAAGTCTTAGCACTGGAGGTGGGGAGGCCGACCTGCAGAGGGTTAAAGAGCCATCGGCGAGGGCATATGAGGACTCGGCCACAACAGCTGAAAGGCCTGCTCCTCCCACGAGACTTCATGGAGTTGTTGGCATGTCGATTGAGTGACGTTTACAAGCATTATGTTTCCTGTATGTAACTTCTATCAGGAATTAATGAAAACCATAATTGAAATTTCAAAGTAGCAACTGTTTTTCTTAAGTAAAATAAAATACTGTTTCTGTCATTCACTCCCAACAAAAACCCCAATTGCCCTTTTTGTATGGTCACCCCCACAGCTTTTTCCCTAATGCTGATGGTTATGACTCTGAAAGTGCACTGGTGCCTGTTAACCAGGCCCCAGTGCCAGCGTTCTCTCCCTAAATATGATGAATGTGAATTGGTATAGAGAATTGGCAAGGTCTTTAACCCCCTAATTCGTTCCTGGTAAGTGATACCAGTGGTGCCCGGGGCATGGGAGTTAAAGGGGTCACCAGGGCCTGAAGCACTGTTTGTGCCACCCTGAGTGACCCAAGTAAACAGATGACAGCAGGTCCGCCATTGCTGACCACAGGAGCAGTGCAAACTGCTCCAATTCGACTTTGCTCTCACCATGTGTGGCAAAGTCAAAGCACTATTTTTATAAATGCAATTCACCCCTAAGGTAGGCTTCCTGAGCCCAGGAGGCTGGGCACTTTATATTAAAGATGTGGACATATAAGTGCAAGCTTATATATACGTATAGTGGCCTTTTCTATTGAGGGCTACTATAAGTGGTCAGGGGGCTGTACGCAAACATGGGCTGGCACCTGAACATCCCAAGGTCACCAACTCCATAATGGCCCGCTGAAATATGTCATGTTTGGTACCAAACGACTTGTCTCATTAAACTTGACTTTATTCAAAAGTCAGATTTAATGTGACATGCACCTAGGTGGCTACCTTGGAGGTTTTCCACCTGGTTGCCTCAGCCTTTCCTGTGTCCTGGCTGGCAGCCTGCAGTTGCTGCCGCCAAGACAGGAATCTGAGCCCTTGCCAGGAGGTGTGAACACTCCCAGGAGTCGGAAACAAAGGCCTGCCTGGGTGGGAGGTGTCACATCCCTCCCTGACAGGATGGTAAGTGAAGTGGTACATCAAGGTGGTGAGCTTCAAAGCCTACAGCGCCTCTGATATGCAATCAGGCTATCTCCCAAAAGAGGACAAAGCCATCCCCCTGCCCCAAGGTACTTTTGTACCCGGGCAAATGGGAAAATATAGGCAGCCAGGAGGCGTACCCCCTAGAAGGTTATTCACACTCCTAAGGTGGGCTGTACACCTGAGGGTGGGTTCTGCCATTGTTGAAAGGAGAGGAATAGAGGGTTCTTGGTGGGGAAAGTGCCACCCCTCTTCCCCAGATGTGGTCATCTCATGGGCGAATTAGTCGCTGGGGTTAGTAGCCCATCGGCTCCTTGCACTCACAACCCTACTGCCCCTAAATCTAGGATTTAAGGGGCACCCCTGGCACCAGAACCTCAGATCTGATTCAACTTGCAGCGAAGAACAAAGAAGAGACCTGAGTTGGTGACTTCAGGAACAGCACAAAGCAAATGTGCAATAACTTGCACCTGGGGCAACTACCCTGCAACTGCACAACTGCGACTCCCCCTGGACCAGAGACCGGTTCCAAAAGTATGTGGAACTTCTCTGAGCACCAAGAGCAACTCCAGAACTCCCTTGTATAAGAGGAACTAGTCCCCTGCAGCCGCAGGCATCGAATGCTCCCGGAACCAAAGAATCACTCGCCTTCGCCCCCATCAAAGAAAAACCCAAAATTAAATGGTCTAGTGCATTGTGCGAATTTGTAGTCCTGACCTCCAGAAAGTGTCAGGTGGCAACCGTTTTACCCTGGACTCCAGGACGTCGAAATATCCTGAAGCTGAGCTTAATGCTGGCATTGCTTGTTGGTGGCCAGTCTGGCAACCACTACCTTTGCTTGATGCTGCACCTCAATTGAATCCCACAGCATCGTCAGCTCGCTACCTTAGACTGTCTGTCTAACTTAAGCATCCATTTGCTCACCAGCACCATCTAAGTGGTAAAACCAGCAATCCAGCGGCTCCCACTACAGCACCAAGGACAGCCAGGACATATCTGCACCTGGGCCCCACGAGCCAAGTAAAATTGAACTGACTGGTTGAGGCTTGGTCCTGGGACCCGCATCAGATTAACCCCCAGTGATTTCCACTGGACTCAACCTGCATGTGACTGATTGTCACTAACTGATTTCTCCATTGACCGAACGTTAACGTTTTGATGTAAGGAATTGTACTGTTTTACTTTTTCTTCACAAATCTATAGCTCCGGTTATACTTATCTGATTGTGTTCATATGGGTGCCTAAATGTGTATACAAATCAGCTCTATTTTTATAAATTGGTGTTGCATTTCTTCCAAGCGTGTCATTTATTTACCGCCCATGCTGGTGCTCTGAAATGCTTAACGCATGTTCCTCTACTAAAGCCTGACTGCTCTGTGCCACACTACCAGGACTGAGCTTTGGATTTATTAGTGAGAATCCAAAGGACCCAGTTTGGGGTATTGTGAGAGTATTGCATAATTAAGCCTAACCAGCCTCACTGCATAATACTCCACTTTCCTACAAACACCGTTTCGAACTGATATCATAATCAAGGACAATATGAACATAAAACGTGAGTTTTACACTCACCGGGAAACCTACTACAGAATGTTATTGCCATCAAACACCTGAGGCAACCAGTATGATATCTCTGGTGCAACCAACAAAATGTTTCAAGATGACGTCCTGAGTTTTGTGCTGCACATGGCTACTCTAGACAACGTCAGGGAATGTGCTAATAATGCTTCTACAGCAACAAGAAAACCAAGCAAAGTGCTTAAAGAAATTTGGCACCCATCTAGGAGCAAAGTAAAAATACATTGTTTGTGGTGTGGGCTTCCAGAAGGCCCAGGAGCAGATATTTGAATAGCAGTTTGTGTAAAATTGGCTGTATTTTTTATTCCTAGTAGTTCTCTATTTGATGTAAAACCAATTCTGTATACATCATTAACAATTTTTTGATGAGTTGACAATTTTCTATTTTTTGTGTTAAGTTTCAGAGGGGAAAAAACACGGACTTTTAATGTGTTTCATCACTTATTTGACAGTCTTGCCTTTAAAGTACTGATCTGAAAGAGACACGTTAGTGACAGATTCCTTACCTTAGAATATCCCCAGGCGTCAGACTGGATCCGGAAAGTTTTTGCGTAGCAGTACCCTTGCGCGTCGTGCGGCTCCGCGTCCGTCGTCGGCATCGTGATCGCCGGGATGACGTCGCGGCCAGTACTTAGACGCCGCCCCTGCGCGCTGACGTCAGTTCTTTTTCCGCGCCAGTAAGCGCAGATCCGGGAAGAGCAGTGCCCTAGTCATTTTTTGACTAACTTTTTGGGTGAAATTTTTTCACTGTTTCTTTTCGAGTTACGACTCCAAGGTGTCGTTAGGGATGCCCGGCTTCAAGCCATGCGACGCCTGTGCTCGGATGATGTCCATCACAGACCCGCATCTAGAGTGTCTCTTCTGTCTCGGCCGAGACCACGACACGAAGTCGTGTTCCGACTGCCGGTCCCTACACCCGAAGGCTTTGCGAGAGCGGTCTCGAAAGCTCCTCGAGGTCCGGCAGTCGGCTCCGCGCCGCACCAAGCCCCGGTCGCGTGAGAGGTCGAGGGGTCGGTCGCGGAGTCCTCGCCGGTCGTCGGAGTCCAAGTCTTCGTCTTCCGGTAAGTCCAAACACAAGAAGTCTAAAAAGCATCATCGCTCTAAGACTTCGCCTCGCCGGTCTCGCGACTCGGCTGAGGCTCCTCCCGGCACCGTCCCCGCCCCCGCGGCCCCGGACGTGCCTGTGGAGCCGCCCCCGCAATACCCGTCCTTCCCGGGTTCGGGGGCGGATCCGGCCCAAATACAGGAATTCCTGTCGGCCATGGCCCGCCTCTTCGGCCCTCAAGGTCCCTCCGGTGCGCCTTCGGGCCCCGCGGGCCCTGATGGGGTTGACCCGGCATCGCTCGTGCCTCCAGCCTCGATCCCGGCTCCGGCCTCGATCCCGGCTCCGGTGGTACCGCAACCCCCATCGACGCCGGTTGACCTAACCACGCCTCCGCCGACGCCAATGTCCCCGGTGCCGTTCCCGACGCCGTCCGGGGCTCCGGGCGTCGTCGTTCCCCGGTTCTCTCCGGATCCGGACATGGCGCCGGACCGACATCGCTCGACGCCGGCTCCGGCGCCGATGAGACCTTGGGTCCCAAATGTCCCTCCTCCTCCTTATTTTGAACCGGAGGAGGACCAGGTGGACTGGGAGGGGTCAGATGACCCTCTGTCACGACAGTGTCAGTATGATGAGGACTGGGCAGAGGAACTTGGGGATGCCAGTGGTCTAGATACTTCCCCTGACACTGGCATGCTGTCTCCTCCCGTGGCTACGGAGGAGGGAGCCAATTTTGCAACGGTGTTGCGTAGGGCAGCTGGAGCCTTACACCTCCAACTACCTACTGTGGCTGTCAAGACTAATCTCTTGACAGAAGTGCTTCAGCCGGCAGCTTCCTCCTCGGAGACTGTGCTGCCGTTTAATGATGCACTGACTGACGTTCTTTTGGGCGCCTGGTCCAGGCCCAACACAGGGGCTCCTGTGGATAGGAACGTGTCCCGACGCCATCGCCCGGCTCCGGGCGACCCCTTGTTTCTCTCCGTCCACCCCACTCCTGAGAGCCTGGTTGTCCAAGCCTCTGCTTCCCAAACCGCCTTCCCTACCGCTCCTCCGGATAGGGAATCCAAACGCCTGGACCAATTTGGGAAGAAGGCTTTTTCTTCCTCCAGTGCTGGCTTGCGGTCCATCAACACTGCTTGCCTTTTGGGCCGATATACCCACTCCCTGTGGGATTCGGTGGCGACTGTTTTGCCCCAGTGTTCTGAGGAGGTCCAGACACTGCTTACCCGCGCCATTGCGGAAGGAAGGGATGCGGCGAAGTACACCATACGTTGTGGCCTTGATACCGCCGACTCGCTGGGCAGATCTATTGCAACGACGGTGGCGCTGCGTCGCCACGCTTGGCTGAGAACCACTGGTTTCTCGGGTGATGTCCAGAATACACTCATGGACATGCCCTTTGATGGAGTCGGTCTTTTTGGTTCCAAAGCAGACCATGCGTTGGAGCGTTTTAAGGACTCACGGGCTACTGCCAAGTCCCTGGGCCTTTCTGCTGTACGCCCTCCGCTGCCCTCTGCTTTTCGCCCCTTTCGTGGCCACGGAAGGGGCGCCCAGTCACGTCAGCAGCCCAGCCACCGGCCCGCACAGCAAGCGTCTTCGCGTGGCCGAGGACATGGATACCGCCGTGGCGGTTCGGGCAACCAGCGTGCGGGTCAGGCCACCAACCCCACCCCGTCTGCGGCCTCCAAGCCCTCCTAGTCCCTCTTTTCAGGTGCACAGCACGCCAGTTGGGGGCAGGGTCCGCCATCACCTTCACCACTGGCGTGCCATCACCTCGGACAGGTGGGTCTTGGACATTGTCCCGAAGGGGCTACTCCCTCCCCTTCGAGACCACCCCCAGCCATGCCACCTCAATTCCACCGCATGTCAGGGGATCACTTGGTACTTCTGCAGAAGGAAGTCACGGCCCTCTTGGCCAAGAGGGCCATCGAGCATGTTCCGACCCCAGAAGTAGGGCGTGGTTGCTACTCCCACTACTTTCTGGTGCCCAAAAAGGACAAGGAGGACATGCGTCCTATCTTGGACCTCCGGAACGTCAATCGCTTCCTCCGGAAGGAGAAGTTCAAGATGCTCACCCTAGCTCAGGTCTTGACTGCCCTCGACCCTGGAGACTGGTTGGTAGCGTTGGACTTGCAGGACGCTTATTTCCACATCCTCGTCCTGCCGGCCCACCGGCGTTACCTGCGGTTCACGGTAGGCCTCGAGCATTTTCAGTTCACCGTGCTCCCCTTTGGCCTCACCAGTGCCCCTCGGGTGTTCACAAAAGTGATGGCGGTGGTCGCAGCTCATCTGCGCCGGGCAGGGGTTCCAGTCTTCCCCTACCTCGACGACTGGCTGCTGAAGGCGGGCTCGTCCCAGGCAGTCGTCTCCCACCTCCAGACTACGGCCGAACTCCTGCACTCGCTGGGGTTCTCCATCAATGTGCCGAAGTCGCATCTGATTCCTTCTCCACAGCTCCTTTTCATCGGAGCAGTTCTGGACACGACGCAGTTTCGGGCCTATCCTCCCGAACGGCGAGTCCGGGATATTCAGGCTATGATTCCTATCTTTCAGCCTTTATCCTGGGTTTCGGCACGGATGACCCTGAGGCTGCTGGGCCTCATGGCCTCCTGCATCCTGCTGGTCAATCATGCCAGATGGCATATGCGGGCTCTGCAGTGGGACCTGAAGTTCCAGTGGGCGCAGCACCAGGGCAACCTGTCCGATCACGTCCAGATCTCGGAGGGGACTGCAAAACAGTTGCAGTGGTGGCTCTCGAACCGGCAATGGGTCATGGGCAGATCCCTCTCCCTTCCCCAGCCAGAGCACACAGTTGTGACGGACGCGTCCCTTCTGGGATGGGGCGGTCACATGGGAGAGGCGGAGATCAGAGGCCTCTGGTCTCCGGCGGAGTCCCGGCTCCATATCAACCTTCTGGAGCTCCGGGCGATCCGACTTGCACTAAAGGCATTCCTTCCCTCTGTCAAAGGGAAGGTAGTGCAGGTGTTCACAGACAACACCACCGCCATGTGGTACTGCAACAAACAGGGCGGGGTGGGGTCGTGGACCCTCTGTCAGGAGGCTCTGCGCCTCTGGACATGGCTGGAACATCAGGGCATGTTCCTGATGGTTCAACACCTGGCAGGTTCCCTGAACGCCAGGGCGGACGAACTCAGCCGCAGGTGCATGATGGATCACGAATGGCGTCTTCACTCGGAAGTGGCGCAAGGTCTCTTTCTACAGTGGGGAGAGCCTTGGTTAGATCTATTCGCCACCGAAGAGAACGCACAATGTCAGCAGTTCTGCGCGTTGGAGTTTCCAAGGCGGCACTCGCTCGGCGACGCTTTTCGTCGCGAGTGGAGTTGCGGTCTGTTGTACGCCTTTCCGCCTATACCACTTCTACCCAGAGTGTTGAAGAAGATTCGGCACGACCGGGCCCAAGTCATCCTTGTGGCTCCGGACTGGGCTCGAAGAGTTTGGTATCCCGAGCTACTCAGTATGAGCGTAGATCCCCCGATCCGTCTGCCTCTTCGGGAGGATCTTCTGTCGCAGCAGCAGGGGACGGTCCTCCACCCGAACCTGTCCAGTCTACACCTGCTTGCGTGGAGATTGAGCGGCGGCAGTTGATTCCTTTCGACTTGCCTCCCGAAGTTTGTGATGTGATTCTGGCAGCCAGGCGTCCCTCCACTAAGGTGGTATACGCCTGCAGGTGGAACAAATTTGTGGCATGGTGCACAGCAAAGGCTGTGAATCCCCTTTCTGCCCCTCTTTCTGAGGTCCTTCTGTTCCTTCTTTCTCTGGCCCAACAGGGTTCTGCCCTGGGTACCATCAAGGGTTATCTCTGTGCTATCTCGGCCTTCCTCAGGCTCCCTGATCAGCCCTCCCTTTTCAAGTCCCCTGTTGTTAACAGGTTTCTTAAAGGCATTACACACCTCTTCCCTCCTGTTCCGTTTGTGATGCCTCAGTGGGACTTGAACTTGGTTCTTACCTTTTTAATGTGCGCTCCCTTTGAGCCTCTACATAACTGTCCTCTTCGTCTTCTGACTCTGAAGACCGCCTTTCTAGTGGCCATCACCTCCGCTCGGCGGGAGAGTGAGCTCCAGGCTCTATCTTGCAAACCTCCCTTTCTGTCTGTCCATCCAGACAAGGTTGTTCTTAGGACGCGTCCGTCCTTCTTGCCAAAGGTGGTTACTGCCTTCCACATTGGGCAGACCATCACTTTGCCCACCTTCTTTCCGCCTCCGCATCCTTCCAGAGAGGAAGAGAGGCTCCACCGTCTGGACCCAAAACGTGCGCTTTCTTTTTATATCAACCGCACAAACCACTTCCGGGTGGATGACCAGCTCTTTGTTGGCTACGTGGGCGCCAAAAAAGGTCGGGCGGTGCACAAGAGAACAATCTCCTGCTGGGTAACCTTGTGCATCAAAGCCTGCTATTCTTTGGCTAAGAAGGAGCCTCCTGTTGGGCTGCGTGCCCATTCCACTAGGGCAACGGCTGCTACCACGGCTTTAGGCCGCGGTGTTCCGCTGCAGGATATCTGTCAGGCAGCTACGTGGGCCTCGCTGCACACGTTTACAAAACATTATTGCCTTGACAGTCAGGTCCGGAGGGACGGCTACTTTGGCCGTTCTGTCCTCCGGGACTTCCTTGTCTGATCTTTGTTCGCAGACCCACCACCGGGGTTGGTATTGCTGGGGTATCTATTCTAAGGTAAGGAATCTGTCACTAACGTGTCTCTTTCAGATGCACAAGTTACTAACTTGTGTAACGATATATCTGTAAGAGACAGTAGTTAGTGACAGATTCCTTACCGCCCCACCCATCCTCCCCGTTCTGCGAACTGATTTCTAGGGTTAAGGACATCCCTTTCAGGGCCCTAGATTGTTGTCAGACACCTATGTCAGCTTCTTGCATGGCTCTGCGTTCCTGGCGCGGAAAGTCGTGTACAGAACTGACGTCAGCGCGCAGGGGCGGCGTCTAAGTACTGGCCGCGACGTCATCCAGGCGATCACGACGCCGACGACGGACGCGGAGCCGCACGACGACGCCTACTGACGCGCAAGGGTACTGCTACGCAAAAACTTTCCGGATCCAGTCTGACGCCTGGGGATATTCTAAGGTAAGGAATCTGTCACTAACTACTGTCTCTTACAGATATATCGTTACACAAGTTAGTAACTTGTGCTTCAGGTTGTTAAAACTACGGGCGAAGAAAAGTTATGGTAGCCATAAAAATTTAGATGGGAAAACAGGTCCCTCCATGTTGAACGTAGTCACAATGAAGGCAGCAAGTGAGAAATCAGTTAGAAGGAGAAATAGGGCAGCCATCTTTGAAAGGTGCAATAAATGCTGCTAAAAATAAACAGAATAAATTAAAACAAGTAAGAACAGACAATTAAAGAGCAGGAATTCTCAACAAGCATCGTACAGCATCGTGAAGAAGGTGTGCAACATGACCAAAAGAAAAAATAAGCAAATAAAAAGGGCTTGATGACGCTGCCATGTTATTTTGTAGGTGGCACGTGGGATGACATGAGCACATGCATGTGTCATTAAATGTGCGGGCAGCATTTTTTAAATTTTATATTTACCATTCCGAGATGGATCAGTAAATTTTTTTAAAGGAGTAGACGTAGCACAAAAGCGCTTTTTATGAGAGGAAGCCAGCAGCAATTTACTGCCTAGTCATTTAAATAAATTAATCAATAAGTAAGCAAATAAAAATATTAGGACCAAAAAGATGTGCGTGTGGGGGGCAATGGGGTGGTGTGGGTGGCGAAAGGGAGCACATGAGGGTGGGGCGGGATGCACATGAGCATGAAGGCAACATGGAGCGCAGGGGAGAGAAGCATACAAGGGAGAGAGCTGTAAAACATATGAACTCATGGAGTGCATAAGCAAAGAGAAACAAGCATTGGCATAGCCAATAGGTCTCACTTTTGGGACCTTATAAGTATTTAGTTATGCAGCACAATATCCTTGGTGCATCAACATCAACTGTTGCATGGCTAAACACTTATAAGGTCCGAAAGGCGAGACCTATTGGCTATGCCAATGCTTGTTTAAGTCTGTGATAGCCAATACCTTTTGATGTTAGTAAAATTATGTGTATGACTTGGTTACTTGTAGGGTTTCCTTCAGCCACACTTCATCCATTTGTCTGTGTCATTTACATTTTTGTCCAACCCACTAAAGCATGCATCGAGGGGCAACATGTCACCTTACTTTAGCCATTGGTTGACTTCACTATGAGTTACGGCATGCTGCCATTTCATAAGGAGAACGTCCACAAACAAAGTAGTTCCCTTCAGTGCTTGGGAGTACTACAATAACATGTGCTTTTTTTAGTCCCAAAAACATTTTGGCCTGTAGTCAATGGTTTTTTAGATTGACAAACACCTGGCAGCTTTCCAAATAATAAAGTTTTGCAAAAGCCATGAAAAAACAAAACAAGAATTGCCAAAAGGCTGGTGGACGATGCCAGATCTATTGGCTTTGCCAGTGCTTGTTTAGCTATGTTATTCACTATGTGGGGCCACTTTTATTTTGATGATGGGGCCTATTTTTGTCACACTCAGACACTTTTGACGAATGTGGGAAATCTGCTAAACTGCTGCATTTTATTTGTCCATAAATGCTCTCCGAGGGGCCTTTCTGACAAAGGCATTTTGTGATTCTACTGAGGGATTTATTTGTGAATCGTCTACGAGCAAATATTAGTAGTGGGGTTGTGGTAAGCCAGGTCTGGTGGCTTAGTGGACTAATGCATCCACTGTTGGGGGCCTGTGCTCGACCTCATGGGCAAAGATTCAAATCCTGTTGGGTCCACTCAGCCTTTCATCCGTCTGAGGTCGATAAAATGAGTTGGGTTCCAATAAACATCTGTTATTCAGCACCAAGATGCCCTTGAGTTCACATGCGCTTTAAAATACACATGCTATGTTTTGCATTGGTCTACCAATAAGTTAATCCATAAATGGAGGAGTTTGGGGGACCACTAGAACGTTGTGAGCATCTGAGGGACGAGGACTGCCTCGGATATCCATTGTCCGAACTTTAAATGTGGTTTTCTGTTTTCAACTGAATAATTAATGTTTTTTATACCGCACTTGAAATATTGATCACTTATCAAAGTGGGTCATTAAGATTGAGCACTGTACTTCATCAAATGTAATTAAGAGCACAGCTGTAATACTACCGTTTGCTGCATTAGCAGTGCCAGCACTTCATTGTCTGCATTTTATGGCGAAAAGAGGTCAAATGAGTCAGATGAACTGAGAGTTTGAAAAAATTTCCGAAGTTTACATTAACGGGGTATTTTATGAAAAGAGCTCTGCGGACGACAAACATTAGTACTTAAGTGGATAATCAGTTTTTTTTATTTTTGTTTAATTTTTTATTTTGGTGCATGCTTCATGCGACTGAGGTGATTTAACAGCGCAAAAGCAAAACGAAAAGGAGCAAAAAAGCTGAATATAGCGAAAGAACAGTTTCTTCAGGACACTTCTAAATAATATATAAAAGACAGTGGAATAAAATTAGTTGCAAAAAAAAAAAAGATTGATTTGATGAATAAACACTGTTCTGAGGGCCTATTGGATTGTAATATGAGATAAGAGAACTAGGACAATATATAGAGCCTGTCCCCTCATCTAACCATATGCGATTATACAACGTGCCGAGCAAGAAACTAAAGAACCTGTTAGAGGCACAACGTTGGCTCACCGTCTTGTAATTGTGGGCAAATTAGTTCATCTCCACGCACCTTCTGGGCAAATTAGTTCATATCCTCGCGCCTTCCAATAGGCAATGTGTTCGTGTGACTTTTAGACACACAGAGATATCCCACCGTATGCAGCCTCAAAAGGCTTTTCCTGTAAAAACTGTAACTTAAATAGCACGGGAGCTGTACCCCCTGGACCCATAGAGCTAGTGCCACCTATAGCATTCAGAAGTTACATCCGCGCAGTCACTGCAACACAAACCGCTGTGGCACAGTTAGCTTTACAAACTGAGATACCGCAGCCTACGCGCTTTATAGGTTACATACTGGTGGGCACAATACTCCAAACAGTCGTGGGATTTTTGTCCGCTGATACTGCACGCTGAACAGTACAGGGATGGCCACTGTTAGACATAAAAGACAGGATAGGCGCAGTGTCACAATGGCCTAGGAATGGTTAGATGTTGAGGCAAACGTAGGGCTTGGGGGTATTTTCCTTGCTTGCACGAGGGTTAATGACATTAAAGTCGGCCAGCGTTACAGACAGTGCACTTTACCGACGCCTGAAGCCGTGTCATTGTTAACAAGTTTCACACAATGCATCCACCTCACACTGTGTTTGCGGAAGGGAGGGGGTGGGGGCACACCCTAAAAACGAATTGCTCCGTTCCATTATCACAACAGCACATAACAGTGGGCATGCGCAATTAAAATTTTCCAAGTTACAAACTCAAAATAAAACACGGCAATGTGGGCATGTTGCTTTTGTAGCGAACATTCAGAGCTTACCTCCCACACAATAAAGGAAGTAGTAAACGAAGTGCTGCACGGCATATGCGACATATTTAAAAACAAGCGTGCGCGCCTCACGTAAAAAAAAAAAAACTATCGCAAAAGTGAAAGCGTTTCTCTTGCGGGAGCGAGCGGCGCCAGGAGCGATAATTGCTATCATATGGCGCCGCTCGCTCCCGCAAGTGAATCGCCAAACGTGCACGCGTTGCCATTGAAGGCAATGGAATGCGTGCACGTTTTTGGCTGAAAAGCCGAAGCGATTCCAAAAGGTCTTTTTGCCTAAGTAGTTCCCTAAAATGAGCAGTGGATGGGTATAGCTCAGCCAATCAAAAGAATACTAGAGAGGCTATGTTCTAGGAGAGTGGCTAACATAAGATAGAACAAGATGAGGTGAGTGAACACAAGCAGGCACTCATCAACCAGGGCTGGACTGACCGTACTGGGCATGGGTGTTTCCCCAGGAGGCTCGAAGGGTGGGGACCTGCTTTGCAGCATTGGCGGACGGTTTTGCTAGTCAGGGTCGGTTTTGCAGCGGAGCAGCAATATCGGCCTCCAGTAACAAAAGCAGCAGTGCTCACACTTGCGCCCCCCCAGTACCCAAAAGCTGGTCCAACAAAATTTCCAGGGCTGCTTTGAGGTCCCAATCTGGCTCTGTAATCACCTGACGGTTTTTGACTTAAAATACTCAGACATGTAGTACTGTTAATAGTTCATCCACCTCTGCTTCCTAAGCTGAAAGAACCACCGCCCTCCATGGCACTTGCTGGTCATCTGATGCTCTTCTATGACCAGTCTCGCGGTCTGACAACAGCTCATATTGCCCTCCTATTACACATTGCAGTATTTCTCTCAACGCACATCCGTTTCATGATCTCCACCTTCGTCCCATTTTACTTCTATCCAGATACTCACCCAGTTTCCCCTGGCGGATGTCTGTCCGCGTTGCTCCGCCAATGATAAACTGAGGGTTACTGGTGATTTCCTGTGAAAGAAGAAACACAGAAGTGTCAACAAGTACCTATCATGGCTCAGAATTAAACTTTCAAATAATCAGCACGATTTACACTTCATCATCGATTTAGCTAAAAATTCGAGATGTCTCACATTGATCTATGACGAGGAAGAAAAGGTAAACAGCAGGCTGTGACTACTCTGGCCTGATCAGCCTGTGTATGTGTCTACCAGTCTTGCTAAGAACGATCAACCATGAACATAGTCATATTTACAGATTGTTAGAACACTCACTTCCCTCATCCAAGACACTGACACATAACCTCAGCTTCGTTTACATCTGAGCAGAACATGGAAGACAGTAGCAAAAGAGCAGATAACACTGAAATTCCCCCAAAAAAGGCAAATTGTTATAGTGAAGCAGAAACGCAGAAGCAGCATACTGTTTGATATGTTACCATAGATTCTAAGTTTGTTATTTATTTATATATATATATATATTTTCACTGGAGAAAAAACACAGGTTAAAGTATCATCATAGGGTAAAAAGTCAGTTAAAATATGAGGTAACTATAACTCGCGCACCTGCAATGCGGATTTCTCATCAATAATTTCAAAGGTTGCAGTGATATCAAGGATGTCATAGAACATGTCATGTGTGATGTAATGTGTGGGGTAATTAGCAGTGCATGGCGAGGGCATCAGTTGTAGTTAGTTTAGGGCACAAGTTTTAGTTACTTGCGATAACTGGTAATTTCAGTGGTATTGCACGTTTGAAATGGCATGCTTCAACTGACGTTTTCACCCGACTATAATGTTACTTTAACCTTTGTTTTTTTCAGTGAATTTCTATGGTTTTCTAATATAAAGTTATAGTTATGACATAGTTATGACAGGAAATGTATTTTTTGTTTTGCTAATAACTTTGGCGCCATTTGACAAATCTTCATGAAAGTTTATCCAAAAAAAGTTCATCCACCGTAGCTCCTTCCTGAAACGTTTTGAAGTGATCCTTCAAGCAGGGCCGAGAAAAAGGGAGGGTCTCAAAATGCACTTTTCCCATCTAATTTCCATAGGCATTTTTGAACATTGCTACAGCCAAAACAGCTGAACAGAATTACACCATATCTGGCAGAAAGATAGATCTACTGAAAAAAAAGTGCTGCTTGTTTTGATTTGGTGTAAATCTGTTCAGTAGTTTTTATGAAATTAATAAAAAAAATTATAGATATCTGGAATGTTGGGTATGTGGGAGTCCAGCAGGCATACAACTTAAAAGGATAGAGCAATTGGCCAAGAGGGTTTTTTTCCCATTGGTTTAGACCCACCATATGCAAATCAGTCTCGACCATGCTCCAATGGGGAGAATCCAACCTTCCGAAGAAATTCTAGCAAGAATGATTATAATGCAAATCTTCTACCAGGAGGGTTAGTCAAAGGTGGTAACTAACAACAAAATCCTTCCCCACAAAGGTAACCTAAGAGATTTCATGTAACAAAATTCCTGACTGCAAGCTTTCCACAGTGCAAAAACAGTCCACTATTGAAGGCCTGTTGGCTTTGACATGTGTATTGGATAGTAAGTAAATAAGGCCTACTGCCTTTGTCGTAGCTATTTGTAATAAATAGATCAGACTCATGCCACTTTAAATACTTTTACCTAGTGAACAAATCATACGTACAGCTGTTACCATTGGCTTGTCACCATAACCAACTTAGGCATACTGTATATATGGGATAAAATACCCCCTGCCACACATTATAAGGATATTGCAAGTTGCAGGCAAATTCCATGACATATAGAATAACGAGACTGAACTCCGAGGTTACTTGCAGTATCCTTTTTTTTTTTTTTTATAGAATCATTTTTATTGGCATTTCTAGAATAACAGTACAGTAGTAGCTATTACGAATGTAGCATAATTTCTATTAATTATACATCTTGTCATGGAGTAGGATAACATCTGAGTACATGCTACACCAAACATTATTAAACAGGATCTCATTATTACAGATTGGTAGGTAGAGCTAGGTCTGAGTCCATGCAAGGTAGTCGATGGGCTGTACCGACAGTTGGGCGATCGCTCTCAGTTTCAGCCCTATGCTGTAAATGGTTCTATATGCCAGCCAATGATTTAAACAGGAGAACTGGGGAAATATAACTGGGGTACACCGTGTCTTATGTCTAGTCGCATGAAGAGGGCCGTCTAATTACCACTTTCTGGCTAAGCCTCGGGTCGCGTCTGCGCAGGGGGGAACCCTGGAACATCGCATAAAAGATGCTGCGCTCGCCGTCTAGCTCCGGCTTCCAGTCCGGACTCACTCGGCGCCTATTCTGCAGGGGGACTATCCAGAGGTACCGGGGGGCGTATTTGTGTGTCGGGGGAGCGGATTGCCTGGGACCCCGGCTCATCTGATATTTCTTGTGTAAAGGAGTGAAGTAAAATAGCTCACTGCATGGATATAGGGTGTTTGCGAGTTCCCTTAACTTCTTCGGATCGGAGTACCTCCTCCTCTGCTGCGCCCCATTTTTTGACTGCTCCCACCCATGCCGCTAGAGGGGGTCCTCCCAGTGCCTTCCAGTGCATTGCTATGCACCTTTTAGCTAGGAGGAGCGCCAGGGAAGCGAAGCGCGTTTCAACTTTCCTGTTCTTGCGCCGTTTGCTTGTACCTAGCGCACAGGCCTCCCATGTGTGGATATCTGGGAAGGGTGGTGTGAATCATGGCCCAGTAAGTGTGGAGCGCCGGACAGTCCCAAAACATGTGTTTAAAGGAGGCACTAGGTTCTGGGCATCTGGGGCATGTGAAAGACCCATCTGAGTAGTATTGCTGAAGTTTCTCGGGGGTGAGGTATGCGCATTGCAGTATGTGTAGTTGTATGTTTTTGAAACGGTAGTTGCGGGACACTTTTTTAGGGAACTCTAGGGCTCGGGCCCACTCTTTGTCATGGAGCGGTCTTTGGAATTCAGTTTCCCATTTTTCCCGAAGGGGCGCCAGGGTGAGTGGGTTGAGGGCTCGTAATGCCTTGTATATCCAGGTAACCAGATGTCATCCCGGGCCCATCTGTAGTAGTGTGTGGATCACCGGGTGTGTGGGGGGGTTCAGTATGTATTGTGTGCCATACCCTGCGGCAGTCTTCAAGTAGCTGCCGATGTAGCAGGAATTGCCCTCTATGGAGTTCCATCTCGGTCGCCAATGCCGCGAATATCTGCAGTTGCCCGTTGAGATAGAGCGAGCCTACCTCTGTCAGTGCGTGGTCAGTCCATGTTTGGAACATCCATTCCGTATAGTGTGCCCGACCTCTAGGGAATCCCACCAATGGCAGGGCAGGAGAGTACATGGGCGCCTTGCAGTTTAACTGATGCACACAAGTCAGGCAAGCGCGCGCCACTGTCAACTGGAGAGGCTTATTCAGGAGTGGCGTCGCTCCTGGCAGCAGCATGCGTCTTATGGTCGGTGTCTGGATCTGTCCGGTGACTGTAGTCAGTTCTCCTATGGCCCGGCCCGCTGTCCAGCGTGATACCCATTGGAACTGGGCGGCGAAGAAGTATGCCTCAAAGGAGGGGGCACCTAGTCCTCCCTGGTCTAGTGGCAACTGCAGTTTGGCGAGGGCAATCCGTCGACGCCCCGACTCCCAGATAAGGGTCCCGAGGAGTGTGTCTAGCTACCGGAAAAAGGAGCGCGGAGGGACTACCAGGAGATAGGCAAAATAGTATAGTAGTCTCGGGACGAGTATCATCTTGGCAACTGTGACAGCCAAGGGGAGATCTTTCCAGAAATGCACGGAGGATCTGATGCCCGCCATTGCCCTGCGGTAGTTCCCGTCATAGAGATCTGGTGGCGTGTGATATAAGCGGACGCCCAGGTACCGTACCGCCTGGGGGCTCCAGGAGAGGTCGACGTCGACCAGACGCAACGGACGTGGAGGAAGATCCTTCACGAGGGGGTATATTGTCGATTTGGACCAATTTACTTTCAGGCCCGCCACTGCTTCAAAGTCCCGTAGGATGCGTAATATGGAGGTAAGGTCCGACTCAATGTCTCGGACATAGATGAGTACATCATCCGCGTAAAGTGATACCGCATGAATGGTATCTGCAATTGGGATGCCCCAATCCTCGCTCTCATTGCAGAGGTGAGTCGCCAGAGGCTCCATCGCCATGGCGAAGAGTAAGGGAGAGAGCAGGCAACCCTGGCGAGTGCCCCGGCGCACCGGAAACGGGGGGATATCAGAGGCCCCAGTCTTGCTCTGGAGGTGGGTGTAGAGTAGATCAGCTTGGTGTACGCCAATAGGCGGGGCCCCACTCTCATGAAACGCAGGACCTGGAACAGATACGGCCACAGGAGGGAATCACAGGCTTTTTCCAGGTCCAGGACCAGACACGCCGCACGGGGAAAATGGTCCCAGATCTGACCCTGAACATGGAACAGGCGCCGTATGTCGTAGGAGGTGTTTCTGCCGGGTACGAATCCATTTTGATCTGGGTGGATCAGTATTGGGATGACAGTGGCATACCTGTCCGCAAGGATTTTCCCGTAAATTTCATAGTCAGTGGGTAGCAGGGCTACGGGCTGATAGGAACCCAGTTGTTGCGGATCCCTGTCCGGTTTCAGGAGGGAGACTATGACCGACTCACACATGGACTGTGGTAGGGTACCATCATCTAGGGCCGCCTGGAACTGTTTCACCAGTTGAGGAACCAATTGTGTTGCGAAAGTACGGTAAAACTCCAGCTGGAGGCCATCTAGTCCAGGTGCCCTACACGTGTCCAGTGCGTGCATCGCCTCCCGAACCTCAGTTGCATCTATGGATTTATCTAAGTCCTGTCGGGCATTACGGTCCATGCGAGGCAGAGGATACCGGCGCAGGAATCAGGTGAGGCGGTCAGTGTCCGATGGAGCGGGATTCGCATATAGTTGCGCGTAGTGTCTCTGGAAGGCATCCAAAATGGAAACCTGCGAATGAAGAAGGGTATTCGGGTCCAATCGGATAGTTGTGATCGGCGGAAGAGTTGTGTCTTGTTTCACCAACCACGCTAATAATGCGCCCGCTCTATCTCCCTCCCTGTGTGCTCGAGCCGCATATGCCCTGAAATTATACCTGCGGAGGTCGGTGAGCGCCTCTGCATACGCGGTCTTGGCGTCTGCTATCTGGGTCGGTGTGGCTTTATGTTGGTCAGCTGCGCGTGTAAGCGTGGCAAGCTTCAGCTCCGCATCATGAATATGGCGCTCAAGGACTTGGCGCACCCCTGAGATGTGTTGAATACATGTGCCCCGTATAACAACCTTAAACGCGTTCCACTCTGCTGCACGGGTAGTTGCAGTGTCAGTATTTTCCCGAAAATAGTTCTGTATATGTTCCGATTGTGTTTGTTTGAAGGTTGGGTCGTCTAGGCCGTCCTCGGGGAGGCACCAGGTGGGGACCGGGGGCCTGGGCGGGCGTCACTTGAGCGTGAGTGTGTGGGCGTCGTGGTCCGACAGAATCCTACCCAAGTAGTCAGAGTCCAAAATAGTGGGCAGGGTGAAGGGAGAACAGAGGAAACTGTCCAAACGAACATTAAAGTCATGGGGTGTTGAGTGGAATGAGTAGAACCTAGTGGTCGGATATTTAGAGCGCCAGGCATCCGTGAGCGACCAGTGTGCTGTCCACGCTGCGAAGCGTTTGGCTTGGGTGGTGATAGGGGAAGCCGGGTGGGGGGGTAGGATCTGTCCAGGGCCGTGTTTTGCACGCAGTTGTAGTCTCCTCCCAGGATCCAGGGGGTTTGAATGTAAGAACTTAGCGGTAGGGAGAGCGTGTCCCAGAATTTACTCTGGTCCACGTTAGGCGCATAAACGCTCCCCAACAGGACCGGTTGGCCGTCTACAAGGCCTTGTAGTAGGGCGTAACGCCCGTCTGGGTCAATAGTTCGAGACTGCTCTTGGAACGGGACGGCCGGGCGCACCCATATGAGGGTTCCCCGTGCATAGGCCGAGCAGGTAGTGGCACAGAGGATTCCTCGCCAACGTTTGCGCAACTTGGCTAGTTCCCCCATGCTAAGGTGAGTTTCTTGCAGTAACGCTATCTGCGCTTTCTGGCGCTTTATGTAGGCATATACCGAGTAACGTTTGCGCGCGGTGTGCATGCCTCGCACATTGAGTGTGAGAATAGTAATAGTGCCTTTATGTGCCATTATAATGTGCGGGATTAGTGGAGGAGGAGAGGAGAGCCGGACCCAGCAATGCGGCGCGACTATTATCGTGTCCCTCCAGCTCCTGCGCTGTCCGAGTGTAAGCACGGCCCGTTGATGGTGTGAGCATGGTGACACGGTGTGATGTGGTAGGGAATCATGAGGGACAATAACTGGGGTGGGGGAACTGCCCCAATACTGGGGACCTATCACCACTGGCGATACGTCCAAACTAACTCTCGTGTAAGAACAGAGCCTAAACATTCTGTGGGGGTGGCGGCCCGTGCCCGCGAGGTGACATGCCGTGAGGGCATTTACACAAGTTTTACGCGCCAGCTGGTCTGTAACGTGAGCAGGCGGATGCGGTGTTGGTGATGTGCGGGTTCACTCATCAGGCATTGAGTCGCTTGTTCTGCTAACAAGATCGTGTACCCCCCATTCCACTCTTCCTGCCCGCCCAACAAGAGATGACTGCCGTGGGCCGGACCAGATCAGGTCATCGGCAGTCTGTGGGGTGACCAAGGGTGGGGTCACCGAGTCTACCCTGGAGTTCGTCTCTTCACTATCGTCGTCCCCCTCAGATAAAAAGTGGTGCGGAGTGCGTTCAATGTCTGTTACAGGGGAGGGAGGTCGGAGGACCGCTGCAGCCTTCAAAGCTCTGCGCCGCTCCTGCACAATCTGTTCCAGATCGGGCGACCCCAGGGAACCGGGTAGCTTAGTGTCGTCCCTCTGCCTGTTGCGCCGCTGCGAGGGTCGCCGTCTGGAGCCGGACATCTTCGGGCGTTGATCACGGATAACTGCTGCCTTATGGCTCTGCGCACAGTGTTGGTCCGCCCAGTCGTGCGCCTCCTCAGCAGTCATGAAGAAGAGGGCAGAGCCATTGTGTATAATTTTGAGCCGGGCTGGGAATAGCAATGAATATTGTATGTTCTCTGCCCGCAGGCGGCGCTTCACTTACAAGAACGATGACCTTTGGCGTTGGACAGCCCGGGAGTAGTCGGGGAATAGCATGATCCAGTTGTTCTCTATGCAGAGGGGGCCAGATTGACGGGCCGCCTGAAGGACTGCATCCCGGTCGCGAAAATGGAGGAATTTGGCCAACATTGGTCGGGGTGGGGCACCTGGCGGAGGCCGACGCGCAGGAACTCGATGAGCTCTTTCTATAGAAAAGAATGCCGTTCGACCTGCTTCGGGAGTGAAGGATCCAGTCAATTTTTCCATGTATCCCACTGGGTCAGCCCCTTCGAAGCCTTCCGGGAGTCCCAGCACGCGTATATTGCAGCATCGCGATCGGCCTTCCAAATCGTCGATGCACTCCTCCATAGTGGGCACGCGGCCTAAGAGAGTCTGCAGTGTTTCCTGGTGTGTTTTGACTGAAGGTTGTATGGTGGGAACTAGTTTCTCAGCATCCGAAACTTTATCCGCTAGTTTGCAGTGGTCATCACGAAGGAGGCAAATGTCCGTTTTCAGGGTGCCCAAGCGTTCCTCCATTGAGACTCTGGTGTGCTCAATAGCCGCCAGTACCTTGTCCAGCTTATCCGAGAGGGATTGGTCCGTTGCCGCAGCAGGTGCGTTAGAAGGCGTCGACTGGGCACACGAGGGAGCATCCGAGACGGTCCCCTGCACCGCCGAGCTCGCCGTGGTCTTCAGTTTCCCCATCTTGTCGGTTGGAGTGATGTACAGTGTTCAGGGCGCTATGCGGGCTCTCGTCAGTTGTTGCTGTGCCACTCGATGAGGTGATGCGCTATATCTGGGCCGGGCGCCCTGCCAGGTGAGGCACCGCCACTTGTGATGGGGAGATGTCGCTGAGAGAAAGGCACAGTGGGAACGGCGGTGGTGCTAGGTGGGAGTCCACGATAGTCGGCCCAATGCTTCCGCCTCAGCCTGTGGGCCAGCCTGGTGCAGACTATAGAGTGAAGTTTGAGTTGGCACTGGGAGCGCGGGAAACGGGGGGCCAGTCGGGCAGGAGCTGGGCACTCAGGCTACCCGCAAACTGCACCCAACCTAGCTAGGCCGCTTCCGCGTGTCCCCCAGGCCCTCTCTAGGCGGCCGCCCCTAATTGCGGCCGCGCTCCCAGCGCTCGTGTCCCCCACTCACCGACTCGCCCAGACGGCGTGCTGCTGAGGAGTGTCTGATTGTGCCTGCCGAGGCCGGGACCGAGTAGTCAGGTTCAGGATTTGGCGTCGTAGCGGGTGGGGACCCCGATGCAATCCAAGTGTGGCATTCCGTGTGGTGGGTGCACAGGAGGCAAGATGTCCAGTCCTCGTGCTCGAACTGGCCCAGTGAATTTGCAGGGTACCACCAGTCGGTCCACCGGGGGTCAAGCACGTTCCAAAGTTGTAGCTTTTACATGGGGGAGGCCACCGTCTGCCATGCACTGATGTGGGGAGAAACCCCGTATATCCCCGCCACTGCCCTCCGCCGTGTAGAGATCACTGTTTCAAAGCCCACTGTGTTTCCTGCTATATGGCCAAAGGAAATGGCGGGCGGCCGCCATTTTAAGGTCAGGCACCGGCAATAACAGCCGTTCAGACGTCGTTGAAGCCACAAACTCAGGATCGCAGGGCCTCCCCCCCTCCTGCTGACCTTGCCGGGGGGGGGGTGCCGGATCCGTCCCTGTGGTAGGTGAGATCCGCTGCCAGATTCCGGGATCTAAGCGTCTTTACAGCCGTCAGGCCGGGAGCGAGGAGCAGAGCACGATCTTCAGGGTGCCGCCGAGCGGTGTAATCCTGAGCGCTGATCCCGTGGGATCCTCCGGTCAGCAGTCAGGCCCCAGGGTCCCCAGAGCGTCCAACGGCACCGTACGTGAAGTAGGCAGGGGGCCAGGCAGTCGCGGATGGACCGGTAAGACAAGAAGGCAGGGGCAGGGGCCTCTGCGCCTCAGCCCCACTTCAGGTCTATGTATCGCTGCACAGCTCTAGTGATGTGGCCGCAAGAAGGGGTCTGAAGGTTCCGCCGTCACTGCCGTCATTCCCGGGCGTCTTTGTGGGCAGTGTGCTGTTCGTTGTAGGAGCTCTGCAGGGTGGTGGGAGCCCACCCACTGGGGCGCGAGTGCCGGGCACAGACGGGCGCCATCTTGTTCCAGGAGCTGTGTCCTACATCGGAGCCCAATTCAGCATGACATGCTGTCCGAAGTGGGGTTTAAGGTTCTACAGCAGGTTCCGCCTGCAATCCGGAGCCGATGGGTGCTTTCAGCAGCTGGCGGGTCGCGCTGGAATGGGCGAGTTGCATGCCCCTTCACGGAGCCTCAGCAGGTTGCGTCCGCCATTGCAGCCTGCTTGGCCACGCCCCCCTACTTGCAGTATCCTCATAATGTATGTCAGGGGTTGTTTTATTCCTTATAATGCATGATTATCCCATCACCCTCCTCAATCCTTGTGTCTTGTTCTTTCATGTTTATTTCAGATACAAGGAATAAAAGCAGAACCTATAGTGTGTAATTTAACACACCAGAAGAGAGTTAGGGGGTTTTGCCAAAAGATAATAGAATTTGTTTCATGTAAGTCAGATTTAAAAATGTTGTGTTGAAACATGGAGAGATTCTATCTTTACTGTACTAACATACAGCAAGGTAAGAAATACACAAGTTTCCATATATATCTCCTTTATGCTGAATGCTTTTCATTTCAGAAATGCATATTAGGAGAAAGAAAAGCCAGTTCCTGTTTTCTTTGTTTAAACTACAGCTGCAATTATGCTCTGTGACCTGCCTTTCACCCTTGCTGCTGGCATTGGTAGAAAGCATTATGACATCAGAACTCAACTGTTATAACGTATTACAGTTGAGCGACATAGGGCCAGATGTACGACCATTTCATTTTGCGACTCACAAATTGCGATTTTTAGCGACTCGCAAAATGAAATGTACTATTGTGTCTCAGACAGAGTTAGCAATTCTCAATGGGGTCGCAAATGACCTACCTAAATATTCATGATTTGCGATCCATTGGGAATGGCCTGTAATCACTGGGATGGTGGTCTGCTTGGGTCAACAGACCACCATGTCTGTGATTGCTTTTTAAATAAAGCAATTTTTTTCTGAAATGCAGCCTGTTTTTCTTAAAGTAAAACGGGAAGCATTTGAAAACAACAAAATGAAACGTTTTATTTTTATTTTTTTTAAATGGGCAGTGGTCCTTGAGACCACTGCCTGTTCTTAAAAAAATGTGGCATCCACATTCCCTTGGGGACCCCTTCCCGTTTGCGAATGGGTTTCCACCTCCTTCACAGAGACAGTAAAATATGAAAGTTTTGCGACCGCATTCCGGTTGCAGAACATTCATACATACTACTGCGATTAGGAAGGGACACCCTTGAAACACCCCTTCCTAATAGTAACTTACAAACCCTATTTTGCGAGTAGGTAATGGGTTACCGACTCACAAAGTAGGGTTGGTACATGCTGACAGCGGTTTTAGTAGTCACAAACAGCCTGATTCTCCATTTTTGACCGCTAAAAACGGTCCTACATCTCGTCCTAAATCATTTCTTTATTACAGTTTACTAGATGCGTCACAAGTTCCCTGTAATAAGGAAATTAAAGATGTGCTTTTTATGGGGAGTAGAGGATAACATGTATAATGCAAAATTACAGTTGGCAAAGCAAAATACGAGCTATCCTAAGAGGGTCTAATAAGTTTTCACACAGTGCATATCTACTGAACCCACAGTTTTTCAGATAGGGTAACAAACACTAAAACCCTTGCTTACTCCTCTAATCTGTGGTATTCCATGTAACTAAATACTTATCCATAGGTTTTAACCGCCTTACTGCAGCCGCCGACATGTTTCCAATAAGCATTTACCTTTACTGTGCAGCCGTCGGGAACATGTTGATAGCTGTACAAAAAACAAAAATGCTTCTGGTGGAAAAATTAATGTATAATATCAATATCTGGATACAAGGGAGAAGCCTCCCTCGCAAGCTCAGTTTGATAGTTTTTAGTTTTTTCGTTGTACGAGTTTGCACAGCACGCTGATGTCACAGCACAACAAAGTGAAATTAGACCGCAGTAATAGCCTGGTCTACTTTCGCTTTTGATCAGTGTCAGTGGGGCTAACCCCCAAGCAACTATCTCTATACGAGACGTAGCTCTAGAAAGTTCCATTTCCAGCGCTTTCCCTCTAGTGCTGGTGCTCCCCCCACCAACCGCTTTTATCATAACATTTCTTAATAAACAGATCAGGCGTATAGCCATAATCATTGGCTTGCTGCTACAATCAACTCAGTCCTTATGTATTGAGTATAAGATTTGCTGCAGGCTAAACAGTGCAATTCAAGCACTTTTTTCAGTGGAAGCTTCAGCCTGATCAAATCCTGTGCTCAGATAAACCACGTGAGGGTGGAGGCAAAGTCTATCTCAGTAGTACTCTGAAACCTGTTGTTCACATGAGGTCTTTGTCAA
This sequence comes from Calotriton arnoldi, assembly GCA_963921515.1. Classification (NCBI taxonomy): domain Eukaryota; kingdom Metazoa; phylum Chordata; class Amphibia; order Caudata; family Salamandridae; genus Calotriton; species Calotriton arnoldi. Next base: position 1,025,922 of record CAWUFW010006657.1, read on the forward strand.
GCCAGACCTAATAAGCATGTTTCCTGAGTAAAGTTCTACTTTTGTACCAAGTTTGGTGTAAATAACTGTTCAGAATTTCTTGCTCTATTGTTTGCCAAAATGTCTTCCTGTTGGAGGTAGAGTTGGAAACATTTTCAACTGCCACTGTATATATATATATATAAATTTACTGAAAAAAAAAGGTAAAGAGGCATTATAGTTAGGCGTACATGTCAATTATGATATAATGATTTTAAAATAAAAAGCAAATAAAATCCACCAGTTATTGTTCTCTCAAGTGACTATAACTCATGCGCTAAAGTAACTATAACTCATGCCCCGCCATGCAGTCCTGCATCATTTCAGATTTTGTGGTGATGTTATCAATGATATCATAGAACATGTCATGGTTGATATAATATGTGAGGTCACAAGCAGTGCTTGGCAAGAGCGTGAGTTATAGTTACTTTAGGGCACAAGTTATAGTTACTTGATATTGCTATACCTGATGAATTTCAGTGTTTTAAAACAGTATGTTTTAACTGACATCTTCATCTAACTATACCGTCCCTTTAACCTTTCTTTTTTTCACTGATTTTTTTTAATGCGAAGTAAGACATTTTTACCACACCTAAGTACAATGTCACCTTAACCTTTGTTTTTTTTTCAGTAAATTGCTAGAATTTTTTCAACGTAAAGTAATATTTTATTGCCATACCTAACACCAACCCCACGCTGTGAAATGCCTCCGGCCGTGAGTGGTGTCGGGTAGGCCACAGGGGCTGGTCGTGCTCACCATGGGACTGGCTGTGGTCAGACCATCCTCCAAGCCCTTGAGGGCAGGTAAGCCCACACTGTGCATGGCTTTCAGTGTACGTCGAACCACTCGCGGGCAGCCAAGCGTAGGCCGGGTATGGTCTTTGGTTATGTGCAGCCTAGGGTTGGCCACAGGCCAGGCCCTGAACCCAACCGCGCTGGTGGCCAAACCCCCCCCCATGCACGTGAGCAATGTGCAGCCAATGTTGGCCGTAGGGCCTGGGTGTCATTTTAAAGCAAACCAGATTTTGTCAAAGGGGCAGAACATCAAGGTATAAAAAGTTGGCCTATTGGCTTTATGAAGGGTTTGGAATATCAAACTATATAAAGCACAGGTGTTTTTGACATTGGAACCCCCACTAGGCCTACGGTTTTTGCAGGACAAGGGACTGATTCCCGAGTCCTAAGATGGCTGCCACCACGTTGTTGTTGTGGTGATAGCCAGTCAGATTAACCCAGAGACAGAAGTCTGGTAAAAATAAAGCAGGTTTTTCCCTGTAACTACACAGTGGATACACAAGAATTGTTTTGGCATCCTGTTTTCACCCTTTGAAGTGTACCCAAAGAGTTATATGTAAACACCAGAAGAACTGTCAAACAGGATTTAACACTGTAATGTCAAAAAGGAGGCTCACAGCCCCATCCACCATATATTGTCAGGTTCAGAGGTGTCATCTTTGCCCATTCAGGTCAGCCTACATTTACATCCATTCACACCTATTCACGTGCTATATACTGGCTGGCAGACGTGGGACAGCAAATGCAAATGGGCCTCCTGAGTCTTTAGGTGAGTAAAGGGCACGTTTTCCTTAAAAGTTTTCAAGAATGTTACTTCACCGTTGAATTAGATTATTAGTGGCTATTACAAATAGTTGTTCATTCTTCTAGTTGTTGCCTAACCAAAATGACCATTATTAAATGTAATAATGTACCTAGTGTTTTCCTATGGAACAGTCGGCCTTGCTAGAGGCTCCAATCTGGGTTTAGGGTCCGTAGGGTTGGCAAGGAGTCCCCCACTTTTTCCTGAGGTCTTCCTGGCCTCGTTGGTTTCTCAAAGTGGGGAACTACACCCTCAGGTGACAGACCCCCTCCTTCCATTCTTACTTCTGCCACCTCAAGAGTGGTATGCTGAGACAGGCCTTTAAGTTCAGGATCTGTACCCTGAAACTGGACAAGTGCCTGGCAGGCCAGGACTTTCAGGGCCCCACTCGAGGGTGACACACTCTGCCTGTTTCATGTAGGCGTCTGCCTGGGGCAGGCCTCCTGTACTAAGATTATGTACAGGATTTATTGACATTGTCAGTTATTCAGAAGTCTGGCTTAGCCCTCCTTGATCTATTTTGGACACAACTGCATGGGTCATTGAGTTTTCAGTAAACAGTATATGGGCATGCTGGAGGCACCCAGCAACCCAATCTGCTCTCAAGTTCTATTTTCTACTTGCTCCATACTTTCATTTTAAAACAGTTTAAGCCATGCAAGCTTTCCGGCTGCCCTTCAGAATTTGACTGAACGAGTCTTCGAGCGATTTACCAACTGTGTTCTAATGTCCCATGTGGTCCTCTTGGCTTCTCCTTTGGGGCAAATGTACAGGTCTATGGAGCACCAAATATTTAAGCCTGTTCCTGAGTCAAGAGACAAAGGTTCCGGGGCCAACAGGACAAAATGGAGCCTGTTCCGGGGAAGGGCTTCATGTTGTAATATTACTGTTCCATGAAGGAGTATATTGGCGTCATTAGACCGATGCAAGCTGTAAGTAAACAGGACTTTTTCAGATGTCCCCCTATTTGTTGCCCCTGTTTGAACTTCTAGATGCTAGTTGTCAACTCTCACAGTGCACTGAAGTCTGTTAACCAGGCCCCAGTGCCAGTGCTCTCTCCCTAAAACAGTTACGCGTAAATTAGGAACCCCAATTGACAAGGTCTTTGCCCCCCCGCTTATAAATCTCTAATACATAGTACCGGTGGTACCCAGGGCATGGGTGGTTAAGGGCTCCCCAAGGCTTGCAACACTGTTATGCCACCCTGAGTAAAACAAGTAAACTACTGACAGCAGGCCTGCTATTACGGATTGCATGAACAGTGTAAACTGCTCCATTTCGACTTTGCCGTCATCATGTGTGTCAAAGTCAATGCACTGCTTTTAATATCTGTCAGTCACCCCTAAAGAAGGCCCGCTGAGCCCAAGAGGCTGGGTACCTTTTGTTAAAGGCGTGGGCATGTAAGTGCAAGCTTATATATCCCTATAGTGGTCTTTACCATTATAGCACACTATAAGGGTCCATAGGATAACATGGGCTTGTACCCGACAACCCCGGGGTCGCTAGTTTTTTTTATGGTAGTGCCGAAATATCTCATGTTTAGTATCAAACAATGTGCCTTCTCACCCCTGACACAGATCTCGACTCAAGGGTGATGTGGCATGCACCCTCGTGGCTACCTTAGAGATTGCCCATCTGGTTTCCCCAGCTTTTCTATGCTCTGGCTGGCAGCCCGCACTTGCTGCCACCAAGACAGGATTCTGACCTTCTGCAAGGCAGTGTGACCACTCTCAGGAATCATGAACAAAGGGCTGGACATAAAGGAGGTCACATCTCCTCCCACCCAGGCAGGCTAGTGAAGTGGCACATCAAAGCGGTGAAATTGAAAGGCTAAACCTCCTCTGATATGCATCAGGACTGACTCCCAGCGGAGAAAACAGCCCTTCCCCTGCCCCAGGCATGTTTACACCCTGGCAGGTGGAAAATCAGGTATTCAGGAGGTGTACACCCTCCGAAGGCTAGCCACACGCCTAGTATGGGCTGCCTGATCTGTACAGCAAGGAAGACTTCTGCCAGTTTTAAAAGTGGTAGAAATAGGGGGTTCTGGGTAGAAAAGGTGCCCTACACACCCAGATGTGATCACCTCAGGGGTGGATTAGCTGCAGGGACTAGTAGCCAATTGGCTACTTGCTCTCGCATCTCTAACTCCCCTAAATCTAGGATTTAAGGGACACCCCTGACACCAGAACCTCAATTCTGAATCAACCTGCATCAAAGAGGACAAAGAAGGGTTTTGTGCCTGCGACAACAGGACTTTGTCCAATCCAAACCAAAAGAGGGATACTCTGTTCCTGTAGCAAAGCTCTTGGAACTGCATAATAGTGACTCATCCTAGGCTAAAACTCGGTTCGCCCAGACAGAGCGACCCCTAAAAGAGCCTGAAGCACCCTCAGCCTCCCCTCAACTAGTGCCACTAGTCCCCTGCAAACTGCAGGTAAAACAACACTCCAGATTCGAAGACTCGCTGGCCATCGGACCCTCCGAGGGATCACCCAAATCCAGATGATTTAGTGCATTGTGGGAACTGTAGTCCTGACCTCCACGAAGTTGTAGGCAGCTACTCTGTTCCCTGGGACCACTGGACATGAAAATCAACTTTTGCTGTGCTTACCGCTGCCAAGACTTGTTGTTCGCCAGTCCGGCTGCTGAGCCCACACTCGACACTGCATCTATTGGGAACACCATCCAACCTTCATCCATTGTCAGCAGCGACACCAATGTTGTGTTTTTGCATCTTGTTTCCCCGCAGCACTGTGTAAGCGGTAAAAGCAGCTTCCCCGCAGCTCCCAATCAGCATCAAGGACAGCCAGGACAACTCTGCACCCGGGCTTTCCGGGCCAGGTAAAAGTGAAGTGACTGATGTGGCCTGGTTCACGGACCCCTCATGACCTTTACCCTCCGTGGGTTCGACGCAGCTCTCCCTGCTAGAAGGATTGTCACTACCACTTTTCCCACTGACCACAATGCAAAGGTTCTTCAGTGTTGAATTGCTGTGATTTATGTTTTCTTGTAAAATTCATAATTCCGGTTATATGTATGCTATCTTTTTCATTTTAGTGTCCGAATTAGGATGAAAATACACTTTATTTTTATATATTGGTGTCTGATTTCTATTGGGTCGTGTCAATTACTCATCATCCATGTTGGTGCTCTGAAATGCTTAACAAGTTCCTCTAGTAAAGCCTGACTGCTCTTTGCCACTCTACTAGGACTGAGCTAAGGGTTTATTCTTGTGAATGCAAGGACCATCTCTAAGGTATCGTGATAGTATTGCATTGTGAGGCTCAACCCCCAAACCACATAATACTCCACCTTCCTACACAAACCATCTAGAGATTACATTTGTTACTCAATATGCCATGGCTTGTTCTATGATTTCAGGGGCCCCGGTCCGAATAGGAACATACAAGGCCCTAATAACATGTAACATCACAGGATGTGACATTAATTGGTCATTTATATTCTAGCATTGTTGAAGCAGTTTTGCAAGAAGATGTTTATTTAGTGTGGATATCAATAAAATGAATAAAATGTACATAATAACCGTAATAAAATAAGTACATATATTTAAAGCTGTATTAAGGGGAAATACATTATATCAATCAAACTGGGTGAAAAATCTAGGCCTAGGTATCTCCCAAACCAATATGATTACTCTGACAATCACCAATTAATTCCAGATTAGTGTGTGATGAAAATTCCAATTCAGATTGTCCCAGAACTATGCTATACCCTATACTTCAAGTGACTCTCCAACCTGCTCTTCATGCTACTGAAGTTTAAGATAATGCATTTAGTTTTCAGCAGGCATGGGGGTGAGGGGTCAACAAAGGGATACATGCTAGATCAGGTGAGTAATCTGCAAGGATTGCAGCAAACAATAGCACAGATTGCAAAAGATCAGAAGACAAGATGGCACAAATGTTATACAAAGGTGGGGTGGCTAATATATTGGCAGGCAGAAGCAGCAGAGGCTGACTCATACCTGCACACTGAGCAACTAAACACAGCAATTACTCTCAAACTCCATTTCTAACAAATGCAAAGAGCTAAACTAGGGACAACAATGTGTGGCCAGGAATAAAAGGCTGGCAACAACTACACCAGGAGCAAGTCACTAAAGAGAAGAAGTATTAAATCTACAAAACAAGAGAGACTTACTATAGTACACTCAGTGAAATTTACATTTATAAGGAAAGGAAATGTTGCAGTTTGGAATAGGTAGGTTGGGGAAGGTGGTGCTTGATTTGCAAAATAAAGCTAAAGTATACGCAGAGATTTACAGCTGAAAATAATTTGAAGTCACATTTCTCTAATATCTGAGTAGGCCAGTGGTGTAACGAAATATGAGGGGGCCTCCCTGCAAAGTACAGTTAGTAGCTCTCATGCCAAGGGCCTGCTGCCCCTGCACAGTGCCGGAGGAGCCCTCCAGGAGCATGGGTGGCCCCCACACCTCGGGGGCTAATGTTACGCCACTGCAGTAGACCTTTGCCAAATTGCATAGGGACAGGAACCATGCTGCTCAACTCATTAGCCTAAGAAATAATAACCACATTGTGCCTGCCCTCAAATGAATTCATAAGAACTTGGTTAAAGAGATAATTAAATGCAAGACCCTTGCAAGACTATTTCCATTATCCGCAATTCACTCTACTCATGCCCCAGGCTACCTAACTCTTTGTCTTCCAACCTCCAATGCAAGACCTACCTCTCTAAACAACCTATTCGCACAGGCTTAATGAGTGGCAGATCACCCTATGCGCATTGATGTATTTTATGGAATTACCCTGTCACTCCTCAGGCAACTCCCCCCCCCAACCCCCGACCGCAGCACCATACTCACGTACATTGCCCTTCTTTTCCTCACCTACCACAAGAGGCCAATTCTAACTATGATTCAGAAAGAATAATTTCCCAGGGCCTCGCTTTCACTCCCTGAGGTTTGGGATTATTTGTTGGGAGGGGTGAAGCGCACATCATACTGTGTTTGCCCAGGATGGACAATTGTTATTCTGTACATGTGAATGAGCCAGCTGGCTTTCTGAGCACGGTTAGACTGCCTCTATGCCTACTAACCTAAGGCTGCAGCAGCTTTTTGGGTTGTGCCAAGCCAGCCCGAACAAGGAGCCGAATTTAACCATAGTAATAACAAAACATTTGCCCCACCAGCTGGCCCCAGTCATTGGCAATCGCTCAATTGTAGATTCTCAGCCTTACCATTACAAGCCTAGCCCCCTTCCCTGGACCTCACAGCACTTAAGCCTTGCAGGATTGTCATACTGTCCGTTATCACTGTGCAGGACACTTTGCACTCACAGAGACACTGAAATACATTTTTTGGGTATTGTGAGACTATTAGTCACAGAACAGATTTTTTTGTGTTCATTCTGAATTACTCCCTTTTATATATCTAAACTGGCTGGATAAGGTGCTAATCGGGTACGATTATGATTAATGAGAACTATTGCATTTGAGTTTCAATGCCTTTATCTCCTCCTATATTAAGCAGTGACTGCTCGCTATTGCCACCTTTGGAGAGACAAGTTTCCAAAAGGAATAGCTCTTATCCAAATGAAATGAGATTGTAATAAGTTCTGAAACAATAATTGTAAACAACGGTATCCACAACAGACACTGCCAATCAATCACCTATTGCCCCTGACCCAAGGTGAAGGTCTTACAATATACTTCTACCTGCCTTTTAACTATTATATACAATTATTGTGGGATTTTTGACAAAAAAGCAGCAAAGAGATGTCAGAAGAAGCTGAGAAGTTTTGAGTCCGCTGAAGGTTTTGAGAGCAGAGGCAAGAAAGATATTGCTAGAGATATCTTCTCTACATTTCGGGTCAGAACATAGGCAGGAAAAGGTCCCACTGGGAACCAGATTTAATAGAAATGTCAAAAGAAGTAATAGAGTCGACAGAGAGCAGGTTGGAATTCCACATACACTTCGAGGCTGGCTAAAGTTCACAACTCTTTGTGAAAGATGATGCACGCATCTGAAAACTAAGACAATTGTTTTTAAATGTTTTACAAGGAAAATAAAGAGTGATAGAGCGCCATGTTCTCGAGAAATTTGTAGGGGTGCATCATAATCACTGTTAGTCCGCACCCGCATATATCCAGATATATATTAATGAATGGCCAGTAAAATGTAGTTCTAAACCGTATTTATTACAGTGAATAGAAGAGTAATTGTGCTATTATAATCATGCAAATGTAATGCTTAACTGAAACGCGTTTAAAATGATGCATAAATGAATTAGCTCATGTGTAATCGAGATGAAGTAGTTTAAACGTGTACCATATTAAGTTGCACGTGTAGTTCACTTTTTCGCATATGAAATGTAATGAACCAATGCTTATAGAAGTGATTAGAATTGTGTGTTTAAATTGTGTAAAGGCCTGACTGCGTATACGTCAAAGAAAGGCCTGTTCGTTCTTATGTTAGCTTATTTTGTAGGCCGAGAAGGGGTTCTCTTGGGAAGGCTCTCTGGGCACTGTTAGTAGATTCGCACAGAGGAAAGTTTGTTGAATGTATTTTCTGTTGCAGGTGCAAGGACACATGCCTCATTAGTGAAAGACTGGCTCTTTGTTTTAGGAGTTAGGATGGTGGGAGACACTGAGATGGGAGTATACTGGAATGCAGGGATGATACTTTCAGCAGAGAAGGTGCCTGGGACCCAAGGTCACTGTTGTATGTGGATTTTGTATTAGGGATAGTGCCCCGAGGGAGGAGAGCAGATTGGAGGTAGAGGAGACCTGAGAGAAGGGCGAAAGAGAGAGATCTAGTTAGGAAGGGGCATCTTAGAACAAGCTCAAAATGCTAAGTGAGTGCACTTCTTAGGAAGTCTTCACAGCTGACACCTTTTTCTACTCTTGCCTGGGGAAACTGGTTAAGTAGGGATGCCACCTTAGTGATAGAGTAGGGACAGATTTAATGCTTTTCTTTTTATTAGGTAAATGAAGAATAATATAGAGATTGGAGCCGTCATTGCTGGTCTAATGCTTCTGGAGCTAACGATTCTTCTTATCCTGAGTCGGACGAGACTCCTGCGTAGGATGATGTTTGTATTAGTGCCCATTTATTTCTTTAACCTCGTGCTGAGGTGCTTGTATATGCAGTTATTCTTGGCTTTGTAATAAATCCCTAAAATTTGAATTCGGAGTCAGTGATATTTGAAGGAAAGTTGGATTCCAAATTGTTGCATAACGGGATTGGATTTTCTTCCCTTTACAGTATCTAGCAGGAAAAAAGATTCAGTCGACCTGGGGATTCTTAGTGATGGTAAGATAAGATAAGATAAGAATCCCGCTTCATCAGTTGGTAGCAGAGGATGGTTTCCTCTGATAGTAAGGGGAGATCTAGATTAGGATAAGAGATTACTTGCCCCATAGAGCCCGAGTGATGGTGATCCAGTGGATTGTAAGAGGAGGACGACAGCGGTCGATGAAAACCAACGGAGAGTGACGGTGCGGCGGAAGTAGCCGTTCGTGGTAGCGTGAGTATGAATAGGGTGATGCTTGTTAGATTGCGGTGTTGATTTGATTATGTGATGTCTTGCGGAGTTGGAATGAGAGTCGTGTGATTGAGGATCGGACCGTGAGCGCGTGCGGGGCCGAGAGATTTGATTCGATATCCCAGGATAAGAGATTGTTGTGTAGAAGACACCCAGAGTTGAGATTGTTGACCAGAGGTTGTGGGAGTCATGAGACGTTGTTGATTAACCCACTGATGATAGGGAGCGTATGTGTGAGTGTGCGAATAACCAAAGCTGGTCGTAGGTTGTTGTGTGTGAAACATTGACTGTTTGGATCCTATCGATTGTGTCAGAGGCGATTGTCCCGTCGTTTCGCGGACAGACGGTTGCCAGGTTTGAGGTCAACAGTTTCGAGAGACTGTCCGGTCGTTGGTGGACAGACAGTCAGAGAGGTGATTGTCCGGTCGTTTCGTGGACAGACAGTTACTTCAGAGCGTTATTGGGACCCGTGTGAGAGTGAGAGGTGAATTGTAAAGGAGGGGAACTGCTGCGAGCGGAGGAAGAGTGACGTCAGACAGTGCCGCGCTGCGATAGGTCAGTTGGTGTGAGCCGCGCTGGTGTTGGTGGACTGACAGCAGGAAGTAAAAACGAAATCTTGTCCGCGAACGGAAATCTGCTTCATCATGAAATGTTTTAAAGTTGTACGAGAACTCTGTAGAGGTGATAGACATGTGGTTACTCGGGGGGGACAGGAAGCCCCTCCCGAAGATACGCCAGCACATTACATGGCTAAGAATGTGGGATTGCATACTATAATTTGGCTTGAGAATTGGCATAAAATGACACAGGGAGAGGGAGAATTGACTTTCCCACGCTATGGTACTTTCAGGTTGGAAGTGTTGTACCAGTTGAAATCTGTGATGGCTTCTTTGTGACCACTACCCAGACCCACACAGTTTGAGGCACTATATGCATGGATTAGAGCAGCGTATGACAGGAAGAGAGACAGAAGTCAGGAAAGGGTGAAGAAGTCGATCAGGGCATTTCAAGATGCGAGATGGGATGCACTGGAGAAAGGTGGAGAGTGGAAACAATTGAAGGGGATAGATTATATCCGTTGCTAGAGAAAACGGGAGGTACGCAGGCAAAGAGTGTAGAGGAAGATGACAGTGATACGGATGAGAGCTTGGTAGAGAGACTGCTGTCAGAGAGACCACCTCCATTTAATCCAGATTATAGCGAAGGAAAATCGACTGTGGCAGGAGGGACTGGCGAGTTACAGAATCAGACAAATGTGAGAGTAGTGGGAAAAATCTCCACAGGAAAAGAGGAAGTGGGAACACAATCTTCAATGGGAAGTGTGAGGTTGTCCGATGCCCTGACGGTACCTGTTACCATTGGTCCTATAGTATCAGTGTATGACCCAGATCAAGTAAGGAAAGGAAGTCTATAGCAGACGACAGGGAGAGAGGGGATCAGCGTTGGAGGGAATGGTGTACAGGGGGGAATGGTTCACTCTCCGAAGCCCTTAGAATCGAGCATGCCATTGCCAGCCACCGCAGACTCCTCTAGGGGACAGGTGGATGTGAGACCGGTAAGACCAAGGTCTTTGGCCAAGTCCAGATCAGACTTGAGAATGTGGGTACCACCTGTGGCAGGAGATGTGGAGCAAGACAACTCAGGAAACAGACCAGTTTCTAGGAATACGATAGAAGAGAGTAAGCCACGAGATCAAAGCTGTGATTATGATGAACGGAATGGTGCTGCTTGTCGAGAAATTTTGAGGAGTGCCATGAGGGCAAGGATGTTGGATGTAGTGAGATTGAAGGCAGAGGTAGACGAAATAATTAGCGGGAATCTGCCTTTGGATAGAATAGAGATCTATGAACCAGATGAGCTGCTTTTTGTAGCAAAGGATGTGACTCGTAAAGCGAGGATCGCACATGAGAAATTGACAGAATTGGCAAAGAGATATGAGGTGGATTTGTCTAAAACAAAATCGTTGCAGGGATCCCATAGGTTGTAATACAGTGATCAAGAGCTGGAAGAGAAAAGGGTCATAGGACTGAGGACACATATCAGGGACCTGATTATAGGGATGCGTGTATGGGTCATGCTTGACAAATGGGAGGAAAGGTGGTCTAAGAAGAAGAGTTCCAAAAAGAACGTAGGAGAGACGCCACCTCCGGGGGGGAGGGATGTCAGGAGTAGAGAACTATCCTTTATGAGAAGTACAGAACGGAGGGTACGTGCATGTGCCTTGGAGTAGAGGTGATTTGGCTGCATTTATAAATGATTTTCCTCGGCTGAGGGAAAACCCAGTAGAGTGGTACAAACAGGTTGACCATTTTGTTAAAATTTCGAAGGTATTGTGGATTGATTTGAACACCTTGTTTGATATTGTAGTACCAGGAGACTTATGGTCAGCTTGTAAAATTGCAGTTGAATGGCCGACTTCCGAACCTGACAGGGATGCTGTCACAAATGGTCCGTCACCTATAGTCATGAAAAAGTTCGAACAAGTGATTACATGGTTGAAGTTGAAGATCTCGCCTCAAGACATTGATTGGGTTAAGATAGATCGAACTGTTCAGGAACCAAAGGAGACAGTGCATGAGTATTATGAACGACTCTTGCAAGCTTTTAAACAGTATAGTGGACTAGATACCTTAGACCCAAAGGATATGGGACAGTTTGTCTCGAAGTTTGTCGTAGGATTGAGACCAGAGGTTAGTCTTATGATACAGCAACATTTGATCTGTTGGCAGAACAAGCCGTTGGATGAAATCCTGCGGTATGCGAGGTACTGTAGTGATGAAGTAGACTCGAAGCACCGGAAGCTGAAGGACAAACTGATGCTTGTTCAGATGCAAACAGCTCAGGTCCAGCCTAACGGAGGGACGCTGGGAAGAAGACAGGGAAACAGTCAAGGGAACCAGAATGTGCAAGGTCAGGGAAAAGGGAAACCTGTAGATCCTAAGACAGGAATGGATGTGGTGACATTGAAGAAGACCACTGCGTGTCATCTTTGTCACCAAATTGGACATTGGAAGCGCGAGTGTCCCTTGAACCCAGCCAATCAGGTGCAACAGGAGGTAGAAGTGGTTCAGGCACCCGTGCCGGAGGTAGTCAATACTGTGATGATTCCCAGATTGATGAAAGGGGGGACGTTTAACCCACAGGTGCAAGTTCCCCAGCCACCGAGAATGCCGCAGGGAACGCGGACTTACCAGCAGATGCCCCTTTTCGAAGGGTATGATGAGTACAGCCCAGACCCGTTGGCCTGACGGTGCCTGAGGGGGGAGGAGTCTTGGAGGTAGACCAGAGAGGACCTTTTGTGGAGGCAGACATTGATGGTCATCCTACCACGCTTTTGGTTGACACTGGTGCTACCCAGTCTACTGTAAGATCAGCAGTAGTCCCCAACCTACCCCTCTAGGGACAATCGATCCAAGTTGTTGGAGTGGCGAACAAGAGGATAACTAGCCCATTGACTGAACCGATTCCGGTGAGAATAGGCTCTTTCCGAGATAGACATCAGTTTGTGGTGTGCGATTTGAGTCCAGTCTGTCTGTTGGGAAGAGATCTATTGTGTAAGTTAAATTGCACCATCTATTGCACACCTAGGGGAGTTGAGGTCCAGACGAAGGATGATGATGCCACCTTCAAGGTTGCGAATCAGCACTTGTGCATAGAAATGTATCCTGTGATGACAGTGGAGGAACTTCCACTAGATTTGAGAGATTCTGTGTCACATGAGGTGCGGGACTTCACGGGAGAAGAGATCGGACTGATCAAAGGGGTTGAACCTGTTCAGATCCAGGTTAAGCAGAATGTCGAATTCCCTAGAACGCCCCAGTACAACCTGTCACCCGAGACTATTGCAGGGATTAAACCTGTAATCGAGTCCATGATCAAGCAGGGAATTCTGAAGGAGATAAGAGGTAGCCCATGTAACTCACCCATCATGGGATTACAGAAACCGAGTGGGAAGTTCAGGATCGTGCAAGACCTGTGAAAGGTCAACACGATAGTTGTCCCATGTTGTCCGGTGGTACCGAATCCATCAGTGATACTGTTTCAGATCCCATGCGAAGCTGAGTGGTTTACAGTGATTGATTTGTGTCAAGCATTCTTCTCGATACTGCTCCATGAAGAAAGCCAATTTCTTTTTGCTTTCCGGCTGGAAAATCGTGTGTTAACATGGTGTCGTATCCCTCAAGGGTATACGGAGAGTCCATCGATCTTTAATCAGATCTTGAAGAAGAATCTTGAAAGTCTCGTATTGCCACAGAACTCAGTTCTCGTGCAGTACATAGACGAGCTGCTTATTGCCTCAGAAACAGAAGACGCTTGCAGAATAGACACGATAGCCCTATTGAATCATTTGGCAGAGAATGGACACAAGGTGTCTCCGAACAAGCTGCAGTACTGTCTGAACGAAGTGCAGTACTTGGGTCACAGAATAGAGAAAGGCAAGAGGAAGGTGTCACCAGATCGAATTGAGGCAATAATGAACATGGATGTGCCTACCATTCAGAGGGAGGTCAGGATGTTTCTGGGAATGGTCAGCTATTGTCGCCAGTGGATTCCCAATTTTTCCTTGAAGGCAAAGCCTTTGCAGAGGCTGACGCACAAGGATGTGAGTGATCCGGTACCATGGGACGGCGAATGCTTGATGTCATTCCTAAGACTTAGAGAGGATTTGTGTTGTGCACCAGCTTTGGGAATGCCTGATTACAACAAGGCTTTCTCACTGTTCTGTTGTGAGAGGGAAGGTTGTGCATTGGCAGTCTTGGCTCAGAACCATGGAGGTGTCTGTAGACCAGTTGCCTATTTTTCAGCTACTTTAGATCCAGTAGCTTCTGCGTTGCCCGGATGTCTCAGATCCGTTGCTGCAACAGGTGTCAGCATTGAAAGATGTGAAAGCATTGTAATGGGTCACCCTCTGACAGTTTATGTACCACACTCTGTTGAATTGTTAATGACCAGGAAAAAAGACCCAGCACCTAACGAATAACAGGTTAACGAGCTATGAACAAGTCATACTTGCCACAGAGAATGTGACTCTGAAAAGGTGCTCTGTCTTAAATCCTGCGACATTAATGCCCATACCGAATACAGATGATGAAGATTGTGAGGACCATGATTGTCTTGATGTGACTGAGCTATGCACCAAACCGAGACCTGACATTGTTGACGAACCACTGACTGACCCTGATGAAATTTTCTTTGTTGATGGTTCGTGCCTAAGAGACAGTGTTGGTCAGTTGAGAGCAGCGTTTGCTGTATGTACCATCTCAGGAGTGGTTGAGGCTGCTTGTCTAGAAGGAGTACACTCCGCACAGGTAGCTGAGATCATTGCCTTGACTCGTGCCTGTTTGGCCGCGGATCAAATCCGAATCACGATCTACACTGACAGCCAGTATGGGTTCGGTGTGGTTCATGACTTCGGACAGTTATGGTCACAGAGGGGATCCATGACATCATTTGGTTCACCCATTAGGAATGGGGAATATGTGAGACAGCTACTAGATGCATTGCAATGTCCGAAGGAAATCGCAGTAGTCAAATGTGCTGCTCATGGAAAGGGGAATGATTTTGTTTCTCTAGGAAACAACAATGCAGATGAAGTTGCCCGCTTTTGTGCAGAGCAAGGATGTATATTCACAGGGGGCTACACAGGAGAGAGCCAAGAAAGAACCGAGCTCAGCATGATGTTGGCCATGGCAGACACTTGGGAGGAACTCAAGCGACTGCAGGATGAGGTTTCAGATCAAGAACGAGATGAATCAGAGCAGGATGTGAAAGAGGAGATGTTGATGTTTGGGTTTCCAGTGACGGTCGAGCGGTGTTGCCAGAGAATCTGTTGAGCCCGATGGCGAGGCTGATACATGGTGCAATACATCTTGGCAGAGATGCAATGGTGCGTGTGTTTAGACAGACATGGTATAACCCACGATTTCGTGCAATTGCTGAAGCAGTCTGTCAGAGATGTGTTGCGTGTCAACAGATGAATGCTGGAAAGAAGACTGTGGTCACATTGAGTCACATTGGGAGGTCAGGAGGACCCTTCAATAGGATGCAGCTAGATTTCATTGAGATGCCCAAGTGCAATGGGTTGAGGTACATTTTGGTGGTGGTGTGTGTATTCTCACGGTGGGTGGAGGCTTACCCAACACGTAGGTGTGACACTCTCACAGTGGCTAAGTTATTGTTGAGGGAACTTATCCCGAGGTTCGGTTTTCCAACCTCTTTGGAATCAGATAGAGGAACACACTTCCAAGGTGAAATCATGAAGTTACTTTGTGCCGCATTGAATGTCGATCAGAGACTACATTGCAGTTATCGACCAGAGGCTTCTGGGATAGTGGAACAGGTCAATGGGACCTTGAAAGCTCGGATGGCAAAAGTGTGTTCATCGACGTCTCTGAAGTGGCCTGATGCCCTGCCGCTTGTGCTTATGAGTATTCACAGTGTCCCAGACAGGAGAACTGGGTTATCTCCACATGAAATTCTGATGGGGAGGGCGATGTGATTGCCAGCAGTACCAGCTACAGCTTTGATAAACATCACTGATGACTTGATTGTCGATTACTGTAAAGGACTAGCTGATGTGGTCCGTTCTGTGTCCCAGCAGGTGCAAGCTGCAGCTGCCCTGGCCTCGAGTGATCTGTGCCACGACCTGTGTCCAGGAGATTGGGTGCTTGTTCGAAAGCACGTGAGGAAGAGCTGTCTGGATGTTCGGTAGCAAGGCCCGTACCAGGTAATACTGGTGACGAACACAGCAGTGAAGTTCAGAGGATTGCCGAACTGGGTGCATGCTTCCCATACCCGCAGAGTTTCAGCACGCTCAGAAGAAACAGCTCCTCTCATGAATGAAAATCCAGCTGATGTGGCAGGGCCACATGAGAGGACAAGTCAAGCTGTGAGGGCCGCTGATGCAGCTGGTGCTGCACCGGAACAAGCGGAAGAGGGTTCCGACAACCAGAACCCCGACTCTGACTCGGATGACGGAGGTGTTGCCGTAGGTGGAGTAGAGTCAAATTCAGAAGAAGGAAGTGGTGCATAGGGTATTCAGGGAGGAAGCGGAAGAGCAACCAGAGCAGGGGAGGCTTGGCCTGACAGACAGAGGCGACTGAATCTGAGGTTGGCACCCGAAAGAGATCTTGCTCCAGTGTCTGAGACGTCTGAACCGGAAGCAAGCAACGGAGAGCAGGCTCAAGAAGGATGGAAAAGGTCGAAAAGAACGAGAGTACCTTGCCAGAGATACGCTACCCCGGAGTGGACTTACGCAGTAACCGATGCCGGGTGTTGTGAGTTCAGGGAGGCTGAGGTCCGTGCTGGTGGTCAGCAAGAGCCCGAACGTGGTGTTGGATGTGGTGCTGTTAGTGCCAGGGCTCGAAATCGAAGGGGTGCTGACCCTCACGGTTCCGAATCCCCCACTTCTGAGTAGAGTTCGACAATTAGTTTTGCATCGACTTGAATTTCCGTCATTTGGGTTTGAGCCACCTTCACATGAAATGATAATTCTTCGTCTTGAACTTTTGCAGTATGTTTTAGAAGCGCTTGAAGCTGATCTTATTTTGGACTGAATATAAACTTGTTGTAAATAAAAGTCTAAAGAAGAAGATAACCTAGGTCCGAGTGGAAGAAGAATAAACTTAGGGACTTTCTGCAGAAGAGAAACGAGGACTTGGGAAGTCTTTTTCTGGACTATGTAAATAAGGAACTGTAGCTGAAAGGGGGATTTCCAGCTGTTTCGGAGTATTGTTCGAACTGGTTAAGCAAGTCACGCGTGAAGAAGACAGAGACTTTTGAGTGTTCGTTGCTGAAACCAAGAACTTTGAGAACTTTTCGAAATCATGGAGGCTGGAGATCCACACCGTAGATCCAAATTGATAGTAGGCATATTGGTAGGGGGTGTGATAGTTTCTATAGTCATAGTAGTTGTAGTTTCATATTTGGTTCCACACGAGCTAGCGATGGGGAGGGTACAAGGGACTCCTACACCCACTACACCTAGCAAAAAGGAGGAAATCATAGGAGCTGAAAGAGCTTTGCTAATAGAAGAGAGTCGTAGGTTGCATGTAGATTTGTCTAGTGGTGATTTTAAGCTTAATGCATATGCTTAGCTGCTATATGAGTACGTGGATGCGATGGATGCGAAAGATTGTTATGTGTGTATGCAGTTGCCAGCTTCAGTGGATGAGGGTATTAGATACCACCATCTTCCACTGACTTATGGAATTTCGTGTGGCTTGTTACTAAGTATGCTTTATGGGAGAGGCCACTATGAATATTTCTTTTCCAACTATGATGCCATGCTTTCAGAGGTTCCTGCTCATAAACATTTGAACAAGTACGATTATTACAAGGCGGATGATAGACCTGGAAAGTACTTCATACCGACTTTGAATATAGATACAGCCTATGCCCATAGACATAATTTAACATGTGCATAAACAGAAGTAGAGAAAAAGTTTGTAAATCAGGTAGAAGATAGATATAGAAAACTAACACAAACACGTAATACCGGAGACAGTCCTGTAGATTGGACAGACGAGGAGAGATCACACAGAGCGAAGGGAAGTTATGGCCCTATAGCATTGGATATGGTGCAAAGGGGAAAGTTGTGTGTGAGACGTGTGCAGACCTATTATGATAAGGTCTCTGTGGGACAGAGTGAGTGTGATCATGTTTTCACTATGGAGGAATCAGCAAAGAATTTTCTGCAAGGTCCTGTACAAGTGATACCTACGGTGTATTATGTGTGTGGAAGGAATGCTTATGTGAGATTGCCAGCGAATTGGTATGGTACGTGTTATTTGGGAATTATATTTCCAAAGATTTACCATGCAGAGGATTTGGAACTTTTGGAAGGTGGATAGCATTCGAGAGTGAAAAGAGGTGAAAGTGCAGGAGCGGTAGTAGGAGATATCTTTGGTGCGATGATACCAAGTTTGGGAGTGATCCTGAATGATGTGAAGATCCGGAGATTGGTGACTGTGGTTGATGAATTGTCAATGAATACAGCAAAGTCGTTGATACTTGTGGATGGAGAGATGCTATCGATAAGGACAATGGTTTTGCAGAACCGTCTTGCTTTAGATGTCCTATTGGCAAAAGAGGGTGGAGTCTGTAAAATGTTGAAAGTTCAAGAGTGCTGTACTTATATACCAGACAACAGCAAGGATCTGGAGAAATATATAAGTAACATCACTACGATCCATACTGAGATAGAGGATTTGACTGAAGAGGGAGTTTGGGAGAAAGTTGGCAAGGGATTTGGTCAAGTGGGAAGCTGGTTTGCGAATTTGGGAAAGGGTTTCCTTGGCTATGTTCTGAGACCTCTCATTATTGTTGTGGTTTGTGTGGTTTGCTTGTGGGGTTTTATCAGAGCATACAAGCGGTATAAAGCAGGCAGAGTTGAGAGAGCTTTGAGAGAAAATGAGACGAGAATGGCTAGACTGCAGGACAGTCACTATCGAAATATTAAGAGTCTGGAGAGATTCCGACAGGGGAGAATGGCAACAAGTTCTGTTTAGATCGGTTCTTTCTCCAAGAAGAGTTGTAAAAGTGTGATGACAGGAGTCATCAAAGGAGGAACTGATAGAGCGCCATGTTCTCTAGAAATTTGTCGGGGTGCATCATAATCACCGTTAGTCCGCACCCGCATATATCCAGATATATATTAATGAATGGCCAGTAAAATGTAGTTCCAAACCGTATTTATTAGAGTGAATAGAAGAGTAATTGTGCTATTATAATCATGCAAATGTAATGCTTAACTGAAACACGTTTAAAATGATGCATAAATGAATTAGCTCATGTGTAATCGAGATGCAGTAGTTTAAACGTGTACTATATTAAGTTGCACGTGAGGTTCACTTTTTCGCATATGAAATGTAATGAACCAATGCTTATAGAAGTGATTAGAATTGTGTGTTTAAATTGTGTAAAGGCCTGACTGCGTATACGTCAAAGAAAGGCCTGTTCGTTCTTATGTTAGCTTATTTTGTAGGCCGAGAAGGTGTTCCCTTGGGAAGGCTCTCTGGGCACTGTTAGTAGATTCGCACAGAGGAAAGTTTGTTGAATGTATTTTCTGTTGCAGGTGCAAGGACACATGCCTCATTAGTGAAAGACTGGCTCTTTGTTTTAGGAGTTAGGATGGTGGGAGACACTGAGATGGGAGTATACTGGAATGCAGGGATGATACTTTCAGCGGAGAAGGTGCCTCAGACCCAAGGTCACTGTAACCGTTCTGGATGAAGTAAGAGTTTCGGTGGAAAAGTACGAGAAAGAAGACCTGGCTGAAGAGGCATGACAGAGGCGTGTTCTGCTGTATGTGGATTTTGTATTAGGGATAGTGCCCCGAGGGAGGAGAGCAGATTGGAGGTAGAGGAGACCTGAGAGAAGGGCGAAAGAGAGAGATCTAGTTAGGAAGGGGCATCTTAGAACGAGCTCAAAATGCTAGGTGAGTGCACTTCTTAGGAAGTCTTCACAGCTGACACCTTTTTCTACTCTTGACTGGGAAAACTGGTTGAGTAGGGATGTCACCTTAGTGATAGAGTAGGGACAGATGTAATGCTTTTCTTTTGATTAGGTAAATGAAGAATAATATAGAGATTGGAGCCGTCATTGCTAGTCTAATGCTTCTGGAGCTAACGATTCTTCTTATCCTGAGTCGGATGAGACTCCTGCATAGGATAATGTTTGAATTAGTGCCCATTTATTTCTTTAACCTCGTGCTGAGGTGCTTGTACGTGCAGTTATTCTTGGCTTTGTAATAAACCCCTAAAATTTGAATTCGGAGTCAGTGATCTTTGAAGGAAAGTTGGATTCCAAACTGTTGCATAACGGGATTGGATTTTCTTCCCTTTACACTATCTAGCAGGAAAAAAGATTCAGTCGACCTGGGGATTCTTAGTGATGGTAAGATAAGATAAGAATCCCGCTTCATCAAAAGCAAGAGAGATTTGTTTTTTTTTTTAGGAGTTTTATATAGCGCAAACTTGACCCAAAGGTATCGGGTATCAGAGCGCCTTACATGAGCACCAGTTGCCTTGCATGAGGACACATTAATTTTTGTTAGGCACGGGGAGATTAAGTGATTTGCCCAGAATCACAGGATGTTTAGCGACCTTGCCAGGACTCCAACCCCGTTCCCCAGATTTGAGGTCAACCACCCTAGCCGTTAGGCCAACTCGTCTCCCCGAGTCGCAAACTTTAGCAGAAGGATCAATGGACTTGCAGCACAAACTGATTCAAAGACATTTTACCTCTTCTCCAGCCTCTTATGTTTTTTGCAGATCCAGCTCACCTACATCCACTTCTCCCATCAATGCTGTTTTTCACCTAATCTCTCAAACAGCCTATCACCTACTCTTGCTGGTTCTGCCCCTATTATATCCACATAACTGCTGCATTATCTCCTCTACACCGCTCATTGCTCCCCAAGCATCTTACCTTCTATCTCTGATTCTGCAACTCTTACATTCATCTTTCTTCTCTAGTCTTTACCTTTCATCTTTCCACCCATCCTTTCACTTTTTCTTGTTGGTCCCTGTTGCATCCATGTCTATGCTCCTGCCCTACTCTTCACCTTTCCACTCTCCAACCAGCCTTTTATTTCAGTTTTTTTTTTTTTACAGAGTTTTATATAGCGCGAACTTGACCCGAATCGGGTATCAGATCGCTTTACATAGCACCAGTTGCATTACATGAGGACACATTCATTAGGTCTCGCAGACCTGCGTTGCAGCGCGCATGCGCTGCTCGCTCTGCGAGGCTTCTTGTAATCGGGATATTTCAGAAGTGGACTTGAAGCCCGCCCATCATTCTGATTGGCTCGCGTCATCGTTTATGGTATACGGTGGCCTCCGATTGAAAATGAGGCTTCTTTGTTACTGCCCTGTCTCCTTTTGGGCTCGCCCATCCGGACTGGATCTTTTACTTGCGGCGTGACACGGTCTCCTTCATAAGTCAGTAGGCACTACATTTTTATCATTCGGCTAAACAAGCGGCTGCCTCGGTATCATGTCTGTGTTCCTAAACGACTCTCATATATTTTTTTAGAATCATTTGCAGTTTTGTTTGCACGCAGGAATTTTTACACGCACTGCGCGGCTGAAAGGAGGAGCAAAGGGCGCTAGGTGTTAAAGAGGGAGGCGCTCACTGTTGGCCATCTGGATTTAAAACGTGCAGAAACGACCTGGACTCCAAAAATATAAGAGAAAACTGTAAACCGATCCTCGATTTTCTCCCTCCATGTGCGTGACTTCTGAAACGCCAGTGGGGTTGGGTCAGAGTCAGTCGCATGTTGCGATTTGAATGCTGGTCGTTGTCCGCGTTTTTCCTTCTATGCCAGGCCGTTATCATGTCTGTGTTCCTAAACGACTCTCATATATTTTTTAAAATCATTTGCAGTTTTCTTTTTATCAGTAGGGTAGCCAGTGTGACATGGCTTGATCACACACTGGCTCCCAGCCATGCCCTTTCGCACTAACCTTGCCTCCAAATAGCACGCAGGAATTTTTACATGCACTGCGCGGCTGAAAGAAGGAGCAAAGGGCGCTGGGTGTTAAGGAGGGAGGCGGTCATTGTAGGCCATCTGGATTTAAAACATGCAGAAACGACCTGGACTCCAAAAATATACAGGAAAACTGTAAACCGATCCTCGATTTTCTACCTCCATGTGGGAGACTTCTGAAACGCCAGTGGGGTTGGGTCGGAGTCAGTCGCATGTTGGGATTTGAATGCTGGCCATTGTCCGCATTTTTCCTTCTATGCCAGGCCGTTATCATGTCTGTGTTCCTAAACGACTCTCATATATTTTTTAGAATCATTTGGAGTTTTCTTTGCACGCAGGAATTTTTAGACGCACTGCGCGGCTAAAAGGAGGAGCAAAGGGCACTGCTCTAGGGCCAGAGAACCAGGTCAGCAGAGCTGCTGTAGAGCCAGAGAACCAGGTCAGCAGAGCCGTTGTAGAGCCAGAGAACCAGGTCAGCAGAGCTGCTCTAGAGCCAGAGAACTAGGTCAGCAGAGCCGCTCTAGAGCCAGAGAACCAGGTCAGCAGAGCTGCTCTAGAGCCAGAGAACCAGGTCAGCAGAGCTACTGTAGAGTGTGAGAACTAGGTCAGCAGAGCAGAGCCGCTCTAGAGCCAGAGAACCAGGTCAGCAGAGCTGCTGTAGAGCCAGAGAACTAGGTCAGCAGAGCTACTGTAGAGCCAGAGAACCAGGTCAGCAGAGCTGCTGTGGAACCAGAGAACCAGGTCAGCAGAGCTGCTGTAGAACCAGAGAACCAGGTCAGCAGAGCCGCTCTAGAGCCAGAGAACCAGGTCAGCAGAGCTGCTCTAGAGCCAGAGAACCAGGTCAGCAGAGCTGCTCTAGAGCCAGAGAACCAGGTCAGCAGAGCTGCTCTAGAGCCAGAGAACCAGGCCAGCAGAGCTCCTCTAGAGCCAGACAACCAGGTCAGTAGAGCTGCTCTAGAGCCAGAGAACCAGGTCAGCAGAGCCGCTGTATAGCCAGAGAACCAGGTCAGCAGAGCTGCTGTAGAGCCAGAGAACCAGGTCAGCAGAGCTGCTGTAGAGCCAGAAAACCAGGTCAGCAGAGCCTCTCTAGAGCCTGAGAACCAGGTCAGCAGAGCTGCTGAAGAGCCAGAGAACCAGGTAAGCAGAGCTGCTGTAGAGCCAGAGAACCAGGTCAGCAGAGCTGCTGTAGAGCCAGAGAACCAGGTCAGCAGAGCGGCTTTAGAGCCTGAGAAACAGGTCAGCAGAGCTGTTGTAGAGCCAGAGAACCAGGTCAGCAGAGCTTTTGTGGAGCCAGAGAACCAGGTCAGCAGAGCTGCTCTAGAGCCAGAGAACTAGGTCAGCAGAGCGGCTGTAGAGCCTGAGAACCAGGTCAGCAGAGATGTTGTAGAGCCAGAGAACCAGGTCCGCAGAGCCGCTCTAGAGCCACAGAACCAGGTCAGCAGAGCTGCTGCAGAGCCAGAGAACCAGGTCAGCAGAGCTGCTGTAGCGCCAGAGAACCAGGTCAGCAGAGCTGCTCTAGAGCCAGAGAACCAGGCCAGCAGAGCTGTTGTAGAGCCAGAGAACCAGGTCAGCAGAGCCGCTCTAGAGCCAGAGAACTAGGTCAGCAGAGCCGCTCTAGAGCCAGAGAACCAGATCAGCAGAGCTGCTCTAGAGCTAGAGAACCAGGTGAGCAGAGCTGCTCTAGAGCCAGAGAACCAGGTCAGCAGAGCTGCTGTAGAGCCAGAGAACCAGGTCAGCAGAGCTGCTGTAGAGCCAGAGAACCAGGTCAGCAGAGCTGCTGTAGAGCATGAGAACCAGGTCCGCAGAGCGGCTGTAGAGCCTGAGAACCAGGTCAGCAGAGCTGTTGTAGAGCCAGAGAACCAGTTCAGCAGAGCTGTTGTAAAGCCAGAGAACCAGGTCCGCAGAGCTGCGCTAGAGCCAGAGAGCCAGGTCAGCAGAGCGGCTGTAGAGCCTGAGAACCAGGTCAGCAGAGCTGTTGTAGAGCCAAAGAACCAGGTCAGCAGAGCCGCTCTAGAGCCAGAGAACTAGGTCAGCAGAGCCGCTCTAGAGCTAGAGAACCAGATCAGCAGAGCTGCTCTAGAGCTAGAGAACCAGGTGAGCAGAGCTGCTCTAGAGCCAGAGAACCAGGTCAGCAGAGCTGCTGTAGAGCCAGAGAACCAGGTCAGCAGAGCTGCTGTAGAGCCAGAGAACCAGGTCAGCAGAGCTGCTCTAGAGCCAGAGAAGCAGGTCAGCAGAGCTGCTGTAGAGCCTGAGAACCAGGTCCACAGAGCGGCTGTAGAACCTGAGAACCAGGTCAGCAGAGCTGTTGTAGAGCCAGAGAACCAGTTCAGCAGAGCTGTTGTAAAGCCAGAGAACCAGGTCCGCAGAGCTGCGCTAGAGCCAGAGAGCCAGGTCAGCAGAGTGGCTGTAGAGCCTGAGAACCAGGTCAGCAGAACCGTTGTAGAGCCAGAGAACCAGGTCAGCAGAGCCACTCTAGAGCCAGAGAACCAGGTCAGCAGAGCTGCTCTAGAGCTAGAGAACCAGGTCAGCAGAGCTGCTGAAGAGCCAGAGAACCAGGTCAGCAGAGCTGCTGTAGAGCCAGAGAACCAGGTCAGCAGAGCTGCTGTAGAGCCAGAGAACCAGGTCAGCAGAGTCGCTCTAGAGCCAGAGAACTAGGTCAGCAGAGCTGCTCTAGATCCAGAGAACCAGGTGAGCAGAGCTGCTCTAGAGCCAGAGAAGCAGGTCAGCAGAGCTGCTGTAGAGCCTGAGAACCAGGTCCACAGAGCGGCTGTAGAGCCAGAGAACCAGGTCAGCAGAGCTGCTCTAGAGCCAGAGAAGCAGGTCAGCAGAGCTGCTGTAGAGCCAGAGAACCAGGTCAGCAGAGTGGCTTTAGAGCCTGAGAACCAGGTCAGCAGAGCTGTTGTAGAGTCAGAGAACCAGTTCAGCAGAGCTGTTGTAAAGCCAGAGAACCAGGTCAGCAGAGCTGCGCTAGAGCCAGAGAACCAGGTCAGCAGAGCTGCTGTAGAGCCTGAGAACCAGGTCAGCAGAGCTGCTGTAGAGCCAGAGAACCAGGTCATCAGAGCCGCTCTAGAGCCAGAGAACCAGGTCAGCAGAGCTGCTCTAGAGCCAGAGAACCAGGTGAGCAGAGCTGCTCTAGAGCCAGAGAACCAGGTCCGCAGAGCTGCTGTAGAGCCAGAGAACCAGGTCAGCAGAGCGGCTGTAGAGCCTGAGAACCAGGTCAGCAGAGCTGTTGTAGAGCCAGAGAACCAGGTCAGGAGAGCCACTCTATAACCAGAGAACCAGGTCAGCAGAGCTGCTCTAGAGCTAGAGAACCAGGTCAGCAGAGCTGCTGAAGAGCCAGAGAACCAGGTAAGCAGAGCTGCTGTAGAGCCAGACAACCAGGTCAGCAGAGCCGCTGTGGAGCCAGAGAACCAGGTCAGCAGAGCCGCTCTAGAGCCAGAGAACCAGGTCAGCAGAGCCGCTCTAGAGCCAGAGAACCAGGTCAGCAGAGCTGCTCTTGAGCCAGAGAACCTGGTCAACAGAGCTCCTGTAGAGCCAGAGAACCAGGTCAGCAGAGCTGCTCTGGAACCTGGGGAGCAGGTCAGCAGAGCTGCTGTAGAGCCAGAGAACCAGGTCAGCAAGCTGCTCTAGAGCCTGAGAACCAGGTCAGCAGAGCTGCTGTAGAGCCAGAGCACCAGGTCAGCAGAGCTGCTGTAGAGCCAGAGAACCAGGTCAGCAGAGTCGCTGTAGAGCCAGAGAACCAGGTCAGCAGAGCTGCTGTAGAGCCTGAGACCCAGGTCAGCAGAGCCGCTGTAGAGCCAGAGAACCAGGTCAGCAGAGCTGCTCTAGAGCCTGAGAACCAGGTTAGCAGAGCTGCTGGAGAGCCAGAGAACCAGGTCAGCAGAGCGGCTGTAGAGCCAGAGAACCAGGTCAGCAGAGCCGTTGTAGAGCCAGAGAACCAGGTCAGCAGAGCTGCGCTAGAGCCAGAGAACCAGGTCAGCAGAGCGGCTGTAGGGCCTGAGAACCAGGTCAGCAGAGCTGTTGTAGAGCCAGAGAACCAAGTCAGCAGAAGTGCTCTAGAGCCAGAGAACCAGGTCAGCAGGGCTGCTCTAGACCCTGAGAACGTCAGCAGAGCTGCTGAAGAGCCAGAGAACCAGGTCAGCAGAGCTGCTGTAGAGCCAGAGAACCAGGTCAGCGGAGCTGCTGTAGAGCCAGAGAACCAGGTCATGAAGCTGCTCTAGAGCCTGAGAACCAAGTCAGCAGAGCTGCTCTAGAGCCAGAGAACCAGGTCAGCAGAGCTGCTGTAGAGCCAGAGAACCAGGTCAGCAGAGCTGCTGTAGAGCCAGAGAACCAGGTCAGCAGAGCTGCTGTAGAGCCAGAGAACCAGGTCAGCAGAGCTGCTGTAGAGCCAGCGAACCAGGTCAGCAGAGCTGCTCTGGAGCCTGAGAACCAGGTCAGCAGAGCTGCTGTACAGCCAGATAACCAGGTCAGCAGAGCTGCTCTAGAGCCAGAGAACCAGGTCAGCAGAGCTGCTGTAGTGCCAGAGAACCAGGTAAGCAGAGCTGCTGTAGAGCCAGAGATCCAGGGCAGCAGAGCTGCTCTAGAGCCAGAGAACCAGGTCAGCAAGCTGCTCTAGAGCCTGAGAACCTGTAGAGCCAGAGAACCAGGTCAGCAGAGCTGCTCTGGAGCCTGAGAACCAGGGCAGCAGAGCTGCTCTAGAGCCAGAGAACCAGGTCAGCAAGCTGCTCTAGAGCCTGAGAACCAAGTCAGCAGAGCTGCTGTAGAGCCAGAGAATCCAGGTCAGCAGAGCTGCTGTAGAGCCAGAGAACCAGGTCAGCAGAGGCGCTGTAGAGCCAGAGAACCAGGTCAGCAGAGCTGCTGTAGAGCCAGAGAACCAGGTCAGCAGAGCTGCTGTAGAGCCAGAGAACCAGGTCAGCAGAGCTGCTCTAGAGCCAGAGAAGCAGGTCAGCAGAGCTGCTGTAGAGCCAGAGAACCAGGTCAGCAGAGCGGCTGTAGAGCCAGAGAACCAGGGCAGCAGAGCTGTTGTAGAGTCAGAGAACCAGTTCAGCAGAGCTGTTGTAAAGCCAGAGAACCAGGTCAGCAGAGCTGCGCTAGAGCCAGAGAACCAGGTCAGCAGAGCGGCTGTAGAGCCTGAGAACCAGGTCAGCAGAGCCGTTGTAGAGCCAGAGAACCAGGTCAGCAGAGCCTCTCTAGAGCCAGAGAACCAGGTCAGCAGAGCTGCTCTAGAGCTAGAGAACCAGGTCAGCAGAGCTGCTGAAGGGCCTGAGAACCAGGTCATCAGAGCTGCTGTAGAGCCTGAGAACCAGGTCAGCAGAGCTGCTGTAGAGCCAGAGAACCAGGTCATCAGAGCCGCTCTAGAGCCAGAGAACCAGGTCAGCAGAGCTGCTCTAGAGCCAGAGAACCAGGTGAGCAGAGCTGCTCTAGAGCCAGAGAACCAGGTCCGCAGAGCTGTTGTAGAGCCAGAGAACCAGGTCAGCAGAGCTGCTGTAGAGCCGGAGAACCAGGTCAGCAGAGCTGCTCTAGAGCCATAGAAGCAGGTCAGCAGAGCTGCTGTAGAGCCAGAGAACCAGGTCAGCAGAGCGGCTGTAGAGCCTGAGAACCAGGTCAGCAGAGCTGTTGTAGAGCCACAGAACCAGTTCAGCAGAGCTGTTGTAAAGCCAGAGAACCAGGTCAGCAGAGCTGCGCTAGAGCCAGAGAACCAGGTCAGCAGAGCGGCTGTAGAGCCTGAGAACCATGTCAGCAGAGCCGTTGTAGAGCCAGAGAACCAGGTCAGGAGAGCCACTCTATAAGCAGAGAACCAGGTCAGCAGAGCTGCTCTAGAGCTAGAGAACCAGGTCAGCAGAGCTGCTGAAGAGCCAGAGAACCAGGTCAGCAGAGCTGCTGTAGAGCCAGACAACCAGGTCAGCAGAGCCGCTGTTTAGCCAGAGAACCAGGTCAGCAGAGCCGCTCTAGAGCCAGAGAACCAGGTCAGCAGAGCTGCTCTTGAGCCAGAGAACCAGGTCAGCAGAGCTGCTCTTGAGCCAGAGAACCTGGTCAACAGAGCTCCTGTAGAGCCAGAGAACCAGGTCAGCAGAGCCGCTCTGGAACCTGGGGAGCAGGTCAGCAGAGCTGCTGTAGAGCCAGAGAACCAGGTCAGCAAGCTGCTCTAGAGCCTGAGAACCAGGTCAGCAGAGCTGCTGTAGAGCCAGAGAACCAGGTCAGCAGAGCTGCTCTTGAGCCAGAGAACCTGGTCAACAGAGCTCCTGTAGAGCCAGAGAACCAGGTCAGCAGAGCTGCTCTGGAACCTGGGGAGCAGGTCAGCAGAGCTGCTGTAGAGCCAGAGAACAAAGTCAGCAAGCTGCTCTAGAGCCTGAGAACCAGGTCAGCAGAGCTGCTGTAGAGCCAGAGCACCAGGTCAGCAGAGCTGCTGTAGAGCCAGAGAACCAGGTCAGCAGAGCCGCTGAAGAGCCAGAGAACCAGGTCAGCAGAGCTGCTGTAGAGCCTGAGACCCAGGTCAGCAGAGCGGCTGTAGAGCCAGAGAACCAGGTCAGCAGAGCCATTGTAGAGCCAGAGAACCAAGTCAGCAGAAGTGCTCTAGAGCCAGAGAACCAGGTCAGCAGAGCTGCTCTAGACCCTGAGAACGTCAGCAGAGCTGCTGAAGAGCCAGAGAACCAGGTCAGCAGAGCTGCTGTAGAGCCAGAGAACCAGGTCAGCGGAGCTACTGTAGAGCCAGAGAACCAGGTCAGCAAGCTGCTCTAGAGCCTGAGAACCAAGTCAGCAGAGCTGCTGTAGAGCCAGAGAACCAGGTCAGCAGAGCTGCTGTAGAGCCAGAGAACCAGGTCAGCAGAGCTGCTGTAGAGCCAGAGAACCAGGTCAGCACAGCTGCTGTAGAGCCAGCGAACCAGGTCAGGAGAGCTGCT
This sequence comes from Calotriton arnoldi, assembly GCA_963921515.1. Taxonomy (NCBI): domain Eukaryota; kingdom Metazoa; phylum Chordata; class Amphibia; order Caudata; family Salamandridae; genus Calotriton; species Calotriton arnoldi. Next base: position 1,054,452 of record CAWUFW010006657.1, read on the forward strand.
CTGGAGCCTGAGAACCAGGTCAGCAGAGCTGCTGTAGAGCCAGATAACCAGGTCAGCAGAGCTGCTCTAGAGCCAGAGAACCAGGTCATCAGAGCTGCTGTAGTGCCAGAGAACCAGGTAAGCAGAGCTGCTGTAGAGCCAGAGAACCAGGTCAGCAGAGCTGCTCTGGAGCCTGAGAACCAGGGCAGCAGAGCTGCTCTAGAGCCAGAGAACCAGGTCAGCAAGCTGCTCTAGAGCCTGAGAACCAAGTCAGCAGAGCTGCTGTAGAGCCAGAGAACCAGGTCAGCAGAGCTGCTGTAGAGCCAGAGAACCAGGTCAGCAGAGCTGCTCTAGAGCCAGAGAAGCAGGTCAGTAGAGCTGCTGTAGAGCCAGAGAACCAGGTCAGCAGAGCGGATGTAGAGCCTGAGAACCAGGTCAGCAGAGCTGCTGTAGAGTCAGAGAACCAGTTCAGCAGAGCTGTTGTAAAGCCAGAGAACCAGGTCAGCAGAGCTGCGCTAGAGCCAGAGAACCAGGTCAGCAGTGCGGCTGTAGAGCCTGAGAACCAGGTCAGCAGAGCCGTTGTAGAGCCAGAGAACCAGGTCAGGAGAGCCACTCTATAACCAGAGAACCAGGTCAGCAGAGCTGCTCTAGAGCTAGAGAACCAGGTCAGCAGAGCTGCTGAAGAGCCAGAGAACCAGGTCAGCAGAGCTGCTGTAGAGCCAGACAACCAGGTCAGCAGAGCCGCTGTGGAGCCTGAGAACCAGGTCAGCAGAGCCGGTCTAGAGCCAGAGAACCAGGTCAGCAGAGCCGCTCTAGAGCCAGAGAACCAGGTCAGCAGAGCTGCTCTTGAGCCAGAGAACCTGGTCAACAGAGCTCCTGTAGAGCCAGAGAACCAGGTCAGCAGAGCTGCTCTGGAACCTGAGAACCAGGTCAGCAGAGCTGCTGTAGAGCCAGAGAACCAGGTCAGCAAGGTGCTCTAGAGCCTGAGAACCAGGTCAGCAGAGCTGCTGTAGAGCCAGAGCACCAGGTCAGCAGAGCTGCTGTAGAGCCAGAGAACCAGGTCAGCAGAGCCGCTGTAGAGCCAGAGAACCAGGTCAGCAAAGCTGCTGTAGAGCCTGAGACCCAGGTCAGCAGAGCCGCTGTAGAGCCAGAGAACCAGGTCAGCAGAGCTGCTCTAGAGCCAGAGAATCAGGTTAGCAGAGCTGCTGTAGAGCCAGAGAACCAGGTCAGCAGAGCGGCTGTAGAGCCAGAGAACCAGGTCAGCAGAGCCGTTGTAGAGCCAGAGAACCAGGTCAGCAGAGCTGCGCTAGAGCCAGAGAACCAGGTCAGCAGAGCTGCTCTAGACCCTGAGAACGTCAGCAGAGCTGCTGAAGAGCCAGAGAACCAGGTCAGCAGAGCTGCTGTAGAGCCAGAGAACCAGGTCAGCGGAGCTGCTGTAGAGCCAGAGAACCAGGTCAGCAAGCTGCTCTAGAGCCTGAGAACCAAGTCAGCAGAGCTGCTGTAGAGCCAGAGAACCAGGTCAGCAGAGCTGCTGTAGAGCCAGAGAACCAGGTCAGCAGAGCTGCTGTAGAGCCAGCGAACCAGGTCAGCAGAACTGCTCTGGAGCCTGAGAACCAGGTCAGCAGAGCTGCTGTAGAGCCAGATAACCAGGTCAGCAGAGCTGCTCTAGAGCCAGAGAACCAGGTCAGCAGAGCTGCTGTAGTGCCAGAGAACCAGGTAAGCAGAGCTGCTGTAGAGCCAGAGAACCAGGTCAGCAGAGCTGCTCTGGAGCCTGAGAACCAGGGCAGCAGAGCTGCTCTAGAGCCAGAGAACCAGGTCAGCAGAGCTGCTTTAGAGCCAGAGAACCAGGTCAGCAGAGCTGCTGTAGAGCCAGAGAACCAGGTCAGCAGAGCTGCTGTAGAGCCAGAGAACCAGGTCAGCAGAGCTGCTGTAGAGCCAGAGAACCAGGTCAGCAGAGCTGCTGTAGAGCCAGAGAACCAGGTCAGGAGAGCTGCTCTGGAGCCTGAGAACCAGGTCAGCAGAGCTGCTGTAGAGCCAGATAACCAGGTCAGCAGAGCTGCTCTAGAGCCAGAGAACCAGGTCATCAGAGCTGCTGTAGTGCCAGAGAACCAGGTAAGCAGAGCTGCTGTAGAGCCAGAGAACCAGGTCTGCAGAGCTGCTCTGGAGCCTGAGAACCAGGGCAGCAGAGCTGCTCTAGAGCCAGAGAACCAGGTCAGCAAGCTGCTCTAGAGCCTGAGAACCAAGTCAGCAGAGCTGCTGTAGAGCCAGAGAACCAGGTCAGCAGAGCTGCTGTAGAGCCAGAGAACCAGGTCAGCAGAGCTGCTCTAGAGCCAGAGAAGCAGGTCAGTAGAGCTGCTGTAGAGCCAGAGAACCAGGTCAGCAGAGCGGATGTAGAGCCTGAGAACCAGGTCAGCAGAGCTGTTGTAGAGTCAGAGAACCAGTTCAGCAGAGCTGTTGTAAAGCCAGAGAACCAGGTCAGCAGAGCTGCGCTAGAGCCAGAGAACCAGGTCAGCAGTGCGGCTGTAGAGCCTGAGAACCAGGTCAGCAGAGCCGTTGTAGAGCCAGAGAACCAGGTCAGCAGAGCCACTCTAGAGCCAGAGAACCAGGTCAGCAGAGCTGCTCTAGAGCTAGAGAACCAGGTCAGCAGAGCTGCTGAAGAGCCAGAGAACCAGGTCAGCAGAGCTGCTGTAGAGCCAGACAACCAGGTCAGCAGAGCCGCTGTGGAGCCTGAGAACCAGGTCAGCAGAGCCGGTCTAGAGCCAGAGAACCAGGTCAGCAGAGCCGCTCTAGAGCCAGAGAACCAGGTCAGCAGAGCTGCTCTTGAGCCAGAGAACCTGGTCAGCAGAGCTCCTGTAGAGCCAGAGAACCAGGTCAGCAGAGCTGCTCTGGAACCTGAGAACCAGGTCAGCAGAGCTGCTGTAGAGCCAGAGAACCAGGTCAGCAAGGTGCTCTAGAGCCTGAGAACCAGGTCAGCAGAGCTGCTGTAGAGCCAGAGCACCAGGTCAGCAGAGCTGCTGTAGAGCCAGAGAACCAGGTCAGCAGAGCTGCTGTAGAGCCAGAGAACCAGGTCAGCAAAGCGTTGTAGAGCCTGAGACCCAGGTCAGCAGAGCTGCTCTAGAGCCAGAGAACCAGGTCAGCAGAGCTGCTCTAGAGCCAGAGAACCAGGTCAGCAGAGCTGCTGTAGAGCCAGAGAACCAGGTCAGCAGAGCGGCTGTAGAGCCAGAGAACCAGGTCAGCAGAGCCGCTGTAGAGCCAGAGAACCAGGTCAGCAGAGCTGCGCTGTAGAGCCAGAGAACCAGGTCAGCAGGGCTGCTCTAGACCCTGAGAACGTCAGCAGAGCTGCTGAAGAGCCAGAGAACCAGGTCAGCAGAGCTGCTGTAGAGCCAGAGAACCAGGTCAGCGGAGCTGCTGTAGAGCCAGAGAACCAGGTCAGCAGAGCTGCTCTAGAGCCTGAGAACCAAGTCAGCAGAGCTGCTGTAGAGCCAGAGAACCAGGTCAGCAGAGCTGCTGTAGAGCCAGAGAACCAGGTCAGCAGAGCTGCTGTAGAGCCAGCGAACCAGGTCAGCAGAGCTGCTCTGGAGCCTGAGAACCAGGTCAGCAGAGCTGCTGTACAGCCAGATAACCAGGTCAGCAGAGCTGCTCTAGAGCCAGAGAACCAGGTCAGCAGAGCTGCTGTAGTGCCAGAGAACCAGGTCAGCAGAGCTGCTGTAGTGCCAGAGAACCAGGTCAGCAGAGCTGGTCTGGAGCCTGAGAACCAGGTCAGCAGAGCTGCTCTAGAGCCAGAGAACCAGGTCAGCAAGCTGCTCTAGAGCCTGAGAACCAAGTCAGCAGAGCTGCTGTAGAGCCAGAGAACCAGGTCAGCAGAGCTGCTGTAGAGCCGGAGAACCAGGTCAGCAGAGCCGCTGTAGAGCCAGAGAACCAGGTCAGCAGAGCTGCTTTAGAGCCAGAGAACCAGGTCAGCAGAGCTGCTGTAGAACCAGAGAACCAGGTCAGCAGAGCTGCTGTAGAGCCAGAGAACCAGGTCAGCAGAGCTGCTGTAGAGCCAGAGAACCATGTCAGCAGAGCTGCTGTAGAGCCAGCGAACCAGGTCAGGAGAGCTGCTCTGGAGCCTGAGAACCAGGTCAGCAGAGCTGCTGTAGAGCCAGAGAACCAGGTCAGCAGAGCTGCTCTGGAGCCTGAGAACCAGGGCAGCAGAGCTGCTCTAGAGCCAGAGAACCAGGTCAGCAGAGCTGCTCTAGAGCCTGAGAACCAGGTCAGCAGAGCTGCTGTAGAGCCAGAGAACCAGGTCAGCAGAGCTGCTGTAGAGCCAGAGAACCAGGTCAGCAGAGCTGCTCTAGAGCCAGAGAAGCAGGTCAGCAGAGCTGCTGTAGAGCCAGAGAACCAGGTCAGCAGAGCGGCTGTAGAGTCAGAGAACCAGTTCAGCAGAGCTGTTGTAAAGCCAGAGAACCAGGTCAGCAGTGCTGCGCTAGAGCCAGAGAACCAGGTCAGCAGTGCGGCTGTAGAGCCTGAGAACCAGGTCAGCAGAGCCGTTGTAGAGCCAGAGAACCAGGTCAGGAGAGCCACTCTAGAGCCAGAGAACCAGGTCAGCAGAGCTGCTCTAGAGCCAGAGAACCAGGTCAGCAGAGCTGCTCAAGAGCCAGAGAACCAGGTCAGCAGAGCTGCTGTAGAGCCAGACAACCAGGTCAGCAGAGCCGCTGTGGAGCCTAGAGAACCAGGTCAGCAGAGCCGGTCTAGAGCCAGAGAACCAGGTCAGCAGAGCCGCTCTAGAGCCAGAGAACCAGGTCAGCAGAGCTGCTCTTGAGCCAGAGAACCTGGTCAACAGAGCTCCTGTAGAGCCAGAGAACCAGGTCAGCAGAGCTGCTCTGGAACCTGAGAACCAGGTCAGCAGAGCTGCTGTAGAGCCAGAGAACCAGGTCAGCAAGCTGCTCTAGAGCCTGAGAACCAGGTCAGCAGAGCTGCTGTAGAGCCAGAGCACCAGGTCAGCAGAGCTGCTGTAGAGCCAGAGAACCAGGTCAGCAGAGCCGCTGTAGAGCCAGAGAACCAGGTCAGCAAAGCTGCTGTAGAGCCTGAGACCCAGGTCAGCAGAGCCGCTGTAGAGCCAGAGAACCAGGTCAGCAGAGCTGCTCTAGAGCCAGAGAATCAGGTTAGCAGAGCTGCTGTAGAGCCAGAGAACCAGGTCAGCAGAGCGGCTGTAGAGCCAGAGAACCAGGTCAGCAGAGCCGTTGTAGAGCCAGAGAACCAGGTCAGCAGAGCTGCGCTAGAGCCAGAGAACCAGGTCAGCAGAGCGGCTATAGGGCCTGAGAACCAGGTCAGCAGAGCCGTTGTAGAGCCAGAGAACCAAGTCAGCAGAAGTGCTCTAGAGCCAGAGAACCAGGTCAGCAGAGCTGCTCTAGACCCTGAGAACGTCAGCAGAGCTGCTGAAGAGCTGCTCTAGAGCCTGAGAACCAAGTCAGCAGAGCTGCTGTAGAGCCAGAGAACCAGGTCAGCAGAGCTGCTGTAGAGCCAGAGAACCAGGTCAGCAGAGCTGCTGTAGAGCCAGCGAACCAGGTCAGCAGAACTGCTCTGGAGCCTGAGAACCAGGTCAGCAGAGCTGCTGTAGAGCCAGATAACCAGGTCAGCAGAGCTGCTCTAGAGCCAGAGAACCAGGTCAGCAGAGCTGCTGTAGTGCCAGAGAACCAGGTCAGCAGAGCTGCTGTAGAGCCAGAGAACCAGGTCAGCAGAGCTGCTCTGGAGCCTGAGAACCAGGGCAGCAGAGCTGCTCTAGAGCCAGAGAACCAGGTCAGCAAGCTGCTCTAGAGCCTGAGAACCAAGTCAGCAGAGCTGCTGTAGAGCCAGAGAACCAGGTCAGCAGAGCTGCTGTAGAGCCAGAGAACCAGGTCAGCAGAGCCGCTGTAGAGCCAGAGAACCAGGTCAGCAGAGCTGCTTTAGAGCCAGAGAACCAGGTCAGCAGAGCTGCTGTAGAACCAGAAAACCAGGTCAGCAGAGCTGCTGTAGAGCCAGAGAACCATGTCTGCAGAGCCGCTGTAGAGCCAGAGAACCAGGTCAGCAGAGCTGCTGTAGAGCCAGAGAACCAGGTCAGCAGAGCTGCTGTAGAGCCAGAGAACAAGGGCAACAGAGCTGTTGTAGAGCCTGAGACCCAGGTCAACAGAGCTGTTGTAGAGCCTGAGACCCAGGTCAGAACAGGTGCTGCAGGGACTGGAGAGGTACAAACGTAATCGGACACAGAAGAGGTGCAATGATGCAGCGTAATATGGCACATTCTGTTGCAATATTGTGCTATTTTTTCATTTTACAACACAGTAGTACTGTCTGGGCAAACGTTTCTCCTCATTAGCAGCACTCTAACACCCGAATACAGCCGTCAGCAACAAAATGGTGACAGTTAATCTTTGCAAAGCGTCTGTCCCCCCGGGGGACCACGGCTGATGCTTTTTAAAGCCTCTTTTGATACATCTGAGCTAGAATCAATGTTTGCAACTGATACAGAAGATCTGAATCATGCGGCAAGTGTGGAAAATATGTAAATACTCCGAGAACGCAGCGGCCACAATATTGCGTTATTCCAGTGGTCCTGCCTATGAGCAAAGACCTGTAGTGTAATGGCCTTGATTTACTGACTGTGTTGTAAATCCATGGAACGGTCCCCCAGAAGAATATTTGGGCAAAAAATAACCTCAAAGTACTGATTCTGTGGTACTGATAAAGTAAGGGTAAAAGTGGAGGCCATGCAAGGTCACTGAAGTCAGGAAGGAATGGGCAGTTCTGGACAGCATTGTCATTCTCCAGGTAGGAATTCCCATGCAGGGCAGCGCCAAGTAGCTGGGATGAAACAAGCATTTGCAATGCAATAGGTCTCTCATTTACGCAAGTTGAAGCTATTGGCATTGTAAATGACAATGTCTTTTATTTATGTTTTAAAAACCAAAACATAAATAAAAGACATTGTCATTTACAATGCCAATAGCTCAAACTTGCGTAAATGCGAGACCTATTCCATTGCAAATGCTTGTTTTTGTTAGGCACGGGGAGATTAAGTGATTTGCCCAGAATCACAAGATGTTCAGCGTCATTGCCGAGACTCGAACCCAGGTCCCCTGATTCGAGGTCCACCGCCCTAGCCGTTAGGCCAACTCCCCTACCCTTGGTTGGTTCTGCCATCCTAAATCTACCAATCTCTTTTTCTTCTCCCCTTTCCTTTTATTTTATTTCACTTGTTCTACCCCTGTTACATAGACCTCTCTCCTTCTCTCTCTCCTCTAAAACTCTCTTGCTTATTCAGCCCCTATTACATTGACCTCTAGCTCCCTGATTGTTCTGCCCTCTTCCCTTCTCATCTTGCCACTGTCTCTCTCTCTCCACTCTGCTTATGTTTTCTTGCTGGTTTTGCCTATGCTATATCCATGTATGTTATCCATGCACTACCTTCTCATCTTCTCCCTCAGCTTCTTAACTTTTTCAGTCGTTCTGCCCCATTCACATCCCTCTCTTCATTTCCATCCTCCTGAAGCCTCTTATCTTTATTCTCGAATTCTTCCCCTTTTACACTCATCTCTCCTCTCTGTCCTTTACTGTTCTTCTCATCTTCCCCCAGCCTCTAACTTTACCTTATAGACTCTACTTTGCCTACATCCATCTCTCTACTAGATTTGTTCCTTGTCCTTTTATTATATGCACCTCTCTCCTGCATGTTGTATGCTTCACCTCAACTCTCCCCGGCATTTTACCTTTCTTACTGATTCTGTGCTTCTACATCCACATCTCCCCATTTACCCCTCCTTCTGAGTTCTCCTGATGATTCCACCTCTCTTATATCCACCTCTTGCATTTTACACCCCCAGTCTCTTATCTTCTCTCACTGGTTCTGCTTTTCTTACATCCACCTCTCCCTTCAATGCTCCACATTGTTTACTATTCTCACTCATTCTACCCCTATTACAACCATCTCTCATCTCCCTGCTGTGGACATCTCGTCAATCAATCAGTCAGGATTTGTATAGCGTGGCTAATCACCCACGAGGGTATCCAGGCGCTAGGTTCTCTCTGGGCTCAGTCAAAAAGCCAGGTCTTGAGTCTCTTTCGGAATTCTGGGAGAGAGGGTGATGCTCGGAGGTGAAGAGGAAGGTCGTTCCAGGACTTGGCAGCGAGGTGGGAGAAGGACCGTCCTCCAGTGTAGCTTCAGTGAATGTGAGGAGTATGTGTGAGGGCGGTGGAGTGCAGAAGTCTGGAGGGTTGGCGGAAGTTCAGGCGGTGGTTGATGTATGCTGGTTCCTGGTTGTGGAGGGCTTTGAAGGCGTATGTCAGTATTTTGAATTGATATCTTTTCTTCATGCGGAGCCAGTAGATTCAGAACTCAAGGTAGAAGGGGGGATGATGTGGGTCCATTTGGGGCGGTTGAGGATGTGTATGGCAGTTGAGTTCTGAATCGTCTCTTCAGGAATTGGGTGGTGATTTCGGCATAGAGCGCAATGCCGAAGTCCAGTTGGCTGATGACTAGGGCTTGTGTTGCGGTCTTCCTGGTGCTAACGGGGAGCCATCTGAAGATCTTTTGGAGCATGTAGAGAGTTTGGAAGCAGGCAAAGGAAACTGAGTTGAACTGGCATTTCAAGGCGGGCTTGCTGTCCAGGATGATACCGAGGTTGCAGGCATGGTCTTTCGGTATGGGTGTGGGTCGGAGTTCTGCTGCCCACCAGGTGTCATTCCACAGGGAGATGTTGTTTCCAAAGATCAGCACTTCCGTCTTGTCCATGTTGAGTTTCAGGCAATTGGCCTTCATCCAGTCGGCAACACTCGTCATGCAGTTGTGGAACTTAATTCTGGTGGTAGAGGGATCTTCCAAGAGCAAGAGGATAAACTGTTTTCTGTGTAGGATATGATGTTGAGGCGGTTGGTTCTGACAGTGTTAGCCAGGGATGTCATATAAGCGGTGAATAGAGTGAAGCTAAAGGGTGAACCTTGAGGGATGCCGCAGATAATGCTCTTGGGTTCTGAGGTGAAGCATGGTAGGCAGGTTCTCTGGGTACGTCCTGTGAGGAAATATGGGATCCACTTGAGGGCTTCTCCCCGGATCCTGATGTGGTGGAGTCTCTTGATAAGGGTGTGGTGGGATACTGTATCAAACATGGCTAAGAGGTCGAGGAGGACCAGGGCGCCTGTTTCAATACAGTCGAGGAGGGTTCTGATGTCGTCAGTGGTGGCAATCAGGGCCATCTCGGTGCTGTGGTTGGCCTCTCAGAAACTGAATTGAGAGGTGTCTAGCAGGTTGTTTCTCTCCAGGTGGTCAACGAGCTGACGATTGATGGCCTTCTCAAGGACTTTCGACAGGAAGGGGAGCAGCAACATGGGGCAGTAGTTCTTGAGTTCCCTGGGGTTGGCAGAGGGTTTCTTGAGTAGGGGTCTGATCTGTGCATGTTTCCATCCGTCAGGGAAGGCGTCCGTGGTGATGGATGCGTTGACAATGTGTGTGTTTTCGCCAAAGATATCTTTGCTTCCGAGGTTGAAGAGGTGGTCTGGGGAGTGGTCTGTGGGTGTTCATGAGTGGATGGATTCCATGACGGCTGTGGTGTTCTGCATGGCAAGCTGTTCCCATGCGCTGAGCGGGTGGTTGTGGGTAGCATTCGTTGGTTTGACGAGGTTGTAGAGGTCAGTGGGTTGGGTTTCGAAGTTGCTGTAGATGATGGATGTCTTGTTGTGAAAGTAGTTCGACAGGGTGCCACAAAGTTCCTGGAAAGGAGGGATCGTGTTCTCGCTGGCTGATGGGCAGGAGAACGATGCTGAAGAGGTTCTTTCTGTGGTTGGCGCTTGCTTTGATATGGTCTGCTAGGGCATCTCTTTTCGTGTCCTTGAGGCATTGGTGGCATGTGTTGAAGGCTGACTTGAAGGTGGCTCAGTCTGTGGGGTCTCTGCTGGTGCGCCATTTTCTTTCAGTCGTTTGCAGTCATGCTTCACTGTCCTGAGTTCTGGTGTGTACCAGCTGTCTTCTTTGGTGGGTCTGCTGGTCTTGGCTGGTTTGATGGGGGCAACCTTGTCGACATAGTTGGTGATTCAGGTAGAGAAATTCTGAACGGCCTGTTCCAGGATGGTTGCGGAGTAAGGCTGGGTGGTGCTGAAGACATCCTTCCATTGGGTCTCTGTCACATTGTTGCAGCTGTGGTGGGAGGAGCTGGGGGCCTGGTGGTGGAGCACAGGGTTTCTGCGATGTTGAAGTGGACAATGACGTGGTCGGTCCAGGTGAGTTCGGTGTCATTACTGTACTTGACTCTGTTGCTGGAAGTGAAGATAGGGCTAGTCCTCTGCTGTATGTGGGGTTGGTGACCAGTTGGGTGAGGCCAATGTTGCTCATGCTGTCCAGGAGGTTGGTGGAGTTGGTGTCCTTGTGTTCGTCGAGATGGAAGTTGAGGCCACAGAGATAGATGTTGTGCTTGGAGTCAATTGCTGGAGGGGCAATGTATTTGGTAATGGAGTTGTAGAAGCCGGAGCATTGTCCTAGGGTTCTGAAAGCGAGGGTGCCTCTGATGGTCGTTCTGCTGTCAGTTTAGAGCTGGAAGTTGAGATGTTCCATGATCGGTGTGATGTTATCCTCAGTGGTGGTGCAGTGGATTGTTTCCTTGTGTATGATGGCGATGTCTCCTCCGTGTTTGTTGGTGCTGTCACTGTTTGTCATCTTGTAGCCGCTGGGTGTAGCAGTGGCTATGTCAGGAGTAGAGGAGGTGTTGACAAAGTGAGCATGGGACCCACGTCTGGGCATACCCTGCCAACTTAGGGCAAACAAAGCAAACATGAAGAGTTGATGGACAGAGCACTGATACTTTTCAGACATTCACCCCCTGTCACAGATCTGGGTGTTAATCTATCATCATTCTTTAGCTCACTTTGCCACCCTAGTTCAGACCTAGCCATATGCAAAACAGTCTTGACCCTGTTCCTTATGTGAACAGTCCAGCCCGAACTGCCAAGCCAGGTCTTCCCTGAACCGGAAACAAGCATCTTTGGACCGGTTTTAGGGTAACACCCCTCATCAGCCAGGCTAACTTCAATCAGTGGCAAAGTGAGCAAGGGACCCACGTTTCGGCATATCCTGCCAACTTAGGGCAAACAAAGCAAACACAAGGAGAGGATGGACGGAGCGCTGAAACTTTTCAGACACTCACCCCCTTTCACAGATCTTGGTAGACTCCATCATCATTCTTTAGCTCACTTTGCCACCCCAGTTCAGACCCAGCCATATACAAATCAGTCTTGACCCTGTTCCTTGTGGTAACAGTCCAGCCCGAACTGCCAAGCTAGGTCTTCCCTGGACTGGAAACAAGCATCCTGGGACCGGTTTTGGGGTAACACCCCTCATCAGCCAGGCTAGCTTGAATCCAGTGGCAAAGTGAGCAAAGGACCTATGTCTGTGCATACCCTACCAAACTGGGGGAAACAAAGCAAACACAAGGAGATGATGGACGAAGCACTGAAACTTTTCAGGCACTCACCCCCAGTCACAGATCTGGGTTGAATCCATCATCATTCTTTAGCTCACTTCACCACCTCAGTTCAGATCCAGCCATATGCAAATCAGGCTTGACCCTGTTCCTTATGGGAACAGACCAGCCCGAACTGCCAAGCCAGGTCTTCCCTGGACCAGAATCAAGCATCCTGGGACTGGTTTCGGGGTAGCACCCCTCATTAGACAGGCTAGCTTGAATGCAGTGGCAAAGTGAGCAAAGGACCCACGTCTGGGCATACCCTGCCAAATTAGGACAACAAAGCAAACACAAGGAGGGGTTGAGCCAGGTCTCTGTGATGATGATCAGATCGGGGTGAAGATGGTGATGGTGTCCCAGATTCTTTTGGGCTGTTTGCAGAGGGATCAGGTGTTGAGCAGAAGGCAGCAGAGCAGTTCCGAGGAGGTCGTGGTTGGCAGATTGGGTGTGGCAAGTGTTTCTGCTCGGGCGGGAGGTTCTGGGTTGCACGTGAAGTGGCAGCAGGTGAAGGGTTCTACCGAGGATATGCAATGCAACCATTGTTGTTTTGTTGTCCAGGGCCAGGGCTCGGAGTTTTGCGGTGGAGTATCTTGTGAGTGACAGGAGGTCCAGTCTTTTTTTGGCACTGGGTGTGGTCAGGGCGCAGAAGGGGACAGACGGGCCACACCACAATTTCTCTACTGTATTGTTTTGCAAAAGTGTGCCGTACCTGTACATTCTTTTAAAGTACAAGTAAATGGCTGCAGAATCTATTATCAATTAAAAAAGGTCTCTCTTATGTATGTTATACAGAGATTTATAGAGTGATATAGCAGAACTGATTAAAGTAGGCAGAAAGGCAAGGAAAACTAAGTGGAATTATGAAACACAGCCTTTGACATCTTATTTATTTGAACAAACATTGATACAGATACTGTTCCACTATACCTTACACTACACTATAGAACATATACAGGGTTCCTGAGTAAGAAATCTTTACGGATTTAACAGATCTTATTCTAAATATCTATATGCCAACATATAATGTGTGTGTCTTGCAAAGAAATACAGAAATACCCTTTTATTTCTCTTAGTGCCAGAGTTAACTAGTTTATATGAAACATACAATATTGCATTCAACTGAAATAAATGCTACATGCTCATACTCCTTATTATAAAAGGTGTGCCTCTTTTATTCTCTGTATCCCAAATAAGTTTTCAAACAGGTCTCTGGGGTAAATCTTCCCATTGAGAATCAGCCCTGAGCCACACTATTGAGAACACATAGGTATAAAGTAACTGGGTCACTACGAGCCACTCTAAGACTCAAGATACCAGACCTTGCAAATGTAGTGCCCTGGTGAGAGCTGCTGCACTGGGACAGTGTCTGTGCTGAAACAAGAATGTGCACAAATGAGGAATCCAAGAAAAACCATTATTTGCACACTGTTTTAATGCTGTTTAAATGAAAGGATGTTTTCATGCAGAAGACAAAAGTCCTTCTCTTGTCCACTAATGCTATGTGGATAATACTTCCACATCTTGACCTCAGTACAATAAACAGCTGAAAGATTTCCACATCATGTGTTCTCTGCATGGGCCATTGTATTTTTCCCTACGTTAGCATTTTCCTTTGCACATGTTACTATATAAATATGTTTGCCTTTGTGCCACAGTGTATTTTCACACAGAACCTGCATATGTTTTCATGTTCTGTTCTTTTACTGGGTTGTAGTCTGCACACCAGAGACAAGGTCAAACAATAATGCCCCTTGTTATTTTCTCTGGTCAGGCACTAGCACCTAGACATGACACGAGAATGCAGCTGTTGTTTATGAACACACATCTTGTCATATAGATGAGCACAGAGGTCCAAAGAACACACATGGAGTGAGAATTCAGAGACAAAAGCACTGCATCAATTGAGATGTAGAGCATTCAACTGTGTATGCTAATCCACTAATCCCAGAGATTTTTGATATATAGGGCCAATTAGCGAGTTGCAAATTGCGTCGCATTTGCGACTCGCAATTTGCGACTCGCTAATTGGGATGCACAACAGTGTCTGAAATACTGTTTGCGATTCCCAATGGGGTCGCAAATTGCATGCCTCATGCATATTATTGAGGCTGTCGCAATTTGCGACCCCATTGGGAATGGCTGTCACTCCTAGGGATGGTGGCCTGCTGGGGTCAGCAGACCTCCATGTCTGGGACTGCTTTTAAATAAAGCAGTTTTTTTTTATGCAGCCCACTTTCCTCAAAGGTAAACGGGCTGCATTTAGAAAATAAAAATGAAACTTTTCAGTTTCATTTTTTAAGGGCAGGCAGTGATCCCTGGGACCAGTGCCTGCCCTTAAAAAATATTTGCATATGCATTCATAAATGGGAAGGGGTCCCCTGGGGACGCCTTCCTGTTTGCGAGTGCTTTACCACCCTTCTGAGAAGGGTGTTAAACTGCGAGTGTTTTGCGACTGCAATTGCGGTCGCAAAACATTCTTACATACCTTAAGGAGTCACTATTAGGAAGGGACGCCCTTGGAACGCCCCTTCCTAATAGCAAGTCGCTAATCCTATTTTGCGAGTCGCAAAATGATTTGGGGTGGGGGGGTTAGACAACTCTGTCTTATAACATGGCAGTACTTTTCATGGTATACGGTTTATTGACCATGCTGATAGTATTTTTCAAATGCATTTGTTTTCTAATTGTGGCACAAATACTGCATTTTAGAGCACAATAGTTTCAATAAATATTCAAAACTTCCTTCGTATCTCTTGTTTATCTTATTGTGGACAAGTCCGAGTGAGAGAGCGAAGGGGTGTGTCCTGTTACCACCATCCCTGAGAGGGTTCAGAGTGTTGTGTTCTGGGATGCAAATTCACTTCTCTCTCTGGTAAGGTTAGGAGGGCAAGTGAGGCACTATAGCTAGTCAGACTCGGGCTCATTGGTGTGATGAGTTAGCGTGCTAGTTGGCGGCTGCCAACGCACGCTAGTAGGGCCCACCCCTGCGCTCACGCCGGCCGGCGTGACGTAGGAAAATAAAGGAGGGGCGACGCCGGGAGAACGGCAGTCGCGGCCCGACAATCTAAGCCGCTGTGTGTCCCGTGTCTCATTGCGCTAGCGCCGCGCGCCCTGCCAGCGCTAATCAGTGGGGACACACTACACTGGCGACGAGGCGGAAAGGCCCGCGCTCATACTAGGAGCGCACAGCACGACGCCAACACAGGCGGTGCAGTGCAGAGGACCGGCTGGTCGACTGGACGGTCGCAAGCGCGAGGAACGACCACGTGGGCGGCAGAGGCCCTGTTTGAATCAGGCTCCCTGGTGCAGCAACCTGCAGACGGCTCAGGGGTGTGACCAGCATTGAGAGCGGTGCCCGTGAGGTGAGGAGGCCTGCTGGAAGCAAGGCTGGCACACTGGGTGGACACACACACTACGTCAAGGGCCATCCACCGTGCCAGAACTCACGACCGGTGAACACAGCAGACTGACCATCCTATTCCCCACGATAAAGGTGACGCATGCACCCACCAGTGCACCAACATAAATCATGGGCGATCAAGAGGAAGGGGCGCAAGCTGCAGCCAGGGCCCTGCCACAGCAACCACCGTCTGGTGTTCTGCCGCCTTTTAGCGAGTCAGCTGATCCGGCTACCGCATCACCGCGCTGGCAAGTCTGGTTGGGACGTTTGGAAAACTATTTCATCGCCACCCGGGAAGTGGATGGCGCTGTAAAAAGATCGCTGTTACTCCACTATGCAGGGGAAGAAATATATATGCTTTTCAAGCATCTCCCCAACACAGGACTCGCCACTGACTACACAGCGGCGGTAGCAGCGTTAAATGCGCACTTTGATCCACAGCTCAATCCGGACTTTGAGCATTTTAAGTTACGCCAGGCCCGGCAGAAGGAAGGGGAATCAGTGGACGCGTTTCACGCCAGACTGCGAGAACTTGCTAGCACACACCTTGTAGGTGACAGAGCGGCGGAAGAGATCAGAGCGCAGTTAATCCTAGGCATTCGCAGCAAGATGTTACGTGGCCTCATACTGCGTCAACCAAATATACCAATGGCGGACATACTAGTGATGGCACGGTCACATGACCTGTCTGCCGCGCGCGCGGAAGAGATGGACCTGGCCTTGGTGCGCAACACGGACAAGAGCGTCAACGTAAAGACGGAACGGACCGACGTAGTCAGAGTGAAAGACAAAGACAGAAAACCACGGGATCGCCCCATCACCACGTCCAAAGGCCAGTGTGGGTACTGCGGATACGAGGAACACCCGGCACAAGCGTGCCCGGCCAGAGGGAAGACGTGCACGAACTGTGGTGTGGCCAACCATTTCGCGTCGGTGTGCCGGAGAAAAGGACAACGGAAAGAGGGGAAGAGACCGATGCCAGGGAGAAGACTGGTTCGCCAGCTATCAAGCATGTCACTGACATCTGCGCAAAAGGAGACGAAAAGTGGACGAAACGTCTACCAAGCGGAGGACACGTCGTCCGAGGATGAAGAAGAGACATACTTAGTCTCGTTCACCCGAGCACTAAAGAGAAGAAGAAGGCCGCAGCCCAGATGCAAGGTGCACATAGCGGGATCGGAAGTCAGCGCGGTCATCGACACAGGTGCCTCAGTTACAGTAATGGGGATACAACAGTATAACAAGCTACGACCAAAGCCGGACCTCCGGCCAGCGAAGACAAAGATATTTGCGTATGGAAGCACATCACCACTACCGCTCCGAGGGAAAATGACGGTACCTGTCCGGCATGAAGATGCTGAGATCACGATAGATATCCACGTAATCAACCAGGAAGCAGGCACCCTATTAAGCAGCCATGCAGCTGAAGATCTGGGGCTGATAACATTCGCGAAGAGTGTGCAGGCTGACCAGACGAAAGATCTGCTGGACCAGTTCAAAGACCTGTTCACGGGCCTAGGAACAATGAAAAGGGAGCCCGTGAAGTTACACATTGACACAACAGTCAAACCAATGGCCCTAAGGCATAGGAGGATCCCTTTTCATCTTCGACCGATAGTAGAAGAGGAGCTGCAGAAACTGGAGGATCAAGGCGTAATAGAAAAGGTCTCTGGTCCTACTCCATGGGTATCTCCAATGGTGATCGCTGAGAAACCCCGCCAGCCAGGGAAAATCAGGATCTGCATAAATATGCGCCTCCCCAATAAGGCGATTAGGCGGGAACGCCACATAACTCCAACGATGGACGACATAGTGGCTGATCTTAATGGATCCAAATGGTTCTCGAAGCTGGACCTGAACGCCGGCTATCATCAAATGGCACTGGCCAAAGAGAGCAGGTACATCACCACGTTCAGTACCCATTTAGGACTCAGGCGATACAAACGCCTAAGCTTTGGCATATCGTCAGCTGCAGAGATTTTTCAGAACGCCGTGAAAGAGATTCTGGTAGGACTGCCCAATGTACTGAACGTGAGTGATGATATTCTCATCCACTCGAAGATGGCGGAGGAACACTACAAGCACCTAAGGGCCACGCTGAAAAGGCTCCATGGCCATGGGGTCACCCTGCATCGAGAAAAATGTCTGTTGTTTCAGCAGAAGATAGAGTTTTTCGGATACACGTTCACACAGGAAGGCATCCAAGTAGACCCACGGAAGTCCCAAGCGATCAAGAATGCGCCAGCGCCACAAACAGTAGCTGAAGTGCGTAGTTTCCTTGGGATGGCGACGTACTGTGGCCGTTTCATTCCAGGTCTTGCCACCATTGCAGAGCCCTTGCGGAACCTCACCCGAGCGGACGCCATGTGGCAGTGGGGATCCACCGAAGAAGCTGCGTTTCAAACCGTCAAGAGTGCTCTACTCGACCAGGCGACCCTGGTGTACTTCGATCCAGCGAAGAGGACGGAGCTATTAGTAGACGCCAGCCCCGTAGGACTAGGGGCAGTCCTTACCCAGGAACAAGAACCTGGCAGGTGTGCCACTCTGGCATATGCCAGCAAAGCGCTGTCATCAACCGAAAAGCGGTATGCGCAAATAGAGAGGGAGGCCCTGGCGATCCGTTGGGCATGCAGGCATTTCCACCTTTACATCTGTGGCAACCCATTCAAGGTCATTACGGACCACCAACCCCTGGTGCCACTATTCAAAGGTTCAGCACCCCACCCGCCTCCACGCATCGAGAGGTGGGCCATTGGCCTGCAACAATACGAAATGGAAGTGGCCTACCGCCCAGGAGCCAAAAACCCTGCTGATTTCCTATCGAGACATCCGGATCCACAGGATGAGGAAGAAGAGGACCAAGACACCCTGGAGACTGAAGCACATATAAACATGGTCTCATCCCTTACCTGCCCCCGTGCAATGACTCTGGATGAAGTAGCTGCAGCTGCAGCGGCAGACCCCATGGTCGACAGAGTTCGGACAGCCGTCAAGGGCGGACACTGGCATCAATTCATCCAAACGGCCAACGCATGGGCGGGCCCAGAAAAAGAGAGTCTACTGCACATGTGGCGAGTCAGGAATGAGTTGAGCATCACCCAAAGTGGGATCCTACTAAGAGGGCAACGAGTTGTCATTCCTGCATCTCTCCAGTTGCGAGCCACCCAGTTAGCCCACATTGGTCACCAAGGGGTAGAGAAAATGAAAGCAAGAATGCGTGAAAAGGTCTGGTTCCCGGGACTAGATGCTCGAGTGGCGGAACTAGTACGAAGATGCCCGTCCTGCCAAATAACAAGTGCCCCTGAGAGACCGGCGCCGATTCAGACAGAGGAGCGAGGGACAAAGGGAGGTTCACCCTGGCTCTGATGGACAGCTATTCTAAGTATCCTCTGGTTGAGATCGTCAGCTCCACTGCATTCGCCCAGGTCGGCCCCGTTTTAGACAAAATATTCGCCATGTTCGGGCTCCCTGAAGAAGTCAGGAGCGACAACGGGCCCCCGTTCCATGGGCATGAATTTCAGGAATTTCTAAAACGTCAAGGCATTCGGCACAGGCGGATCACCCCTCAGTGGCTGCAGGCTAATGGTGACATTGAAAGGTTCATGAGAACCATTAACAAAGTTATCCGCATCGCTGTGGCAGAGCAGGCGAATCCGGAGCATCAACTACAAGACTTCCTTCGAGAGTACCGGAGCACTCCTCATAGCTCCACCCGACAAGCTCCTTTTGCAGTAATGTTCCATGGGACCCGCCGGGACAGCCTACCCACCACTCCAGGCTGGACTCCCCACCATTCGACGAGGAAGGCGCCCGGGAGAGAAGAGAAGAGCACAACCGAGCAACCAGCCGAACAAGGAGAGCAATAACCCGGCAGTTAGGGGAAGGAGATGTTGTAATCATAAAAGACCGAAGACCAGGAGGGAAGTTTCGGACTCGCTACGAGCCAGGGTATTGGACTGTGATTGGAGTAAACGGAACGATGGTTTCAGCAGAGAGAGAAGGAGACACAGTAACACGCAACATATCATGGTTCAAAAGAGTTGACTGCCCAGCGCCGGGTGCCGGGTCACCCTGTGGACTTGGTGAGCCGGATATCAGCAGCCCGGAATCTATTGAGGCACCAGGCAGAGACACTGAGGAAGAGTCATCGCCAAGAGAGCTGGGAGGGGCCCCTGGGGCAATAGTGGAGCAGCAGATGCCCGCGGACCTGTCCGGTGAGCAGAGGCCCTGCAGAAGCAATAACAGGTATGCGTTGAGAAACAACCCCGCACCCAGCAGTCGGCTGAGGGACTTTGCCTGTCAAGTAAGTGACTCTGGGGTAGCTGTCAAGGACTGAGTTAAGATGGGATGTGATGAGTTAGCGTGCTAGTTGGCGGCTGCCAACGCACGCTAGTAGGGCCCACCCCTGCGCTCACGCCGGCCGGCGTGACGTAGGAAAATAAAGGAGGGGCGACGCCGGGAGAACGGCAGTCGCGGCCCGACAATCTAAGCCGCTGTGTGTCCCGTGTCTCATTGCGCTAGCGCCGCGCGCCCTGCCAGCGCTAATCAGTGGGGACACACTACAATTGGTACCGCGGGGTATGGTGACTCACTCCCTACATACTAAGGTTCTATGGTCCCAAGCATAGTTCTGTTCCTAAGTGGAATCCCTGTAATACACAAAATGTTCCCAAAGTGATTGCCACTGCGTTGCACCACATTTTGTTTTCCACAAACTTTATTAAGTTTCAAAATCCATTGCATTACAATTATTTACTTTGTCATAAGCATGTCATGTATAATCGTATGTAATATTATTCAATTCTTGCATGTCCTAATAGGTTAACATGCATTATCGATATTAGTCATGGTAGCTATTGAATAATGTGTTCTTCAATAATGATAATGTGATGGTAACTAATTTCAAAACATAACAACCTCCCTCCCCTCTCCCCAGCTGGCATTGAAGGCAGCATGTAAGTCAGTTGGCGAATAAACCCTCGGTTCACCATTATTAGGAACAGTCTCTGGTGATAGGGCTCCTAGGTTTGTTCCTGCATTTATGCAGTTGTGAGTGGTGCACAAACCTGGCTTTTCATCCAGAGAAGGTGATGGGCCATGCTTGGTACACAGCCATAGTAACACAACAGGACTGGAATGATCAAACATTAGTAATCAGGCATTTCTAGGGCTTTAAAAGATTCCAGTAGTGTGTCCCATTCCATTGCTATTGGCTGCTCCGGCAACCCACAATATTCTTCCCAGTGTAGCGCACTGCTCTCTGCCAAACCCCACCTCTCCATCTCCTCTCTCCACATGGATATTGTGGGAGGTGTTGCCCATTTCCACCTCCTAGTTATTAGGCGCTTTGCTAGGAGAAGGGTCAGGTCCGTAAATCACGCTTTTACCTTATTATAGATATGGGTATAGACCCAGCAGCCAGCTCTCAGCTGAACGCCAATTAGTACCTCATGCCACCTCCTCCAGTGTAGCGCCAATCTGTGCCAGTATAAAGATATTGTGGGGCAAATGTATTAAGTCAGCATCTTGTTCAGGGCAACTGGGGCATGCGGAGGAAACCTTGTGAAAGATAACGTGTAGTCTGTGTGGTATGCGGTAAGCTCTATGTAGAATCGAATATTGCATGAATTTGAATCTGGAGTTGCTGGAAATTTTCTTGGGAAATTCAAGAACGAAATTCCATTCTTTGTCCCTGAACTCTCGGCCCATATCCAGCTCCCACCAGGTCTTCAAAGGAACCAGAGAGGTTGCGAGATGTGTACACAGACCCTGGTATAGCCACCATATCAGATGCCTACCATGACCCATTTATTGTATAAATTTGTGTGTTGGGGGTTCCGTCCCTTCTCGAGACCAGTGTTGTCTGACATATCGTATGATATTTGCATGTGTGAGGAACAATGTGTCCGGTAGGCCCTGTTCGCTAATACAATCTGCATGGCTCAGCAGTGCCCCATCCCCAAACAGTGTCCTCACCATTGTCACTCATTCCTGTGCGTCAGCGTGCCTGCCAAGGTAGGGAGGCCTAGCAAGAGTATATTAGGGGCATAAGGAACGGTCTGGGTAGCGCATCTCATGGCCCTTTTCCAATAGGTGAGAGCAACTGTTAACAGCAATGAGGCCATATGGGGCAGAGTAATTTGTGTAATTTGTCCTGTATAAGAATGCGGTGTGTGAATGAAGTCTTATGCTGATTGTGGCCAGCCAACCAATAGGAAAGCCACTGCAGCTGACCTGCAAGGCAGTAAGATTTAAAGTCTAGTGCTTCTATGCCCCCTCTATCTAATGGTAGCTGCAGCTTTGCAAGACTGATGGGCCTCTGACCCTGTCCCCAGATTAAATCTGTCTGGAGAATATTCAGAGTTTTAAAATATCGAGCTAGTCTCACCACTGGTAAATTAATGAAAAAGTAAAGGAGGCGTGGAAGCATCACCATTTTGAAGATGGCAAGGCAGCCAGCCACCAAAAGTGGGAGCAAGGTCCAAAAGGTCACCTGGGTCTGGAGTGGAGTGATGGCTCTCTGGAGATTCCACTCTAATAGATCCTGTGTGTCTCTGTATATTTGCATCCCCAGGAATTTGAATGTAGTAGGTGCCACTTGGATTAATTTGTAACCAAAGGGGATGATCTGGGCAAGGGGACTGTCAGCAAAGAGAAATGCGTGCGATTTATCCGGATTAACGGCCAGCCAGAGAAAGGCTGGAACAGTGTGAAAGTTTGGGCCACTTTGTTTAAATTCTCCTGCAAATCTTTGTAGTATAATAGTATATCATCTGCAGAGGGAGACTGAGCATGGATTGTAGGCCCGACAGATTCCCGAGGCATGAGCGTCTTGTCAAAGCCTTTGTGCCAGGGGTTCTAGTACAATCACAAATAACATCGGATGGAGTGGGCAGCCTTGTCCAGTGCCTCGGGGCACGGGGTAAGTGTCTGATATGTGAACTCCTGTGGGCGCCCTCGCTGTGGGAGACATATAAAGTATTTTAACCCATTGTATATAGTTAGGGGGAATGCCAAAGCATCCAGGGGCGGCTCACATGCTATCCCAACTTTAAGTATCGAACGTTTGGCGAATGTCGAGCTAGAGGCTGCCTGCTCTTTGGGAGTGACCAGAAACAGCATCCATAATATGATAGTCTATGCATATTTAATGATGTACTGTGACTAGGTACAAAGCCACAATGATCCTCATGAATATGTTTTAGATTTAGAGGGAGGAGTCGGCGAGCCAACACGTTTAGTATTTTGTACTCAATATTCATTAGCGATAGGGACCTGTATGCTGTCATATCGTGGGAATCCTACCAGGCATTGTCAGGGTGGTCACCAGGGCTTGAACCGTGGTGGGGGACAACACCCCTTCTCCCAATGAGGAAATATATAGGCGTTGCAGCTGTGGCGCCAGTTGAGGAGAAATGGTGGCATAGAATTCCACCAGGAGCCCATCTATTCCCGGGGTTTTCTTGCGGGGAAGTTCTCTGATGGCATCCCGAATTTCAGTGGTAGTCAATGGGGCTGCTAGTGCCTCCCGATCTGTGGCTGGAACCTGTGAGAGGATCAAGGCATGTAAAAAATCACTAATAGCTTGGGGTCTGGCCGAAGGAGTAGCCGTGTAGAGATCTGTGTAATAATTGTGAAAGGCCTTATTGATCTCTGTTTTGGTGGTGATGTGTGCCAGCTGTGATGTGATGATTTCAAGTATGGCAACTGAAGGAGGTGCATCTCTAATCATCTGGGCAAGTTGAGTACCTGATTTGTCGGCCTCAGCATGAGACTTCTGGACATATGACCGATGATCCATTACAAGCAGACGCCCTAAGAGGTCTGCATATTTAATGCTCCCTGCTTGGAGCTGTGCTGCTTTGGTCTCATCCGCTGCCGGAGCCCGTTTTAAGGGTCCCAACCCTGTCTCCACACCGATCAACTCTCAGTTAATTATTTGGCGTGCTTCCACAATTGAAATAATCAATGTCCCTCTCAGTACTACCTTGAATGCTTCCCACTCTATTAGTGTAAGGAGGATGTATTTGTGTTGTCTGTGAAGTAGATATCTATGTATTGCTAAGGTGTCACCAATTTCCCCGTCCTCCAGAAGGCGGGGGTCAAATCTCCACGTGTGAACCCTGATGGACACCCGGCCCCAGGCCAATGTGAGTTCCAGGGGGATGTAGTCTGATAGGATTTTCCTGAGGTAGTTGGTATGTGTAACATGAGCATGGAATGTGGTGGTGCATAGTATACAGTTCCGTCATGTGTGTAAAGCATGTGGTGGAGAATAGTAGGAGTATTCGCGCATGCCTCCATTCCAACTACGCCAGGCATCTGAAAGTTTCCAACCTTGTACCCAGGTCTGGAGAACCTTAGATTGGCGAATCGAGGCTGTGCCTGGGAAGGGAGATGTGATCGATCAAGATACATTACCATAACTTTGTTGACATATCCTCCTTGGATCCAGGGGCACATTGTCCAATCAGCGAGGGCCGAGGTGAGTTTGCTAAGAATGTGTCTTGTTCCGTGTTTGGTGCGCAAATGCTTCTGAGCATCCGGCATACCTCGAAGTAGAGTCTATTTGCCATGTGTGTCTATGCACCTGTCCAGACCCTCGAATGGGACCCCTGTTCTAATACATGTAGCTGCCTCCCGAGTATGACGTGTTAAATATTTACCCCTCCACTTTTTCTGAAGTTTGAGTGTCTCACTAGTAGTTAGGTGTGTTTCTTGTAGGCATACTATATGCGTGTTATGTTGACTCAATTGAGCATAAATTCTGTGGTGCTTGTGTATGGAGCCCATCCCTCTGACATTCTAGGTGAGTATATTTTATTGGCAGGTGACAGCCAGAGGTATTCATTGCATAGTGTTTTAGGTAGAGGTATGTGCGTAAACAAGACTTCACAAATGACAAGTGAGACAAATAAATGCATGTCAATTGAACAAGAACAAAAACAGTAAAATCCCCCAATCCAGGGTCCAACATCAGAGCATCGTTAGACCAAACATAGAAAGCAAACCATACTAACATTAATATGCATTGTGCATTTGCTCGTGGGGTAACCCTTTGTATTGTAGCCAATGGCAACGTCAGAGGTTTCCTGACCGCCCTCTACAACTTAGAGATGTCTCCCCAAGACCGGGACCCAGCAACCAGTGACATAGTGTATAAGCATAATGGGAGAAAGGTTTAAATCTATGTGTAGGACCATTAAACATTGGCATAGTTTTTGTACTCATGTGTTCATGAATGTTGTATCTGTATTAAGCTTAGGTGATTCAAACAAGATTAGTGTAAAGGGAGTCATTGGTCATTCCTATACTCCTGCAGAGTGTTCCCTCGAGAGTATTTAAGTGCAAATCCTTCATCCCAGTAAGTAATTTGCCGTTTGTGGTGTTATTGAGGGGAACAGTGCCAAACTGTTCTCGGAGTCTGAATGGATCGTGCCGTCAGAAGATGACCCATCTGGGGAAGGTGGATGTTGGTCTCTAAGAGTAGAAGCTGGAATGATTGCTGCACGTTTGTCCTCTAGACCAACTCCGCGCCCTTGTTGATTTGATGCATGTCCCCGTCCTTTGCACGTCCTTTGCTTTGTCTGCGATGGAGGGTGATGTGGTCGCCAGGCATGTAAAGTTTTGGAAAGGTACCTTCAAGCCTTTTCCATGCTGCCTCCGGGGATTCAAAGAAGTTGCTTTTGTGGTCATGTATGACTTTAAGCCGGTCTGGTAATAGTAGGGCATAAGTGAGGCTCAGCACACGTAGCTGTTTCTTGACCACCTAATAGGAGGCTTGACGTTGAACAGAAATTGTATAGTAGCAGAGAGATGCGTGCATTTTTTTAGTTTAGGGGTGCATTTTCACTAGTGCTGCGGAGAAGCGCATCTCGGTTCCTGTAATTAAGGATTACAGGCCACCATTGGTCATGGTGGCGCACCAGAGGCCAGTCCCCTAGTCATAACTCTGGGTGCCCTTTCCACACAGAACATCTCCGAGAGGCCTGGTGGGGCCACCTCCTCATGCAGCTAGTTTTTGATGAATTGGATGGCATTGGGGATTTTGCTATCCTCTGGCAGTCCAATTATCTGCACATTATTGCAGCAGGAATGCCCCCCCGCATCCTCCACTCGGTCTTGTAATGAGGTCACCTGTTGTTGGAGTTGTGCAACCGTGGAGGTATGTTCTATCCTCTAGGGAGCAAGGTTGGTCAGCGCAGCTGTGTTAGTCTTCACTTTGTCTGCCAGTTTTTTGTGATCAACTTTGAGGATGCCGACATCTGTAGTGATGGACCCTAACTTGCTGCCTGTGACTCCCGGATCTCATTTAGGATAAGATCCAGTGCTAGGAGGAATGTAGTCATCTGTGAAAGTAGCAGCTGAACTGTCCGACCTATTGGACTGGGAACGCTTAAGGTTGCAGGAGTTGACAGCCTTGACTCTCGTGTAGCCCATGACTATATATCTCTCATCTCACAGAGACTAATGCAGAACCTTTATAGGGGCTTAGTGGCCTCTCGATAGACAGCTTCCAGCCTCAATAATATCTATCTTCTAGCCAGTGCAAAACACAAGATCTAGGTTCAGGGTACTCCGAGGATCGCAGCCACCTATGGGCAGCAAGACAGCTTAGTTAATTTCAGGTCTCCCAGCATAAAAGATGGTCCAGTCTTCCCGGATTTATGGCCAAGCAGTGCTGTTAAGTGCTTGTGCCCACTCACTGTTACTAGCAACCACATATTATTAGTCCGCATCATATATGAAGGCAGAGAGTTTTTGGTGTCCCTTCACCGGTGTCTGATCTGCCAGGCCCACTTGTAGGGGAGGTGATGCTGCGCGACGGTATCCAGACAGCACCTTGAGAGGAGGAGCGTCCACGGCTGGATCAGCAGCCAGAACTCATTGAGCAGGTTATGTTAGTAGCAGAAGGCCAGGGGCCGCGGAGTCCATTATCACATTTGCCAGAGGGGCAGGGGAGCATCCGGGTCTGTGTCTCATAAATCTCCCTCATGGCCTCACCCGCTGACCCCACAGGCCACCGTCCGCTCCACTTCGTGGACCTATGCCCCCAGATCCGCTCCTCATCTCTGGGGGCTGTGGGGACCTAGCGTATGCCCAATTCTCCGCTGCATTGCACCACATGTGCACTTTTTATTTCTTATATTTGTATCTGTTTTAGCTGGTGCCAAAGCTTTCTTTGGTTATAATCTCCAATTTATGCACCATTTGTTAGATTATGTGGCCACTGCATCACATCCATAACTATGCAACATTGCATTGCAACATTACGTTATGGACGCGGCATGAGAGCCTCTCGAATAAAGGGTGACACAATACTCCATTGGGAAATCCATTTTTGCGCATTTAAAAACTTTCTCACATCTTGATAAAATTCCATCAAACTTTTGACCTTTAAGTTTACTGAATTGATTTTATCTTCTGGGTCTCTTTCACTTTAAAGGTGGTATTTTGAACTGTGTGTTATTGTTGGAGGTACTGTGCAGGTGTCTGGGGTTTATATTATCTCTTTTGGTGTTTCTCCTAGTTGGTGTCCAATCCTTTGCATCAGTCTTATTCCAGGGCCATCTTGGAGGACAGACAAGACTGAGTTACCACAGAGTCCCAAAACTCCCCTAGAGACATCATTTTCCTTTCATGTAGCACTCCTGAAGAGTGTAGGCTGCCTAACCCTCTGTGGTCACCTCACTCAGAAAGAATAATGAGGATAAAATGTCAAGATTAACACCAGGACTACCACCGATCGGGACACTTGGCATCTCAACCATCAAGCTTAATAATTTGACAGAATGAGATCTCAAAGCATTGTTGCAGTGCTCGATTTGTTAGAACCTGATAGATACATCTAGCCGCAGATTCCTTACCCTAGAACTTCTAGGCATCAGACTGGATCCAGAAGATTTTTTTTAGCAGTACCCCTGCGCGCCGGTAGGTGGTGTCGGTTGACTCTGTTTGTCGTAGTGACGTCTATGTTGTCTAGTCATCACTTTGGGCGCTGACGTCAATTCTTTTCTATCCGCGCCAGCCAGCACAGATTTGTCGAAGAGAGCTACCCTCTGTCATTTTTTGACAGACTTTTTTCGACATTGTTGCAGAGCTTTGTTTGGTGTGTAGAAAGTCCAAAAAGACCTTGGGGCTCAAACCGTGAGACGTCTGTCACCCCATCACGTCAGTTACGGACCCCCACCTCGTGTGCCTTTGGTGTCTGCAGTGCGACCACAACCCAAAATCGTGTTCTGACTGCAGGGCATTGGCACCGAAAGCTTTGAGAGAGTGGTTCCTAAAGCTACTTGCGGCCTGGCATCAAGCGCCATGGAGATCTTCTCGGAGATCTCGTTCCCGCTACCGGTTCAGTCTCAAGGAAGGTCCGAGCAACGCTCCAGGGGATCCAAGTCTTCCTCCTCCCATTCAAAATCTTCGAAGGTAAGGTAAGAAGCACCATAAAAAACACAAGTAGTCGAGGCAAGCTTTGGCTTCGCCCCGTCCATCACCTGACGAGAAGGAGGAGTCTCAGCGTTTGAGACCCCCTCAGCGGAGCGGGTGCCTGGGTCGACTCCGCATTTCCCTCCCTTCCTAGGGCCAGGAGCGATCCTCGCTTAGTTAAAAGAGTTTTATGACACCATGTGCACCATATTTTTGTGGCCTGACCCTGCAGGTGCGCCTTCAGGCTCCTTAGGCTCAGCGGAAGGAGCTCCTCTGGGTTCTGTGCCTTTGGCTATGGCGCCCAGGGCTCCTCATGGATCCGTTCTCAGATCCAGACCTGCACCGGTCATCCCCATTCGACCTTCCCTGTCACCGAGACCCTTGACGTCACTGACGCTCACCGGCGCGCCACCCATCCTAATTCCAGAAAACAAGAAGCCGGCCGGGCGTCCACCGACATCAATGGAGCATTTGGACTCTCTGTCTCATCCTCAGCTTTATTCAGAGGGGGAAGGATTGGATGAGGATTAGGAGGGGCAGCACTACCCCTTAGAAGTCCCGCTTTATACAGAGGAAATGAACTGGTCAGAGGAACTGGGTGATGCCAGTCGCTTGGATATCTCTCCAGAGCCTGGAATGCTTTCTCCTCTGAACCTGGCCACGGAGAAGGGGGCTTCCTTTGCTATGGTGGTGCGTAGGGCTGCAGAGGTCTTGGACCTGCAGCTTCCTACTGTGGCGGGCAAGACCAACATCTTGACAGACGTTCTGCAGCCAGGTGTCTCCACTATGGAACCATTGCTGCCATTTACCAAGGCCTTCACTGATGTTCTTCTGGGCACCTGGTCCAAGCCCAGCTCAGGGACTAGAACCATCACCCATCGCCCACTGCCATCGCCCTCCACCGGGCGACCAAGCATTCCTCTCCTCTCACCTGAACCTGCATGCCTTTTGGGCCCTTACTCCCATTCGCTATGGAAGACGGGCTGTCCTCTCTCAAGCTGCTGTAGATGGAAGGGATGCAGCAAAGTTTACCTTACGCTGTGGCCTTGACACAACAGACTCGCTGGGTAGAGTGATTTCCTCAACAGTGGCCGTTAGGGGCCACACCAGGCTGAGAACGTCTGGCTGCTCTGGGGACGTCCAAGACAACCTTATGAACATGCTGTAGGAGGCTGAATTAGTATATGGTGCACACTTATTTAAGTGATGCACCTGGCACTAATCCAGGCAACCCTGATCGTGATTTTAGTGGTCTTTGATAACCATAGAAAGCTCTCAAAGTGCTAGCCGTGGAGATCAGCCTTCAGGCTTGTCTTGAAGGAGTGTTAAGTATCTTGTTTTACCAGTATCATCATATAGTGTAGCTTAAACGTAAAAGAACCACACAGTATTTATATAAAAATACTTCTATTTATTACACAACAATCACTAACACATTGGCATATCTCCTACCCGGAAATGTACCACACAGTGTTTATATAAAAATACTTCTATTTATTACACAACAATCACTAACACTTGTAATAATTGCAATTAGGTAAGAAGCACAAAATACATTGGTCTGCCGACCACTGTATTTTGTGCAACTTACCTTAGTGCAATTGAAGTATTGTTGTGTATTAGTTTTGCTATCTCCCGGTAGGAGATATACCAATGTGTTAAGCCAGCCTTCTACATTGGTGTGCAGGGGTTAGCCTGCACTGTTTTACCATTTAATCTAGGTGTGGTTAAATGAAAAAACATCACTAGCTTAGGCACATATAAATATTTTTTTATGATCAGTAAGTTTCACTGAACTTTCTGGATTGGTAGTTAAGGGTCTAGCACAACCTTTTCTCCAATCTTTGGAAGTTCAGTTTCACTATGGTAGGTAGGTGCAACACCACACTAAACCTGGCCACCATGTATTTAGTTAGGGAAGCCAGTGGGTCCTAACCCTCTAGATACAGTGGTCTTAAGTTCCAGGAACTTAGGACCTTGGCTGCTTCTAGAAAGTTAAAGACAGGTAGCAACCCTAACACAGAGCAACTCTAAGAGATGCTCCTGCAGTATGACCTCCAGAATCCTAAGAGGCTAGAAGAGCAGGAAAACTCTGGATTGGATGGGCCTCATGAAGAAGAGTCAGGGGTGGCTCACACCAATGACCCTAATTCTGAGCATGACCCTAATTCTGAGCTTGACCAGGAGGCATCTGGAGACCCCTCACTGGTAAACTCTAATCCCCTAAGGAACAGTACAGACGGTACAGAGGGAGTCCATAGAGGTAGGTCCCCCTTTATTCCTCCTGGGAGGGTGCAAAGAGTCCAGAGAAGGTCTAGGTTCTCCTCTGTCAATTCCAATGCCTCTAACCACTCCATTTAGACCTACATCTCTAGTCAGAGGGAGGACTCCATAGAAAGGGAATACCACCTGCTCAAGCTTTTGAGAGCCAAGCTCAAGATAAAAAAGGAGCAGTTGTCTCTTGATAAGGAGACCCTGGAAGTTCAGAGGGCTAGGAAAAAATTGGGACTAGGGTCCCATGGTGGCATCAGTAGTGAACCTAAGGTTAGGGAGCATTCCTTTGATACTAGGAACCTGAGCAGGATAGTCCCTCATTACCAGGAAGAGAATGACATTCAAAAATGGATCACTGCTTTAGAGATGGCCTGTAAAGTTCAGAAGGTCCCTCCAGGGCAGTAGGCAGCTATCCGGTGGCTCTCCTTTGTTAACAAAGGTAGAGACAAACTTCTCACTGTTAGGGGGAAGATGCTGATAAGTGCTCAGTCTTGAAATGTGCGCTCATAGATGAGTTTAGTTTAGCCACTGAACAGTACAGGGTTATGTTTAGGGACACACAGAAGGCACACACCCAAGACTGGGTTGATTTTTCAGACAGTGCTATTAAGGCTCTGGAAGGGTGGCTTCAAGGGAGTAAGGTACAGGACTATGAGGGAGTATACAATTTATTGACGAGGGAACATATCCTTAACAATTGTCAAAATCAACAACTGCACCAGTACCTGGTGGACTCTGATCTGACCTCTCTCCAGGAATTGGGAAAGAAGGCAGACAAATGAGTCTGCACCAGGGTCAATCAAAAATCTCATGCTGGTGGTGACCAGAAAAAGCAAGATTCTTCTAAGGCCCACAAGAAGGGTGGGGAATAAAGGTAAAGACAAAAAAGAGTCTCCACATGGTCCCCAAAAGTCTTGCTCTGGGGGTGGGTCCCAAACATCTTCTTCCTCAGGCAAGAAACCTTAGTGTTACCTGTGTAAGGAAAAAGGCCATAGAGCAAAAGATGCCAATTAATCTAAATCTGGCACCAACAAAACTACTATTGCTCCTAAAGCAACTATTCCCCCAGCACCATTACAAGTATTAGTAGTGCCCCAAGGGATTAGTAGGGTTAACCTTGGGTTCCGAAGTAAGTGCTGGCCTAGTCAGAACACCCACTCTGGCTGTCCTTGTCTTTAACATTGACATGGGACTTGTCAATTTACTTGTAAGTCCCACTAACTTGTGAAAGTACAGACAGCAGCACCTGATTAATGGTCAAGAAGCTGTTGCATAATGGGACACAGGGGCCAGTGTCACTGGTGACAGAAAAAAACATGTGTCTCCTGAACAGATCAAACTTGGTCAACTTTACCAAGTGACCAATGCAAGCAATGTCAGGACTGATCATCCCTTGGTAGTTGAGAATCTCAGCTGGGGAGGGATAACTGGCCCTAAAAGAGATGTGGTTTCCCTAGACCTACCTGTGGACTGTCTGTTGGACAATGATTGGAAACTTCAGCCTGGTCTGAAGTGGAGTTCAGGATACATGCAGAGATGATGGGAATCTCTGCCAGTGCCTTTGCTGTTACCAGGGCTGAGGCTAAACAGTTAAGCACTGAAAGAATAGACCAGCTAGCTCATAAGAGAAGGAGTAGGAAATGTAAGGATTTATCTTCCTCTCAGACTCCCATTGAGGATCAGTCTCCTGAGGGAGAAAACTAACCCTGGGCGTAGTTCGCGGAGTTGCGCTACGCGAAGCGGTAAAAAAACTCTGCCACGCTACGCGAGCTGCGTAGTGCGATAGGAAAATGCTGTTTGCGGTGATTGCATAGTGCCGGATGCTTGTCCGCACTGTGCAATCATTGCAAACGGCATCATGCACAGTGCAAGCGGTCGTTTTCTGCCGCTCGAGTAGATTTTTACTCGAGCTGCAGCTTTCTCAACGCGAACGGGCAGTTTCTCATTGCAGCGGTCGCGAGCATACGCGACCACTCGCAATGAGAAACCTGACCCCCCCGCGTTGAGAAATCTCGCCTGGAGGTTTATTTTCCATGCTCGCGCTCGCCAACTTGATGTTGCCGATTGCGAGCGAGGAAAAATCTCGCCAGGATGTTGATTTTGCTCTCTCGCGGTCGCCAACTGACGTTGAGCAATGCGAGCGAGCCAAAATGGCCCCTATGCGTAGCGGATTTTTTCTGCACTCCGCGAGATCTGCGTAACGCAGAGTGCAGAAAACTCCGCAAACTCCGCGAGCAGAGCGTAGGTCACTGCCCAGGAGAAAACCTCAGCCCCTGTGAAGGAACTCTCCCAGAGGAACTTGAGTCTGATACAGCAGAGTTCTTGGGGGTAGGGGGCCCTTTCAGGTCAGTCTGGAGCAGAAACCCTGCCCTTCTCTTGAACCACTCAGACAGCAAGCTGCTGCCGAGGAGCCAGGGAATGACAGTGGGTCCCATAGAACCTATTGAGAAGATGGGCTCCTATTTTCTGAGAGTAGAGACACCAAGCATGATGCCACCAGGAGTTTGGTCATACCTCAGAAATTCAGGAGTTTTCTATTATCCCTGGCATATGACATTGGACAAAGCAAGACTTGGGACAGGCTTGTCCCTCACTTTCACTGGCCCCACATGTCTGAGGATACCAAGGAGTTTTATTGCTCCAGTGCTACTTGCTAAGCCAGTGGTAAGTCAGGTGGCACTACAAAGTCCCCCTGCATGCCTCTCCTAGTCTTCGGGGTTCTCTTTGACAGGGTAGGGATAGACATTGTAGGTCGGTTAAACTCTCTAACAGCATCTGGACATATTTACATACTAGTGGTGGTGGTGGACCATGCCACTAGGTATCCCCTTAGGGCCACTACAGCTCTTTTCCAGGGTTGGGTTTCCTAAGGAGGTCTTGTCAGGTAGAGGTACTAACTTCATGTCTAGTTACATCACTGCTATGTGAAAGGAGTGTGGTGTAACTTATACGTTTACCACACCCTATCAGCCACAGTGCAATGGGCTTGTTGAAAGCTTCAACCAGACCCTAAAGGTTATGATCATGGGACTCCTAGAAAAGCTGGGGCAAAATGGGATGTCTTACTACCCTGCCTTCTCTTTGCCTAGAGAGGTTCCTCAGAAGGGGTGGGCTACAGCCCATTTGAACTTTTGTTTGGACATCCAGTTAGGGGTCCATTGTGTCTAGTTAAGGAGGGATGTGAGCAGCCTCTCAAACCTCCTAAGCAGGAAATAGTGGACTATGTACTTGGCCTGCATTCTCGTATGGATGACGACATGAAGAAGGCCAGCAAAAGCCTTGAGGCCAGCCAGGAGTTTTAGAAAGCTTGACATGACCAAAATGCTGGCACTGACTGTTTACCAGGCAGGACAGAAAGTGTGGGTGTTGGAGCCTATGGCCCCAGCAGCTCTCCAGGACAAGTGAAGTGGCCTCCACACCATCTTTGAGAAAAAGGTGAGGTCACCTACTTGGTTGACCTAGGCACTCCCAGAAGTCCCCAGAGGAATATGTGAACCGCCTAAAGCCTTTTATTGACAGGGCTGACGTGAGCTTGCTTATGGCCACTGATGAGGGACAGGAGGAAGGGAGTGACCTTCTCCCTGATCTCCTCTCTCAGGACCCTGTTGATGGGTCAGTTGATGGAGTAGCCCTGGCAGGCAGCCTCACTGATCAACAGCAAGCTGATTGTAGACAGGTTCTCAATCAGTTTCCCAATCTCTTTTCTCTGGCTCCCAGTCAACCCACCTTGTGAACCCATGAGGTGGACACAGGTGACAGCCTGCTTGTGAAGAGTAGAATTTACAGACTGCCTGACCATGTCAGAGATTGCATCAGGACAGAGGTCCAAAAGATGATGGAATTTGAGGTCATTGAGCCTTCGGATAATGCTTGGGCTAGACCTGAAGCATTGTGCTAAAACCTCACACCCAGGATGGTAAGAGAGAGATGAGGTTTTGTGTAGAATATAGAGGCCTCAATGCAGACACTAGGACTGATGCCCATCCAATTCCCAGGGCAGATGAGCTGATTGATACTCTGACCTCTGCCAAGTATCTCAGTACATTTGACCTAACTGCTAGTTACTGGCAAATCAGACTCTCAGAATGCCAAACCAAAAACAGCATTTTCAACCCCTAGTGGGAATTATCAATTTATTGTAATGCCTTTTGGCTTGAAGAATGCACCTTCTACATTTCAGAGGCTGGTGAATAAAGTCTGAACGGGTCCGGAAGCCTATAGTGCAGCATACCTAGATGATATTCCTGTCTTTAGCTCCACCTGGGAGTATCACCTGATCCACCTCAGAAATGTTTTGGAGGCCCTGCAAAAGCAGGCTTCACTATCAAGGCCACAAGGTGCCAGATAGTGCACAGTACGGTTGTGTAATTGGGCCACCTTGTAGGTAGAAGCCACATTCAGCGATTTGAGAGCAAAATCCAGACCATCATGGAATGGGTTGCTCCCACTAACCAGACTCAGGTCAGAGCTTTCTTGGGCCTGACTGGGTACTATGGGAGGTTTGTTATGGGCTATGGATCCATAGTGATACCCCTTAATGATCTCACATTCAAAAGAATGCCTAAGAAAGTTCAGCGGACAGTTAGCTGTCAGAAGCCATTTGATGACCTAAAGCAGGCCATGTGCTCTGCTCCCATTCTGCAAAGTCCTGTTTACTCCAAAACCTTTATTGTCCAGACAGATGCTTCTGAGATAGTGGTAGGTGCAGTATTATCACAACTTAGCAGAGAGGGCCAGGCTCAACCAGTAGCTTTTATAAGCAGAAGGTTGACCCCCAGGGAGAAACATTGGTCGGCTATTGAGAGAGATGTCTTTGCTGTGGTCTGGGCCTTGAGGAAGTTGAGGCCATACCTATTTGGCACTCACTTCGTTATCGAGACAGAGCATAATCCCCTCCTGTGGCTTAAACTAATGAAGGGTGAAAATCCAAAACTTTTGAGGTGGTCGATTTCCCTACAGGAGATGGACTTTTCTGTGGAATATAGGCCTCAGAGTAACCATGCCAAAGCAGATGACTCTCCAGATATTTTCACTTAGAAAATAAAGACTCGACTGGACAAGGTTAGTCTCATCTCCTTTCGTTTGGGGAGTGAGTTGTTTAGGAAAGTAGGATCTGCTTTCATGGTTACCCCCACGTTTTGCTTGGTTCAATACGTTTTTGACTAGTCTGACTGGGATCCTGCTAATCAGGCCCATAGTCCCTGTGCATTCTCCCTACATTGACCATGATAAGTTCTTCCGTATATCTGGAATTGGCTGCTGGTGTACCCTTGTAAGTCTCTGCTGTATGAAGCTGGATCTGTATATACTATGCCAAAGTAATGTATAGTGTGCACAGAGTCCAAGGAGTCCCCAAAGGTATAGCAGAGTATAGTAAGTACTAACAGCTCTGTTTGTGATAGGGTGGGGCAAGCAGTTAGGCTTATCCAGAGAGTGTGTTTAGCATTTATTGTATTCACTCAATCAAAACTGATAGCACACACTGAGAGACAGAATCCAGACCAATTAGTTAAGTATAAAAAAGATATACTTACATTTTATTTTTAGAACCAAGCAGGACTTGGCACTGGTAAGTAAGAAATACTTTCAAATGGAAGCTGTACACAGAAATTCAATTGTGGAATTGGTTACAGGTTGGTATTACTTTTAAAACAGTTCAAAATACAGAGAGATTACTTTTCATTACTCTTGGATTACTTTTTAGTTACTTAAAGTACGGGAGGTGATATGCCAAGATAACACTCACTAGGATTGGTTACTTGCAGGTAAGTAAGTCAAATCTTAAGGTAAAGCAAAGTTACTTTCTTGTCATACAAAAACAACAAACAGGTCGGCAGAACAGTTAAGGCCCAAGATCTCATGACAAGGGTTCCTATCGGAAAAAAGTGCTAGTGGTTTCACAGGTAAGTAAACGTCTTACAAGCGGGAGTGTTGGGGGTTAGGACCAAGGTTCTCCAAGGTCTAGATGGGCCCTCAAATTGCACCACCAGCTGCACTGGGGTGGCCG
Organism: Calotriton arnoldi; assembly: GCA_963921515.1. Lineage (NCBI taxonomy): Eukaryota > Metazoa > Chordata > Amphibia > Caudata > Salamandridae > Calotriton > Calotriton arnoldi. Next base: position 1,090,003 of record CAWUFW010006657.1, read on the forward strand.
AGTGCAGAGTGTAGGGGCCCATTGTTAGCCAATGGGACTAAGGGGGCCTTTGATTAGGGACTGCTTAAGAGCAGGCAACCCAGGTGTGGGAGCTATGTTCCTGGGGTTAAGGTCAGCACTGCAGGGGCCAACAAACAGCACAAGAGCTGCACCACCAGCGGCCAGGTGCATTGTGTCAAGAAGACGTCGGGGACCCTGTGGTTTTCAATGGAGACCTCCGGGTCGGAAAAGGCGCTGCAGGCTCAGGCAGGGAGTACCAGGAAGTGAATCCCAAACAAGCAGGTTCTCAGCGTCTTCAGGGTCCAAACCACAGCAAAGGGCTCCCTCTCAATGGCACTCCAACGCTGCTGCTTGGGGTGTAGCCTTCTGGGTATGAAAGCAACAGATTGGTCTACTTCATCATCATTTGTCTGGGATAGGACTGCTCGTATCCCTAGCTCAGAGGCATCAGTCTGCACAATACACTGCTTGGAGTAATTTGGAGCCTTGGGAATAGGTGCTGAGCACATTGCCTCTTTTAGGGTATCAAACGCCTTTTGGCAGCCAACTGTCCAGTTCACTTTCTTGGGCATCTGTTTGGAGGTAAATTCTGTGAGGGGTGCCACAATGGATCCATACAACTTCACAAACTACCTAGAGTACCCAGTCAAGACAAGGACTGCCCTGACTTGGGTTTGGGTGGTTGGAGCTTCCCAATCCAGAATTGTCTGGATTTTGGGTTGTAGTGGTTGGACTTGGCCTCCACCTGCAAGGTGGCCCAAGTACACTAAAGTTCCCTGTCCTATCTGGCATTTGGATGCCTTGATAGTTAGGACTGCAGCTTGCAGTGCCTGCAAAACCTTCAACAGGTGGACCAGTTGATCCTGCCAGGAAGAGTTAAACACAGCAATATCATCTAGATAAGCTGCACTAAAGCCTTCCAACTCAGCAAGGGCTTGATTCACCAACCTTTGGAAGGTGGCAGGGGCATTCTTTAGACCAAAGTGTATCACAGTGAACTGGAAGTGCACATCGGGTGTGGAGAATGCTGTCTTTTCTTTTGCTCCAGGGGCCATGCCAATCTGCCAGTACCCTGCAGTTAAGTCAAAGGTACTTAAGTATTAAGCAGCCCCTAACTTGTCTATCAGTTCATCATCTCTGGGGATGGGGTGTGCATCTGTCTTGGTGACAGCATTGAGGCCTCTGTAGTCCACACAAAATCTCATTTCTCTCTTTACACCCTGAGGGTGAGGTTTGGGACTAGGACCACTGATCTGGTCCAGGGACTCTCAGAAAGCTCAATGACCCCCAACTCCAGTATCTTGCTGACTTCCGCTTTGATGCTTTCCTTAAGTTGATCAGACTGGTGATAGATTTTGGTCATGACAGGCAAGCTATCTCCAGTGTCCACATCTTGGGTTCACTAGGATGTCTGACCAGGGGTTAAGGAAAAGAACTGTGCATACTCTTGCAGAACCTGTCTCCAATCAGCCTGCTGTTGGGCAGAGTCCTGCTAGTGCCCAGGTCTACCAAGTAGGTGACCTCACTTATTTTTCTAGGATGGAGTAAGGGCCACTCCACTTGTCCTGAGAGTCATTGGTGCCACTGTCTCCAAAACCAACACCTATTACCCTGGTTGAAATTCTACCAGTGCAGCTTTCTGGTCATACCGTTGGATTACTTTTTAGTTACTTAAAGTACGGGAGGTGATTTGCCAAGATAACACACACTAGGATTGGTCACTTCCAGGTAAATAAATCAACTTTTAAGGTAAAGCAAAGTTATTTTCTTGTCATACAAAAACAACAGGTCGAGAGAACATTTTTGGCCCAAAATCTCATAACAAGGGTTTCTATGGAAAAAAGGGTTAGTGGTTTCACAGGTAAGTGAATGTCTTACAAGTGGGATTTTTTAAGCGTTAGGACCAACGTTCCCCAGATGCCCCCAAATCGCACCACCAGCGGTACTGGAACGGCCGGGAGTATAGTGTAGGGGCCCAATGTTACCCAATGGGGCTAAGTGGGGCCTTCTGTTAGGGACTGCTTATGAGCAGCCCACTCGGGTGTGGGAGCCAAGCTCCTGGGGTTAAGGTCAGCACTGCAGGGGCCAACAATCAGCACAGGAGCTGCACCAGCATCGGCACAGGGGCGGGCGGGTGCAGTGTGCCAATAAGACATCAGGGACCCTCTGGTTTCAAACGAGACCTCAGTTTTGGAAAAGACACTGAAGTCTCGGGCAAGGAGTCTTCCTGAAGGCGACCACCAGCTGGAGAGGTAAGTTGGGATTTTGGGGGATGCCTGGCCACCGTCCGTTGGGCCAAACAAGGCGCGGGGCGTCGGGTGCAGGGGTGTCTTTAGGCGTCAAATTTTTCTCACCAGCTCTAGTTGCGGTCAGGGGTACCCTTTAGGTTTAGGCTGCAGGCGTCGTCTTGAAGCTTGAGGGAGGTCAGAGATTGCTGGATCCCAGGTCAGGATCGCCGGGGAGACCTCCTCATGGTGTGGGGCCACTCGAATTTGGGCTGTGGGCATCGGGTGTAGAGAGGTGCAGAATGGCGTAGTTGCTGGAATCCGGATTCTGTCGGTGAGTCTTGGTTTGAGCAAATCTGGTGCTCACGGCAGTCTGTAAGATGGTTGCAGGGCAGGTCCTCTGGGCTCTGGGGGTTTCTGGCTGCTTGATTCACTGGGGTTCTCGCTGAAGGCAGGTCGTAGACGGGACAGGCCAGTAGAGCTGGGGCCAAAGCAGTTGGTGTCCTCTTCTTCCTGGTTCAGCATGGCTCTTCGGTCCTTCTTCTTTCTTCCTCAAATCTGAGGAGGCAAGGTTCTAAATTTATGGGCATTCAAGGGGTGTGCAGGTCAGGACCAATTGGTCCCTTCCTTGGGGTGGGTACACCTACTAGTATGCCGCCCCCAGTGGGATGGGGGCATGAGACTCTTCCTGATTGGTTGGGTCCCCTCATCAAGATAGAGGGGACTGAGATGTGTGCTTCACCTCGCCTCCCCACTTGAGGGTGGGGTTGGCAAAGGTGGGCATACCTCTCCTCCTAGCTTGGTTTTCCCACTGATTCTCCCACCCAAAGTGGGGGTAGAATCGGTGGGAGCCAGTTGCTGGGGGCAGCAAATTGCAGGGAGAGCTTACAGAGGCAATAGGCCTTTGAAGCTTCCTCTTTCGCGGACCCAGCCCATCCTGGGGGAGGAGGTGTGACACCTCTGCCCAGGATGGGCTTTGTTTCTGGACCCAGAGAGCGGAGGCTCTCTACCCAGGAGTCCAGAAACATGTCTGGTGGTGGCAAATGGCGGGCAGCCATTCAGGAACCACACCAGGGTTGGTTGTATTTCAGGGGGCATCTCTAAGATGCCCTCTGTGCGCATTTTACATTAAATCCCACAATGGCATCAATGTGGGTTTAATGTGCTGCCAAACTTCCCAGGATTCAGTAAAGTCATTATGGAACTGTGGAGTTCGTATTGACCAATTCCCAGACCATATACTCTACAGGGCTTCACTGTACTTACAATGTCTAAGAATGGACTTAGACACTGTAGGGGTACAGGTCTCATGCCACTGTACCCTCACTCTAGTGCACCCTCCGATAGGGTTGACGTACGTAAGGCTCACGCAGTGGATTGCAGGCATGGCACACAGGGATGTGTGCTATGTCTACTCTTCACTTTTCTCTGCACCAAAACACGAAGCCTGCAATGGCAGGGTGTGGGTGTTAAGGCACAGGGCCTCTAAGGGTGGCACAATAGGTGCTGCAGCCCTTAGAAGCCTTCTCTTGTCACAGTGCCCTTGGTACCCACGGTACCTTTTACAAGGGGCGCACCTGTGGCCAGAGATGCCAATTGTGGGTACAAAGGTACGGCTTTGGGAAAGAACACAGGCCCTGGGAATCTGATTGGCAGGGACCCAGGGCACACCAAGTCAAAAGTGCATCATGTGTCAGGCACAAAGTGGTGGGTAACCATGCAAATAGGAGCACTTTTCTACATCTAGTATATGGTAATAGAGTACCCAGGGCATAGGTACACCAGGGGGTCTCCCATGGGCTGCAGCATGTATTGTGCAACCCATGGGAGTCCCCTTAAACTGTGACTACAGGCCTGCCATTGCACTCTGTGTGTGTTGGTGCTTGCACCACTCACAACAGATATAACTTTCCTTATATGTAAGGTCACTGCACTCATAACCTATAAGTCACCCCTATGGCAGGCTCTTTAGTCCTGAGTGAAGGGTGCTTGGTTATCAGTGTGAGGGTGCCCCTGCATAAGCAGGACACCCCTGCAAACTCCGGAGTAGATTCTCCAGGCTTTGTAAGTGCAGTCATCCATTTTATACATATAGTGTACATCAGTCATTATGAGATGTCTAACTATATAGTGGCTGCACTGAACCCGGTCATGTTTGGTATCAAACATGTTGGAATTATACCCCAACACTGATTCCAGTGTTGGAAGTATGATCCCATGTACTGGGGTGCTCCCTTGGGGTACCCCCCCTGTAATACCGGTAACAGTCTTTCAGGGTCTGACAGCAAGCTAGTGCTGCTGCCAACCACAGACACGATTCTGCCCCCCTGCTACTGAGCCAAACTCGAGCAGGTGAAGGTAGAACAATAGGTTTTCTGTCACAGAGAGGTGTGACCACCTCCCAGACAGGACTTAGTGTATTGAGCTGGGGTGGGGGCGCATGCCAGAGCCACCAGAAGCTTTGAAGGGTACATTTGGTGCCCTCCTTACATACTCCAGTTTGAGCCAGTTCAGGGTGCCCTTGGCTCCCACTCTGGCATGAAACTGGACAAAGGACATGGGAGAATCCTCCCTCTGTCCAGCCCCACCTCTGGGAGGAACCCCTGAGTCATTATAACCGTTTCCCTAGGGTACTTAAGGGCTTACCTGTGGGTAATTCCTCAGATTTGTTGTGGGACAAGACTCAAGCCTGAAACCACGCCACTCTTCGACTTGCTGTACACTTGGACATCGCCTGGAACCGAGACTGCATCAAGGAAGACTCCTGCTCCTCTTGGTCTTCATGTTTTGCAAGTCATCTTCGTCGTCTGTGTCTGTGCTTCTGCCAGAATCTTCAACAGACCTGTGGTCATCAAGGTCACCCAAAGTAATCTCCCTTGGAGCGAAGGAGTCACTCCCCTGCATCTGCAGGCATCGCAACTAAGCTGGCTGGTCTGCTGCTCCTGACGTCCCACGGACTTCACAAGGCTCAGCAACACAGGTGGGGGTTCTGCAACTCCCTCGAGTCCTGACCTGCCCTCTCTGCAATTTTGAGACCAGTATCCCTCGTCGGAACTGCTGGGACCAAACCCCTGTGCACTGCGTTGACTTGCTGTTGCCAAGGCTTGTTGGCTCTGCACTCTAGAGATCTGTGGGCTACAAGAAACTCCAGCCTCCAGCATCTCTTCCTGCCAAGTACAGCGCCCTCACCGCATCCCCTGTACCTTTGGCCTTCCTTCTTGGTGAGCTGCTCGAGGTCCTCTTGCGACTCCTGTGCCTATGGCATGTGGGTCCTCCTGAGGGTCTTCTCCTGCTTCAGTGGGCTCCCCTGCTTGCTTGGGGCCTGCTCTGACTCTCCTGCTTGTGGTGAGTGCCTTGGACCTTGCTTGTCCTAATGTTGCTTCGACTTTGTTCTCTACATCTGTTGCGGTTACCAAGTGTTGGAAGTGGGGGTCCTTATCCCTCACCGCTGCCACCAAATGCTGGAGGCGGGAGTCCCTGTCCCACACCGCTGTTGCTGGGTGCGAGATCCGGACCCCTCGTTTCAACTTTAGGCTAAGTAAGGACACCGTCTGAGATAGCCCTGCTCACCCCCTTAGTAGCTTGGCACGAGCAGCCAGGCTTATCACCAAGGCACGAGTGTACAGTATGTGCAACCACACTCACAGCAACCCAATGATGTCACCACAAATAGACTCCACACGAGTTTTTATAAAACGAGTATAATCTTTATACAAGAAGATATACGATATGACCACACGTTACAAAACCAACATATAATAATGGGTAGTATTTCTTCCGGTGGATTGGTAGGTTCTAATCCCAACCACCGCTTCTAACCAACAGTTAAGCTGACTTCTAACCGTTTCCAAAAGGTTAGGTAGGTCGTATTGGTAGAATCACACACGTTGCAAAAGAAACGAAATACTGCAATGCGTAACGATATACTCCTGACGATATACTCCTGAACTGTGCAATAGAGAAACAATGCCATACGTAGCGCAACAGTCATGTACTTTGCAATAGAAGGAATAATGCAATGCGTATCACCACCAGCATGCCCTGTGCAGGGAAGAAACAAAGCAATGCGTCACGCTACAATCATGTACTGTGAACTGAAGAAATAATGCAATGCGCCACGTTATAATCAGGCACTTTGCGATGAAGAAATAATGCAATGCGCCACACTTACAATCATGTACTCTGGAAGGTAAAATAACGCAGTGTGTAGCACACCCAGCATGTAGTTCGTCAGGCACAAATAGAGTCAGGCGTCATACGACAGTTCGATAGTTCGCTAGCAGCAATAATGCAAAGTGTAATACGACAGTCTAGGTGTTCCGTTAACAGTTGCCCCCGACATGGATCAATGATGACACAAAAGTACCGCTTCTCACTCCGGTCCCAGTACTGCCCCTCCTTAGGCCAGCACGGGCCTCGATCCGAGCCGAAGCAACAGGCTCACGCAGCTGCCAGGAGCGAGAGGCCGAGTGTCCCTCCGAGCCCGCACCCCACCCCAGGTGGTGATCCACGTTACCTGGGGGGGGCGCGACCCCACTCTTCTCCCCTTCTTCAGCGACTTGGGCCTTGATTCAGAACTCCGTCAATGGGCACGGCGAGCTCAGGCCGGCGACTCCGCTCCTCCGGGACTGCCGGTCCGGGCCACTACTGTTGCACTCCGAGGGCCCAATGACCTGGCCCTCCTTCCGGCGGTCTCAGTGGACACCGAGACCCGCCCTCAGCACTTGTGGAGACTTACTTCGATTTCGGTGCACACGCTACCCAGGCACTTCTCACCAGCGCCTCTGGTTGCACCGCGACACGCACTCTGCGCATCCGAGACTCACCTCTTCTCTGGTGCACACGATGACCAGGCAATCGTCACCAACGCCTTGGCTTGCACCACGACACGCACCCTGCGCGTCTGAGTCTCACCTCTTCTCTCGGTGCACACCACGACCACGCGCTCTTCACCAACGCCTTGGCTTGCACCACGACACACACCCTGCGCTTCCGAGGCTCACTTCTTTTCCCGGTGCACACAACGACCAGGCGCTCCTCACCAACGCCTCGGCTTGCACCACGACACGCACACTGCGCGTCCGAGACTTAGTTTACTCCTGCGTGCCCACGATCACAAGGCACAACTTGTGAGGGTCTCAAGCTGCAAAAGCACGCGCACACCGCGTTGCTTGGGACTTCTCCGGAAACTTTTATGTTCCAGTGTTTCCAAACAGGGAGCCAGCTCACCTCGGGCCCTTGGGGTTCAGGACACAGCACAAAGCACAGTCCTGTTCAAGAAGGGGGACACCACCCACTGCAATGTCCCTTTAGTCTCTTCCTTAGTAAAAGCTACAAACTGCAGGCCAGCCCCAGATCACGAAGCAAGGGTCAGTCCTATCCAGCAGTCTCTTCAGCAACTTCTTTCTTGGCAGAGGTTCTTCTTGACCACGAAAGAGGTCAAAGCCTTTGTAGACTCGACCTGTCCATTTCGCCATCCAAAATTACACCAAATTCTAGGTGTTTCAGTTCTCTTAGTTATACCCCTTTATGTCTTTGAAGTTCGTTGTGCTCAGGGTCCCTGACCCCTGCCTAAATCAGTTCTGGGTGTCTCCCTCCCAGTGTCACCTTTCTCCCTTTGATACTGGGGGTCTGGACCCTCAATCACTCAGCAGGAGATGGGTCAATTGTTTTATAGCTGCAACCCAGGCCTCTTCACCTCCCGGGGTTTCTCCTCACATACTCTCCAGATGCAGGTCAGCCAGGTGCCATCTCACCCCCTCCCATCTCAGATCCAGACAGTCAATCCACATTCAGCAGAGACACACAGAAATGCTTAAAGCACAAAACTCAGCCACTTTCTAAAAGAGTGGTTTCTGAACACACAGTGACAAAGCCACTTTCATAGAAAGATGTGTTATGACACTGTGATTTCATACATACTAAACTTCACCTCTCCATTATAAACTTATAGGAAACTAGGCTAACAAAACACCATACCTCGCCTCCCCCATTCTGTCCTATGGGCAGAATGGCCTTTCACCAGTGAAAACGAAATGGAGTGTTTTTTCACTGTCAGGACATAGCACACACCTCAGTATATGTCCTGCCTTTTACCTACACTGCACCCTGCCCTGGGGTTACCCGGGACCTACCACTGGGGTGCCCACAGTGTACGCAAAGGGAAAGTAAGGCCTGACAAGTGGTTGCACTTGTCAGGACAACATGCTAACTTAGCAAACTGCGCCAGGCCCTACACTGAAGGCCTGAGTTCCCTTCTCTGCGCGCCTTTACATTACTAGCCCTTGCACACACAGTGCACATCACTTGGGACTTTTTCTAGTAAGGCAAACATGCCAATCATGGCCAACCAATTACCATTCTACTTTACATAGGGAACCCTTGTACTTTGACACTGATCCGCAGTGGCAAAGTACCCAAAGCATCTAAAAACAAAGGAGATAGAGGCAAAAAGTCTGGGGTAATCACGCCCAGATATGCCAGGTCTAACACCAAGGCTTGTTGATGCTCCCACCAGACACCGACCCCCTCATTACCGACATCCGACGTGGGACTGCTCGTGCATGGCTCCTGGTCTTCCTCAGCGTCACCTGGTCCTTACAGCTGCAGCCACATGGTCACCGTCAACACTTCTGAACCGTCCGACATCGGTGGGCATTCCTCTTCCGTGCCTCCTGGTCACTTCTGAGTGGCATAGACTGTCCACTCTGCTGGTTCTTTTCTTCCAGAATCCACCCTTGGATTCCAGCTGACTTCTTCACCTTTTTTCTCCAGAGGCACTTTTCTCCAAGTCTTCCATTGTCATTTGCAGAGGTTTCTGACGTCTCTTCACCCCTATGCGCCTGGCTTCCCTGGTGTAAGTAACCTGGTCTCAGGGGCATCCATGGGTGGGGTGGGTCCCCAAACTTCTGTCCTCCAAGGGAATTCTTCAGGGTCCTCCTGCAAAACTGCAACAGCGACTTCTCTATTGACTTCCATTCGGCATGCAGCTGTGTTCCCACTCTGCACACAGCTTCTGTGGAGTTCCTGGGTACTTACCTTGGGTGGTTCCTGTTGTCCCCGGCTCCTCTGGGTCTTCTGGTCCAAGTCTCATCCTCCTTTACAGTTTGCATTCCACTTTCTTAATATATGTTTTTGCCTCCCCTTGGTGACCACTGTATTTTGAGCTACTTACCTTATTCCAATTGAAGTATTATTGTGTGTTCGTGTTGATATCTACAGGTAGGAAATATACCAATGTGTTAGTGATTGTTGTGTAATAAATGGAAGTATTTTTATATAAACACTGTGTGGTTCTTTTCGTTTAACCTACACTACATACTTAAACTGGTAAAAGCATCTGCTTAACACTCCGAGATAAGCCTGAAGGCTGCTCTCCACAGCTATCACTTTGAGAGTTTTCTATGGTTATCAAAGACCACTAAAATCACTGTAAGCGTTGCCTGGATAGGTGCAAGGTGCATCATTCAATTAAGTGTGCACCATATAGTAAGCCAGCCTCCTACAAGGGGTTCCTGTCTTCTGCTATCTCGACGACTGGTTGTTGAAGGCGGGCTCACCCCAGGCAGTCTTCTCCCACCTCCAGACTACGGCGAACCTCTTGCACTCGCTATCAACATGCCGAAGTCACACCTGACTCCCTCTCAGATGCTCCCTTTCATCTGAGCTGTTTTACACATGGTGCAGTCTCGGGCCTATCCTCCCAAGCGGCGAGTCCAGGATATTCAGGCTATGATACCATTGTTTCAGCCTCTATCATGGACCCTTTGTCAGGGGGCCATGTGTCTTTGGACCTGGCTGGAACAGGGCATATTTCTGGTTGTTCAACACCTGGCCGGTTCCCTGAACGCTAGGGCGGACGACCTCGCCGTCAGTGCCTAGCGGATCACAAATGGTGTCTCCATATGGAGGTGGCACAAGAACTCTTTCAGTGGTGGTGAGAGCCCTGGTTAGATCTCTTCGCCACCATCGAGAACATGCAATGTCAGCAGTTTTATGCGTTGGAGTATCCAGGACAGCTCTCGCTTGGCGACGCTTTTCGTCTCGAGTGAAACTCAGGCCTCCTATACCCCTTTACGCCCATACCACTCCTGTCAAGAGTGCTCAAGAAGATCAGTAGCTACTGGGCCCAAGTCATTCTGGTGGCTCCGGACTGGGCACGGAGAGTTTGGTATCCCAAGCTTCTGCACATGAGCATCAATCCTCTGATCAGGCTGCCCCTTCAGAAGGATTGTCTGGTGCAGCAGCAGGTGGGGGTCCTCCACCCAAACCTGTCAACCCTCCGTCTTCTTGTGTGGAGATTGAGTGGCGACAGTTGACAGCTTTTGACCTGTCTCCTGAAGTATATGAAGTAATTCTGGCAGCCAGGCGTCCCTCAACTGAGTCAGTTTACGCCAGCCGTTGGCAAAAAAATTGTAAATATTGGACAGAATGATCTTTTGACCCCCTTTCTGCCTCCCTCTCTGACATTCTTTTCATTCTCTCTCTTTCCCAGCAGGGCTCTGCTCTGGGCACTCTGAAGGGTTACCTTTCGGCCCTTTCTGCTTTTTTATGGTTGCCAGATCAACCGTCACTATTCATGTCCCCTATTGTAAATAGATTCCTGAAGGGGCTTACATATTTGTTTACCCCCTCACCTTTTATAATGTCCCGATGGGACCTCAGCTTGGTTCTCACTTATCTGATGTGCGCACCATTCGAGCCACTACACAATTGCCTTCTTCGGCTGCTTTAATTTAAGACAGATTCTTTAGTGGCCATAACTTCTGCCAGAAGGATGAGCGAGTTGCAGGCACTTTCTTTTCAGCCTCCTTACCTGACCGTCTTCCCAGACAAGGTAGTGCTCCGCACTAGGGATTCTTTTTTGCCTAAAGTGGTGGCACCTTTCCACCTCGGGCAATCTGTCACCTTGCCCACCTTCTATGCTCCTCCACATCCTTCTAAGGAAGAAGAGCGTCTCCACCGTCTGGACCCAAGAAGGGCATTGCATTCTACCTTAACGGCAGTAGAGAGTTCCGGGTGGATGCCCAACTCTTTGTGGGGTACGTGGGAGCAAAGAAGGGACATGCTGTGCAGAAGAGGACCATCTCCCGATGGGTTATCCTCAAATTTGTTATGCTTTGACGAAGAAACAGCCTCTTTAAAGCCTCAGAGCTCATTCAACCAGAGGTAAAGCAGCCACCAGGGCACTCCAACGTGGTGTGTCGGTCCTTGACATTTGCCAGGCGGCTACATGGGCATCCCTGCACACATTTGCCAAGCATTATTGCCTAGATAATCATGTCTGTAGAGAAGGCCTCTTCGGTCGCTCGGTCCTGCAGGACTTTCTGGTTTAAACTTTTCTGCAGTCCCTCCTCTGGGGATGGTATTGCATGGGTATCTGTTCTAAGGTAAGGAATCTGCAGCTAGATGTCGCTATCAGATAGAGAAGTTACTTACCTTTGGTAATGCCTTATCTGGTAGAGACATCTAGCCGCAGATTCATTACTGACCCACCCTACCTCCCCATATTGCGGATACATGTCAGTGCTGTTCCCTTTCCGAGCCCTAGTTGTTTTAACACATTGCTGTAAGTTAACTTCATGGCTCTGCGCAACTTGCATGGAAAGTCGTGAAAAGTACTGACGTCAGCACGCCGAGGTGGTGCCTATATAGACGAGCAGATCACGACGATGAACTCGACAACTAAGGCGTCACACAGAGTTGACCGATGCCACCCACCAGCATGCAGGGGTACTGCTAAGAAAAATGTTCCGGATCCAGCCTGATGTCTGAAAGTTCTAAGGTAAGGAATTTGAGGCTAGATCATGTTTCTACCAGATAAGGCGATACCGAAGGTAAGTAACTTGCCCTTCTTGTACCATACACTCCATAACAAATTGTCTCAAGTTGTGACCTGGTAACTGACAGTTATTAAAGTTGAATCACATCATGGCAGATATTTCAAGCATAAGTAGTGCTACATAAGGGCCTACACTTGACCAAGCTTGAACAGCCTTTATCAAATTTGGCAGGCTCCAAATTTGGCAGGCTCCCCAACACCTTGATACCGGGAAAACACAGGGACAAGATGGTTACTCCATGGAGTATTATCATCGTTTGTGATACTGTTAATACCTACTCTACCTAACATGTACCAAGAAGCAATAGATATGGGGCATTTCCCCCCAGAACTGGACTTGGCCACCACTGGTACTGCACAAATCAGGCCACCATTTAGACTGATGCTAAGCGTACCAACCAGTCTCCCTAATTAACTCAGAGCTCAAGATCTATGCTAAAGCGCTGGCTACTAGGCTCCTTCCCCTACTACCACATGTGGTCCACCCTGACCAAAGTGGATTTATGCCACACCTGAGCACAAGGCACTGTATTTGAAGGGTGCAGATGGCATTGGCTCATTTCTTGGACATTCATGGCCCAGCCGTGCTGATGTTGATTGATTTCAAGATGGCCTGCTACTCCATTGACTGGTTCTTCATGGACTATGTGCTTCTGAAGCTTGGTTTTGGAGATTCTGCTCCTATGTTAGGGTCCTGTACTCTTATACAAGGGTGCAAGTTTGAGTCAAGATCACCGTGTCGGACTCCTTTCCGATGGGTGTCCATTGCCCCCCTTATTTGCGGCAGATGTAGAGCCCCTAGCAACATGGGTCCGCTGTGATCCTCTTGTATGGGTATTTGACTGGGGACTGGCAGTAGAGGATTGGATAGCACTCAAAGCAGATGACATTCTCCTGTTTGTTACACAGCCCTCCCTCACAGGCTTTTGCCTTTTCCAAATGTTCTCATCGTATAGAGAGGCATCCGACCTATAGGTCATCTAGTCTAAATCTCTCTTGGTCTGATTAAAAGGAGAACTGTATATTGTCTAAGAGCCTGAACTTGACCACTTTAGAGGCCAAACTGTCGGTGACCCTAGCCACGTCGTCCAGGGTTCCACTAGACATACTCTGCAGGGTGGCGTTATTTAAAATGATTATGCTCCCAATTATCCTAAATACAATCCAAAACTTCCTTCTACGAATACCCCAGGCCTGGTTCTGGAAAATGGCTGCCAAAATCTGCTCCTTCCTATGGCTGGATAGACTGGCCAGAGTTGTGTACAGTTACTGTATTTGATCTAAAGATGATGGGGGCAGGGCATGGAGTAGGTCCATTTGTACTACTGGACTGCACAACCTCTAATAACTGGGTGAGTGGGGGTTGGTGGGTACCAGCGTTTCGCCTTGAGGTGGCCTGAATCAGGTGGGACCAAATACTGAGCATACTATACAGAGGCCCAATACTTCGATCCATACCTGACATTACAAGAGCAGTCTTTGGGGCATGGCGCTAAGATCTGAAGGGGATGGGCTGGGACTGGGAAAATTACCCTTGAACCCCCCGTGGACAGGTAATTGGCTACACCACATTGCTGAACACAGGGTTTGAGGAAATGGGACCTCATTGAAATCACCAAGCTGGGCGACATATGGCAAGGGTCTTACCTAAAGTCTTTTAGTGACCTCGAAAATGAATGCTCCTTACATAAATCGCAATGTTATTGATAGCTACAGTTGGGACATGTGCTCAACGCTTACCATACACTCCATGAATGCACCAGAATGCAATCCTCTAGAGCACAACTTCTCATGGGCCCCATAGACAGAGGAGCTATCTCTCCAATATATAGATCCCTAGTTAATAACTCCCCTAGTTCTCTTCTGGACTCAAAGGCTAAATGGGAATAATTGATGGCCCCCTTTATTGGAGGGACGGTTGCATGTCCCCTAAAGTGTTGATGAACTCTTCCAGACTCTGGTTCATTTAATTCAGTTATCTACTTATGCCTTATCTCACACCTCTACGCTTATGGTGGGCTAACAAACTGGCAACATCTATCACATGTCATGGGAATGTCCAGTCATCGGGGAGTACTGGAGGAGGGTGTTTACGGAAATATCTGGGGCACTGGAAGAACCTTTCAAGTCCTCCGTGAGAATAGCACTACTTGGTATTGTGGAGGCCTTTGCTGGTTTGAGAGTGTGATCGGACCCTCCTTGGCATTGGGCCAGTACTGGGCAATCATGAAATTGCTAAACACTGACACTCCCCGAACCCCCCATCACTGGCGAGCTGGACAGCAGCAATGGACTGGCGTGCTGAACTCGGGGGTGGAGTTGATACATAAGTTGAGAGCTAGTCCCAAGAAATACGAGAGGGTGTGGGGGAAATGGATGGTCCACTTGGCTTAGCTTGACAAAGTTGTGTGGATTGCTCTATTTATGTTTGATGTAAGGTCTGATGCCGGTGTGTCAACTGTTATGTTGATGTAGAAAACTGAATAAAATGTTCAATAAAAAAAATGTAATGCTATATAAGTCCGCAGGCCAACGTACCTACTCCCTAGCTCGGACACTTTTGACAAACCTCCAGTCCCACGTGCCACCACCTGGGGGACAACTGGTAGGGGCCATGGTGGAGTTCCCTGGGCGCAAGTGTCTAGACTGGTCACAACATGGACCCACCCACAGAACGTCACACATAGTGAGGCACCATGGAACGCAAAGTACAAACTGGTATTATTTTGTCGTTGGGCAATTAGCCCAGAAGGTTGAAGGTTAAGAGGATGGGGTCACTGTCTGGGATACATTTCTGCTTGAGATTGGAACAGTTGCGATAACATGAATGCAATATTCAGTGGCACTATAACACAAAGAAGGACCAGAGAGCACGTCTGCAAAAAGATCCTTACCAAACCCTAATAATATTTGCTAATCCTTCCCTGCATTACCCACTTCGAGTGACTCCTTGCTCCAGCCTGCATCACATTTAACAAACAAGCTGGCAGTGTAGCGGCATTACCAGGAGGTGAACTAGGTAGAAAACGGAACAATCAACAAAACTATGGAGAAGAATGCAGACAACTCTTTCGTGGAACTGGCAAACCTTTCTGAATTTCTATCTTTAATCTGCATCTTCTTCATCAGCACTGCCTATTGCACCACACATACAATTCTACAATCAAGATGGTATCTTAAGGTATCCTGCTTTGAAAGTCATATGTCATGGAGCATATATTAAAAGCAGCAAACAACTCAGGGGCATATGTACAAGCTCCTATCACCACCACAACGTCACCTAAAGTGACGTTGTGGTGGCGATAGGGGCTGCGCCTTATGTACAAGGCAGCGTTAAGCCACTTAACCTGGCTTAACACTGCCTTGTACATAAGGCCCCCTTTCACGCTATGGTTAGCGTGAAAGGGGTGGGCAGTGAGTGTTGCGGTGGGCGTCCAACGCAACACCCATTCAGTTTGATGCTGCCCCCTATGTACAAGCGTGGTGTACATAGGAGGCAGTGCCAATATTAAGACCAGGTAAAAACTGGTCTTGAGATGGCAAAACGAGGAGAAATGCATTATTTCTCCTCGTTTTTGCTTTTTCCATGTGTACTGCCTTGTACAGCACACATGGAAAAATCAAAATGCCATTGTTTGTTTATGTACAAGAACGTGTCCCTTCCTGTACATAAACAAACTTTTTAAAAATCAATTTTCTCACTTTCATGTGCGCTGCATGAAGCATCACGCATGAAAGTGACAGAATGGCATTTCTAGGATTGTTTATTTGCAGGAAGGGACACCTTCCTACACATAAACAATCCTCCCCTGCACGCAGACACCCTTGCACTCCGGTGCAAGGGTGCCTGCGTTGAGGCTAAGTTGCTAAACTTAGCACAATCGCAGGGGAAACGCAAGGCTGCCCCACATTCTTGTAAATATGGTGCAGCCTTGCATTTCAGAAGTGGAGGAGAGAGGCGTTAGCCAGGAAGGCTAACTCCTCTCTCCTCCACTTCCTTGTACATATCCCCCTAAGTGTTGGAAGGAATGTATGCAGTAACGTCATCCACTGGTGATTGCTTGTGTTGCAATCACGTCCATCCATTTTTTCCCACTGTAAAACCACTTTAGACAAGACCAGCCACTTCCAAATCAGACATGGGATTTGTCCAACCAAACTGTTTAGTTCAAACTGCCAGGCAAGCTCCCTTCAGACAGGAAAACAACTATCCCCTGTTTTGGACTACTTACGCTTCTTCAGTGAGATATTGCTCGAGTCATGTGACACAGAGGGGCATATTCTCAAGGAGCTATCGCCGAGTTAACGGCACTTTATCGCAGCCAAAGTTGCGATAAATACATCGCCCCATTCACAAGCTGGTGTGAACAGCCCATAACACCAGTTTACCCGCGATAGCAGCCGCAAAAACATCGCCACAGATGACCCCGGGAACTATCGCTAATGAGATGCAGAGTAGGCGTTCCCGTGCAAAAAGCCGCGACAACACCACACCTCAACATTCACAACTACCAGCCAGATCCGCGATAAGATCGCAAAACATGCGATAAGGCGCGTTAGCAGCAGGAAACTAACACCTGCTCCAACCTGGTGCAAAGCCGGACGACAGCCTTCACCACAAAAGCGAGCCCAGCCCCGAGCCACACCTGAAGAACAACAGATGCCATGGAGCCACTGAACATGCGTGCCGGACACCCAAGAGGGCCACAACACCCACCGCCACCACCCCCAGGACCACACCCCAGCCCCCCACCCGGGCCCCACCCTGGGCACCCCCCGCCTCCCCCAGACCAAGACACCGCTTATCAACTGCACGGAAACATGAACACAAGCACCCGCCTGATGTCGCACAATTGCAACAATCAACATACATGTGAGCACTGAAATCCTGATTTATACATACACCATTGAAAGACCAAACAAAATGTCACATTCTAATTCGTCACCAAACAACTATTCTGAGGAGTCATGGCGGGGCATCCCTGGACAATCTGTGACTCACAGCCTGCAAGACAATATCCAAGATAAGAAGGTGTGTCAGGCACCCATCAAAGGACAGGGAGAGAGAGAAAGAGAGAGAGAGAGAAAGAAACAGAGAGAAAGAGAGAGACTGAACAAGGAGCGCAAGGCCTATCGGGCCCTTGGCTCATGCAAACATGCCAACAGCTGCGGGTGTCTCGAAATCTGCGCACCCCAAATCACAGGCCTGGCATCAAAGTCAGCGCGAACTCCACATCACAATTAAGACATGGAAGCAGTAGTCAGACGAAAATCAGGAATGAAAGCTCTTTTGTCTCAACACACAAGGCCAAAGGCCAACTAAACCCCCGACCTTGGTCCTGAATGCGGCTGGCACACCCTGCGTGAGATACCATACCAGCCTCCGACGACTCCCACACCACGAACTGCGCTAATGAAACACCAACGTGCCCACACCCCACACACACTTGTCCCTGCACGACCTACACCTGCAAGGGATGCCCTTGACACATTGTCAAGAACTACCCATACGTCCAAACATTGCACACACATACGACTCATTGCCCAGAGCTGTGGCATATCGTCCACCGAACACCCGCCGGTCAGACGAGTGCCGGTGTCACGAGACCAACAAACGCAATGGCTGGCATTACCGGGCACATGCACAACCCCTGTCACGTGGAACTGTACCGTGCACGAATGCTGCATTCGTTGGGATCCCTGCCAATGGCAGTGTTGCGAATCAGTTTCCGTCTGAGTTTCCGTCTTGCCTACTTAACCTGCGTCCAGCCCTGGTTCCACTGTCGATCATGCACATTCGAGTGGCCCATGGAGGTCTGCCTATCCAACGCAACGGTAGCTGAATTGGATTATGACCTGACAGTGCGCCCCCTGTTGGCCCACGAACAGGAGTGTCACCTGGATAGCCGTGCATGTGATGCACTGATCCTTGGCGTATGTGCTGGCAGTTGCGCATGGGAGATTGCACAACTCCTCATGTGCAGTGACCACATCCAGGCGCTCCCCTATTGGGCTGTGTTGCGGATTGGGGAAACGGCGTGGACTGAGCACATCTGCCCGGGGATCACTGACAGAATATCGAGGAGCTGAATAAATTCTTTAGTTTGTTCTATTTCAGGCCATAAAGACACATAAAATGCATCTCATATTATAAAACTTTTAGAATCTGAAAAATAAAAGGTATAAATAACAATACAATCATTATCTATAAAACAATCTCCACTTAGTTAATCAACCCTAAAAAGTTTTAAAATGTCAAAAATAGATCAGCAGTCAAAATGCAGATCAAATCGCATATTTACACTTAACAATCAGTGCATTCCTAATATACACTGCATAACATATTTCAGCGGAACCAGGTTGCTGTAAATGGACTACAGCAGGCAAATGATGTCTAATATTCACATCCTTTAAAATAGGGAGTACAAATTTTCTATGTAAAGATTCATTTAGCTTGCAAAATACCATGAAATGCACCTTACTTTGCAGGGAAACGTTATCGCAGGGACATTTGGGAAGAGACTCAAACCAAGATCCCCGTGTGGGAAAGGCACATCAAAAGTGAACAGTGATCAGTCTAAGCCTCATTACATAAAATTTGTATTGAGAATTACGAATTCATGCAAGTTATGTGTAGCAGGGCAAAGAAAAACTGAGACGATACTAGTTACAAATGTACGAAGTTTAATGCAACTAACAACAGAGAAGGAGAGGAAACACTGGTCACCTAAGCAGCCAAGATTAATCAGAGCACTGCCAAGAGGGACCAGAGAATCCCCAATACATTCTACTTACATTCTACATTCCAGAATACAATGAGCATTAAAGAAACATAGTCACATACAAACTATACCATGCTACATACCTCCCCTCCTCTAAAGACAAAACTAGAAAGAAACTAAATAAATTGATAAAAAAACAAAAACTGTAAAAAGAGAAGTTGAGATAAATCATAATCCAATAATTTCAATGGTAATTTTATGGGTTGAGGGCAACGAGAAGCCATCTGAGGAATAACTAGAGGAAACTGAATCAGAAACCTCTTTACTCTTGCTGGAAAATATTTCCACCGTATGTTCCCTCTTAGCACTCTGATCATCGTAAAAATTCTGCAGCAACGCAGGTTCAGACCCACCAGGAACATCCAAGTGATGATTTTCCACCTGAATGTCAACAGCACTTGACAAATTTAAATAGTACCTAACTTGAAATAATTGAGGCCTCCCCCACACGTTTTGTAGTAAATTTCAGCTTGTAAACTGGCGATTGGAACTAATCGGTTCTTGTTCCACCATCCTTTTCCAGACAGAAACACAGAGCTCTTATCCACTTTTAAAACCTCCACCGGAGAAGAAAACTTGGATTCTCCTTTTTTATCTGTTGGATTTTTTAATTAAAACCCAATCACCAATAGAAAATTCACCATTCTTAACATGTTTCTGCATCAAAAGTGTTTTTCTGTGAATACTGTTTCTGACCCTGTTGCACATCTCATTCAAGGAAAAGGTAGATTCCTCAATTTGTGACTGACACAACCAGATAGGAACCAATTAAGAATAAAGATTCCTGCCTCTTAACAGTTTTAATGGAGGGTTACCTTTTTCCTTAAGAAACAAATTGATATTCAGCCAGAATTTAATACTGTTTGAATACCCATTTTTAGGAAACAATTAATTCTCTCAACCAAACCATTTGCTGCAGAACTATACAGGGCCACTTGAAGGTGCTTGGCATTGTGTGACTCAAAAAATGGTTTCTTTTCCCTAGGAATATAATGTGACCCTTTGTCAGCGACTGTTTTTTCGGGGGCTTTCAAGGAAGGAAAATTGTCTAAGTTTTTTGCATGTTGTGAAACCCCAGGTGCCCCTCATGGGCCACTCTAAAACTCTTTTCATGAAGACCTAGGGGGTAAAAACAGACTATTCCTTAAGCACACATCATTATCACAGGTACGTTCAGACCATACTTGTGCAAAACTCTGAATTTCATTAGAAAGCTGTTTAGGTTGTGGCTACCTCTACCTGACATACTCAAAAACATTCTTTAAAATTGGATCCTAATTCATGGCTACTTCCCAGTTAGTTTCAGAGAGCTGGGCATTAGTACCATGCACAGTATCAACACTGGCAACGACTCACTCTGAATCATCTTGATCAATGTCATCCTGTTCAAACACAGGCAAGGGTAACCCCTAGAAAATGTCTCCCTCCTTGAATGTACTTTAAGTGCATATTATATTCCTGCAGTTTGGGAAGAAGGCGGACTAACCTACCAGATGCCTTCCCCGGTCCATTACTGGACAGTAAATATACTAGAGGTTTGTGGTCTGTAAACATGTCAAAAGATTTGCCCCAAATATAAGCCTTAAACTTCTGTACTGTCCAAACACAGGCCAAGCCTTCCCGTTGTATGGTACTGTATTTTGACTCCTCATCACTAAGGGGCACATTACGATACCCGGCGTAAATAACACCGCCAGGCATGGAAGCGGCAAAAATCCGCCCGCACACACCGCCTGAACACCGACCACGCCATTACGATTACACAAACCGAATACCGCCATCGGCGGAAAAAGCACACAAAATACCGCCCGCCAACGTCCGAGTCGGAGACAAACCGCCCGCCACGGACGGAAACACGCACGACAACACAAAACCGCCCGCCCACACGGCCGACACACCGCACGTGAAATTACGATCGCACCGACATGAGCGCGGAAAAACCACAAATATACCGCCCGCCAGCGCAAACAACGCCGATGAGAATCGACACGGCAGAAGCCATGGCGCCCACGTACCTGCACAGAAACCATCCGCACACAAAACCAATAGCACACAACATGGCCAACAAGTCCACACAGCAAGGCACGCACAAATACACAAGCACAGTACATATCCCGAAAACACCCCCGGACAAACAAAAAATACAAAGGCCAGAACCCCAGACACAACACACCTGAAAACAACAGACCA
This sequence comes from Calotriton arnoldi, assembly GCA_963921515.1. Classification (NCBI taxonomy): domain Eukaryota; kingdom Metazoa; phylum Chordata; class Amphibia; order Caudata; family Salamandridae; genus Calotriton; species Calotriton arnoldi. Next base: position 1,111,041 of record CAWUFW010006657.1, read on the forward strand.
TGAGGACACACCCACATAGGTGAGTACAAAAGCAGCACTCCCACAGACCACAACCCCTTGCTACATTGCAAACCAGAGAGGAGAGGAGAGGACACAGTGACACAGCAAGGACAGCAGCACACCACAGAAACGCACACATCACAACCACCACCACCACCACCAAACACCGGCACCACAAACCCCCTGCACATTACACAACACACACCGCACCAGCACCACAAACACCATGGCACCACAAAGAATGCCCAAGTTCACGCCCATGGAGCTGACGGTCATGGTCGACGAGATCATCAAGGTGCACCCACAAATCTATGGGAACATGGTCCAACACACACCACTAGCCACCAGAAACAGAATGTGGAACCGGATCGTAGACCAGGTCAATGCAGTCGGGACCCTGCCCAGGAACAGAGTCGAAATTAACAAACGGTGGAATGACGTCAAGAGCCTGGTCAAGAAGAAGGAGGGCAAAAACAGAGAGCTGGCTGCCGTCACTGGCGGAGGGAATCCCGCGCTCTTCAAGACCTTCAAAGCGTGGGAGGAGAAGGTGCGAGTCATCATACATCCCGAGATCCTCGCCGGATTAGCAGGGGAGTGGAGGCTGGTAAGTACAAACTAATGTATACCAGCACACCGCTATGTACTCACATGCACTACCACCATGCCACAGCTCCCAGGGACAAACACCCCCATGTCCAGCACACAATACACGACACACACATGCAACAGACACCACCACACACAGCCCAAACAGAACAACTGTAAGATGCGTGGGGACATGTGTACATTCAGCCAGCCACGTAACCACCAACAGGTCCCCAAATATGCCAGAAGCGCCACAACGAGCACCCACCATACCCATGTGTCCGCCACAGCTGCACAAACCGACAAGTAACAGGTAAGTGGCAGGAACACAAAGTGCAGTGGGTGGGACGGTGGACAGCCCAAGTACAACACACACCAGGCCCCTAGTCCCACAGCACAGCAAGGAGGAGCATCCCCCACACCCCACAGCCACGTGTCAGCCACCGCAGTGCACAACGACAGCCGAAAGGCAGACATCACGGTCCACAGCAATCGGTGTCAGTGGGTGTCCAGCCACCCCCACGACCCACAACACCCCCCCACCCCCACAGACCTGCAACATGGAGCACCCCCGCTTAGAGCCATGTGGCATCCAGTACAGTGCACGCACGAACAACCTGCAGGTGGGAAACTGGACAGGGCTGGATTACTGGAGGCATGAGGACCGGAACACGACCAACACATGGGACATGTCACGTAGCAGACGAACACGCAGCACCGCCCACCGTCACGAACAAGTGAACAATGTGCACACGGACATGAACAACAGACTCACACCCCACATGACCCATCACAGACATAGCAACACCCAAGGAGCCACGTCTGCATGCACAGGCCACACTGAATATAGTACCACACGGCAGCCACTGTGCAACTCATCACACACAACCGAAACACCATTGAAGTCCTGTCCATGTAGCCCCAACTGCCTGTCAACCACACACCCCACAACTACGCCTATGTAAGACAAACAACACTAGACGCAACAGAGCGGAACAACATAAATGCACACGAACACCACTGAACCCATCAAACACACAGACACACCATGCACAAACAACATACCATCCATCCCATCCGTCAGCCCCAGTCTCATGAAAGGCATGTCATCCGCACAGCTGCCACACATACAGCAGTCACGCTAAGATACATGCCCATGACCAACCATGTGCCAGAAGTCAATGAAGTGCACGACACACTGTGAGCAACAACACACAACATGGGCCACACCCCCCCGAGCACTGCAGTGATGCACATGGCACAGGGCAGCACGCACACCAAGGAGATGGGACAACTGCAATACGTTGGCTGGCACACAACCATCACTCACTCATAACGATGCGTCCAATGCCATGTCCAGTAATCACAACAGACAGCAAATATGCAGGCCATGTCAAGCATGCACACACCTCAAACCATGCACTGTCATGCTGCCACAACACATGTCACGTTCGGCACCCATGGCTCACAGCATGTACCCCAAAAGCATATTCCCTCCCAAATGCGAATCCGGGGCATGGCCCCCATGTTGCCATATGCGTTCCTAAGCGTTCCATTTGAACCCCAAAAGCATATTCCCTCCCAAATGCGAATCTGGGGCATGGCCCCCATGTTGCCAAATGCGTTCCTAAGCGTTCCATTCGAACCCCAAAAGCATATTCCCTCCCAAATGCGAATCTGGGGCATGGCCCCCATGTTGCCAAATGCGTTCCTAAGCGTTCCATTCGAACCCCAAAAGCATATTCCCTCCCAAATGCGAATCTGGGGCATGGCCCCCATGTTGCCATATGCGTTCCTAAGCGTTCCATTTGAACCCCAAAAGCATATTCCCTCCCAAATGCGAATCCGGGGCATGGCCCCCATGTTGCCATATGCGTTCCTAAGCGTTCCATTTGAACCCCAAAAGCATATTCCCTCCCAAATGCGAATCTGGGGCATGGCCCCCATGTTGCCATATGCGTTCCTAAGCGTTCCATTTGAACCCCAAAAGCAAAGTACAAACCAGACCCAGGATGGGCCAGGAGCCCGCATACACCAGAGTCACAATAAGTAGGGGCACAGCAACACACCCATCGGCATGGCCAATCCGTCCCATGCCACATGTGCACAGCACACAGTCCCATTGCCAAGCACACACAACTACAGATGCTACAGCCACACACACGCCTCCGGGAAACCCATGTACGAGATTGCACGAACTGTCAATGTCAGACGACAAATACATACTTCGCCAGGTGCAACACAATAACTAATCTCATTCTCTCCACAGGTGACGAACTGCTGGATGCTGGGGATGGAGCCAGCAGCCAGCACAGCCAGCCTACAAGCCCCCAACGAGGACACACGGATCTGGAGGATCTGTCCTCCTCCTCGGACACGGACAACGAAGCAGGCCCATCTGGTGTGGCAGGGCCCAGCCGCTCCCCAGGACCCCTCCTACCCACCAACCCATCATCCAGGGCTGCTGAACATTCACAGCCCCCTGCTGCCACTGTCGTTGCGGCCACACCCACGGTCATTGTGGCCACTACCACTGCCGCAACCGCCACCATCGCCGCACCGACCACCACCGCCGCCACCACCGCCACGTCTCCGCTGGCACCAGCCCCAGCGCAGGTGGTGGCCCGGACGACTGGATCCACCCTGGGAGCCACAGCGAGGACCGGTGGTGAGCAATGTGGCTAGTGGGCAGGCCGGTGGCAGCAGGACTGGTAGGAGGAGCAGGGTCAGGGAAACGCCAGCCTCCCCTGGGAGCCATGCCCTGCCTCACATGGCCAGAGTCCTTGGGGCCTATGAAGAGGCCCAAGGACAATGGGTCCGGTCTGCCTCAGACACGCGTGAGGTGCTGGGGGTGTTGAGGTCCATGGACGCCCGTATGGGCCAAATCGTGGACCTCATGGGACAGCTGGTGGTGGCGGTGAGGTCACAGCCAGGGACAGCAGCTCCCCTCCGCCACCACCTGCCGGGGCGCAGGGTGGAGCAGCAGTGTCCAGTTCCACTGCGTCCACAGCCAGTGATCACACCTCAACCACCAGCATGTCGCAAGCAGGCACCCCCTCGCAAACGTGGAAGGGGCCGTCCGAAGAGGAAACAGATCTCCCGGGAGGACTTCGCACGCTCCAGTCGCAAGTGAGGCAGCCAGCCAGCCTTCCGCCAGCCTTCCTTGACCAGCCACTGCATTGACTTGGACTACGATCCCACTCCACACAGCCATCTGGATGGCATGTGTGTGTTGGACTATGGACATAGAACCAGTGGGTACACCCTGATCATCACGCAGCCATGACCGACAGCTCATTGTCACTGCACGCACCACTTTTGTCATCACCTTACACACAATCACATGTCACAGTTTGTAATAAATGCACCTTTTTCACTAACTGCTGTTTGTGCCCTGTGTCTTATTTGTACGGAATACAACGGCCACCTTGGGCGGAAAGGCACCTGATGCGTGGCATGGCATTTTAATCCGGAGGAGCCTGTAGGGACCTAGGGGTGGGAGACAGAACAGGAGCACATTCAATGAGTGTGTCACACACCCATCACACAGTACATGTCAACAACTACAAGCAATGTACACACATCGCACAGAGCAATAGGGCACAATGCCACAGCCACCAACAGTGGCATACTACCCTGGCCATGGAGCGTTGACACACAGCACGCAGTGAACAAACGGCCACCCTGACACAGCACACACACACCTGCACAGATACAGCCACATCAGCCGTCGTACATGGACACTCACCGTCAAGTGAAGTAGCGGGCGATGAGCTGCTGCCGCACATTACCAGCTTCCTCCTCTCCGCTGTCCTCCTCACTCGAGCTGTCCTGGTCTGCGGGCTGGGGCCCTGGTTGATCTCCGTCATCCACGATGAGGGGATCTGCTTCCGAATGGCCAGATTGTGCAGCATGCAGCACGCCACCACTATCTGGCACACCTTCTGTGGGGAGTACGCCAGCGCACCCTCGGTGCAGTCCAGGCACCTGAACCTGGACTTGAGGAGGCCAAAGGTACGCTCGACCACACGTCTGGTCCTCCCATGTGCCTCATTGTAGCGATCGTCTGCTGGGGTGCGAGGATTCCTCAATGGACTGAGCAGCCATGCCCCATTCGGATACGCAGAGTCACCTGGGTGTGAGGGACACAGAGAACCGTTGCTAATCCAACTGGACAGGGGACAGCATCGCACAGCCAGCACGCTACACCACTCCACATACTCACCGACAATACAGGCACGATCCTGTTGCATATTGGACATCAGTCGTGGCAAGATGCTGTTGCGCATTATGTGTGCGTCATGGGCCGAGCCTGGGAACTTTGCACACACGTGGGTGATCACCATGTCCGCAAGGCACACCACTTGCACATTCAGGGAGTGCGTGTGCTTCCTGTTGCGCTACAGGTGCTCAGTGGCCTGTGGTGGAACAAGGCCGACATGTGTGCAGTCAATGGCTCCAACGACGTGTGGGATTCTGCCAAGGGCATAGAATGCACCCTTCACTGCCGCCAATTCACGAGCCCTGGGGAAGCGGATGTACCTGTTCCGGTACAGCATCATGGCTGCCAGTACATCCCTCAGCACCTTGCTGAACATGGGCTGGGACATCCCTCCTCCAATGCCCACTGTGTGCTGGAATGACCCAGTGGCGAAGAAATGCATGGCGGCCATCACCTTAGCCGTGGGGGTGACAGCAGTCGGATACACCCTGCGGGGACGGAGATGGGGTTCTAACATGGCACACAGTCGATGCAGGGTTGGCCTGTCCAGCCGAAACTTCCTAATAACCTCTGTATCGTCCATGTCCGCCAGCAATTGGTATGGGCGGTCAATGTTCGGTCTCCGCCTAGGGACAATGGCAGAGGACACATGTCAA